>CM075857.1:74463344-75063344 GCA_037975125.1 Latrodectus hesperus | reverse complement strand
ATAATATTTACTTATATTTAAAAGTATTTAGGCAATTTGAAGTTAATAATTTTTGAAATGAAACTGAAAAACTAATCGATGAAATCTTTTTAGCAAAATTAAAATAATAATAACAATAAAGACTTTAATGCTGGCGTAAGCAAGGCATTAGTATTAAGATTTAAAAGATATTGCTTAGTAATATTGTAATTATTAATTTAGAATTCCATTAGTTAATGAAAGTTTTAAAAATTAAAATCGTCTTCGCAGATTTAAACTAACCATAAAGTGGAGATTTAGTTTTGTATTGTCTTTTCATTTTGCTCTCTCCTATGTTCTATTGTCAACATGTTAATGGTTTAAATAAGTGGAAAACGGCTTCTCAAACTGTTATGGCTTTTATATGAGAATTTGTATTATTAACAAAAGGAATTTCGACAATATTCTGAAATGTTCGACGGTGAAATTCGCCTTGTTTCTTGACACTCGAAGAATATGATTTAAAGGCGTGTAGCAAATTCGTAGACAAGTCGGATTTACGATGCCGTCTCAATACGATGTTGTAATTAATTATGTGTAACATAAATGAAACATTATCTGAGGTCATGGATAATTTAAACCAACGAGAATTGTAATTATGTGATGTAGCTATGATCTCAACTGGAACAAAAGGAGCAATCACTTTATGGTTTTAATAATCTCTAGCAATAAAATAATTTCTAGATATCAAGAACCTAACTCAGTTATCATATTATAAGATTTTTCTCCTTTTAAATAAATTTATGAAGTAGAACTTTTTCACAATGATCACTAGCAACAAACGTACTTTGAGAACTTGCATCTAAATGAGGTTTTTTAAGAACGATAAGATTCAAATTCCTATATAATTGAAGCAAAATGATTTAGCATTTGAAACACTGCATCTATTTTACTTTTCTTATCCTGTATGAAATAACACGAATACCATATGCATTGATTGAAAAATAATTTTCACATAACTACAGTTAAAAATTAAATACGTTACTTACGAAGTAAATAACAAAATATATTAATTTTAGGAATATATAAAATAAATCCATGTAAAGGCGGCGTAATTTTTGTTCACATGAAATTAGAAAGGAATTTATTGTGTGTGTGTGTACAGGATCAACAATGATTTGTGACTAAAATCGAAAGTGAACAAATCCAAATAAATTATCTGAAAATATCTATTTTAATTATTAATAAATAAATAAGATAAAGGTAAATCAGTAAGTTATTATTGCATTAAAAGATGAATAATTAATTTTATTTTACAAATAATAGCTAAGAGATTAATGAGTTCGAATTCACCTGTTGAGTTCAGCAAATTTAGTTGCCTTAGTGGGTTGTCACGTGAAAGAATAACATTTTCTTCGAATTAACGCTTATTCATATGATATTGAAGTCATATAAATGAATGCACCTCTCAAAGGAATTGTTATGGAAATATTTGATTGGTCATAGGAATTCGATTTGTTAGAAAAGGAGAAGACTGGGATTTCGAAATGAATAAAAATGGATTCGACATAAAAATATTTTCAATTTTAACATATGGAATAAAAATTTGAAATCAAATTGTGTTGAGTGCATAATTTAATGATTGAGAAAGGAACTCAATATCGAGAAAGAGAATAAGGAAAAAAGACAAGAATAAACAAATCAAAAGACTTCTGCATTTTTAACCTTCTACATTGTGTTTCTAATTCCTCAATATTAATTAATTATATATAGCTTGTGGGCATTAAAACACAATTTATCAAATAAGTCTGAATAAATTAGAAAGAATAACTTCAGCTTAAATTCATTAAATGAATTTAACTCCGCAAAACTGAACAATCATTATATATTATACGCTTCTTTATAATAATACAAGTGATCATTTTTGACAACCAAAGCAATTTATTGATAATTCTTAAAATAGTATTTTTCAGTATAATTAATGTGTATTGGAAATGCAAAAATGTAAAATATTTCAAACTTTGCATTTTCAATGTATATCAATTTAATAAATCAAAACAATTTATGCATGAAAAATATTATAGTAGAATTCGTTGACAGAAATATATGAAAGTAATATTTTAAATATATTCTCATACTAGTTATAAAATAAATTAATGATTAAAAATGATTAATGATTAAATCCAATAAGTTTCAAAAGGATGTAAACTTATTGGATTTTTTAATTTTAATAAATAATATATAAATAAAATTTATGCAATAAAATATTTAAGAAAAATGATGTTAAAGCTCATTCTGAGGAGAATTTCATTAGAAAACATTTTAGATTAAAACAACTTTTGTACTTAAGTTTTTAAGAGTAAAATGAACTTTAAAAAATGAATAAAGTAAAATAACGTAAAAAAATCTGTAAATTTTATAAAGAACAAAGCAATTTATTATTTTTTTCTACAGTTTCATTAAAAGCTATAAATAAATAAATAAATACAAATATCTGATTTCCTTTTATATAGATTTTATTTGACAGTTAAATAATAATGCATAATTAAAGCTGTATATAAAGAAAGAAATTGAATATTGTAAATTAAATAAAATACTTCGAAGAATCGTGCATAATTTGGAACCTAATTTCATTAATTAAAAATATGCTATTCTTACTCACTTGCAAAACCAATCATCAAAAAATATGAAAAAAATCTGAAAGGCGAAATTTAAAATGTTTGTAAAAATAACAGAAAACTGTGTTTTTTTTCAATGATATAAAATTATGAATGTATAGAAACGAACACATAAAATCAAATTTCTCAAATTTTGGAAATATTAACTTTTATCATATTTATATTTTACATTACGGTGCTTGAAAATGAAATTGCAGCAATTATTGTATTAGTAATGATAAATACAATAAAAATATCATAATGTGAAATATTTTTGTTTTAAATATAGCAGGACGAATTTAACTTTAATTTACCAATTTTCCACACAATTTCCATATTATTAAGAAATTTCACCACTAGATAAATACTGCTTCTCCTGTTTTTTTCAAACTTTAATAACTGTTCTTGTTTTTCTATCTAAGAAATTTAGAAATATGTAATTTTTACTATTACTTGATATATTTGGAAATGTAATTAGTACCCAAAACACTAAATATAAAACTTGTCAGAAAACTGTAATATAAATTTTTGTTTTATTTTTATAAATATTATGAATAAATGTGTAATCATATATATATATATATATATATATATATATATATATATATATATATATATATATATATATATATATATATATATATATATATATATATATATATATATATAACATTAAACCATTAAACAAATATTAATTCTTGATTAATTTCTATAACGAATTTCATTGATGGCATTTAGTATCATGGTTTATAATCACATTTGTGTTGAATAATAAAAATTTTATAAAATTCCATTATTGTTTTTTTTAATAACACTAATTCAAAAGAATGGTAATTTTTATGCATACAGATAAAAAACTAGTATTTTATATATTAATTATAAGATTATAAATGTTAAAAATTTGTGTGTAAAGATACTAAAATTATTTGGTTTTAAGCAAAAATAAAATGAATATTTAACCAGAAATGCAACCCCTAATACCGTTGTATTTTCTATCAGAAGTCTTTAAATTTCATTGAAAATGTTTTTACTTACACCTCTCAAAATTTTTAGTTAATGCTCACATTTTTTGCCTAATGTGTATATATATATATGTATATATATATATATATATATATATATATATATATATATATATATATATATATATATATATATATATATATATATATATATATATATATATATATATATATATATATATATATATATATATATATATATATATATATATATATATATATATATATATATATATATATATATATATACATATATATATACATAGATACATATATATGTATGTAAACTTTTATTTCTTCTCGATTACGTTCATTAAAAAAATAAAATAATATTAGAACACATATATATTTAATCGTTCGAATTACATGAAAACTTTCGAATACTTAAAAGGAAAATGATTTATATAGATTCCATTTGTCGCTTATCGACATTTTTTTGTATACAAGAAGTAGTTAATGAGAAGAAGTGTTCACGGGGATGAGAATCGAAACCACAATTCTCAGAGATGAAGATTAGAGTTATAACCATTTAATCTGTTAGCTTGGAACTTGTGTATTAAAAAACAATACAACTCAGGGAAAGGAAAAAAATCCTTCTATAGTTTAATTTAATTTTTTACAGACTTTGAAGATTTATTTCCGTATATTGAATTACATTTATACTGAATTTGAATTTTCCTTAGGAAAATTTCTATACCCTTAAAGTTCTTTGTCCTAACATTAAATTTTATCTAAATGTGAATTTTAGAATTTTTATTACTTTATAATTTTTTTGTTGTTTATTAAACGTGCAGTTTGAGACTATACTTCTTATTTCCTGTATTTTTAAATCTGAAAAGAGGAAAATTATCTAGCAAAAAATAATGAGATTAATCTTTCAAAACTTTAAAAAAAAGTTTATAATTTTAATAATTATTTTTAAGTAAAATAGTAAAAATAAAAGTTGTTAGAATTTATAAAATAGTTTTAATTTCCAACCTTACACGAAAAATGTATTATTTAAAATCTGTTTTTCAGAAATAAGAATTCTAACTATCGTTAAAATAGTCATAAAAATTCAAGAAACCCTTCAAAAGAAAAATGCGTGAAGTACCCTTCCTCTAAAATGTGCCTGTAATTAAAATAAATTCATTGTAAGAAAAGAAATATAAAAACTTTTTCTTTTTTATACATCTTTCAAAAAAAAAAGGTTAATTTCAAGTCGACAAGGTTTTGAAATTTTCATTTGTCTTTCAATTAATTATTTTGTCTCCCACTGTGTCAATGGCCGTTATCTTCATACAACAATAAAACAGCATTATTGTTCGAATTCGAAAAAAAAAAAAAACTTCAAATGGAAACTTTTTTTCTCAACAAGCTTCATCTTCAGAGCTTAAGCTTAATTTTCTATCAAAACACCCGCTGAGTGTCACGCATGATGTCACTTCCTGTCCTACTGACGAATGGCGGCTGCTTTTCTTTCTTTTCGAACATTTTCTTTCCGTTAAAAATGTCTCCTTTGTCATTCATGTAGTCGTAGAACACTATGAGATTCTACGGTTCTTGCAATTACAGCTTATCGTTTGCAGTCAGACTGAATGGAGGTTTTCATTTCCTTTCTACTGTTAGCCCTAATTGTCGAATTAGGATTGGAAAATGAGGGCTAGATTATTTGCCTTACAGACTAAACTGGAAATGGCTGTTTGAAAGATGACAGGCACGATAAATAGGGAATGTCTATGATGGTAAAACCGCATAAGGAACCTTTCTGTTTATTGAACTTAATTTTTATTAAATGAATTAAATTATATAATAAGTTTCTTTAGTCACAATAAGATTGGAGAAAAATAATATGAGCACTTTGCAGTCTTATCAGTCCGTAATTACAGCATCGTTTTTATTAATAGCTGAATGGCCTGAAGCAGTATAGTTTTAGAACATGTGCAAATACATGAAGCATGACCTCCTTATAATCTTCAAAAATGTCTAGCTTCTATTAGAAATGATGAATTGTAGAGCTGTATAAGGAATCTAACTTTGATAGAAAAAAAAAGTCATTTAATACATTTTAAAGAGACTATTCTGAGAAAAAATAGAGTTTTTTTAATATAAAATTATAATTCGACCATTTCAAAATTCCACCCACAAATTTCTACGAAGTATGCAAATGATTACATTCTCAAAGCCAAAGGCTATTAATTCCGTTTATAACTTACATTTCTACTGCAGCACTCGCATGGTACAAAACCGGATGCAGTTGTGGAAGGTTTATATCTTTTCTCATTGTCCTAGATGTACAAGGAAGAGCCTTCTTGGAATGTCTAAACTAATTGCAACAACAATGCTATTGCAACGTTGTTGTCGATAACTATAGAGAAATAATATGTTGATTAATCCTAGGGCTGGTGGCAATACTTCATGCCATGTTAACTTGATATAAGTTTTCAATACGATAATGTAAAGCCAATACATCTCAAATATCTGTAATACCTTACCAACAAGGTCACAACAGCTTTCGCCACTTGAAAATGCCAGGGAAATACTAAGTCACGAGATTCAGATCTTTTAAAGCGTAGAAGATATGAAGTAAAAATTCATGAATACATGGCAAAGCGTATTGCTGGATGATACTAGGTACCTTTACCTTTTTTCGGCTAGATATCTTATATATAAGTCTTACCAGATTAAAGTATTTAGATGCACAAAAACATACATCGCTACTATGGGCAATTTTTCATCAATTACTAATTTGAATGTCTAATGGGAAATTATTCCATAAATGTATTTCATGTCATTAAAAAATAATTTCATTATCAACACTTAAGCTGTACACATATTTAATTTCAAGAAAAATAAACACATTTTTCGAAACATTTTCAGTTTTTAAAGTGAAATAAACAATATTCATTTATTTTTTTCTTCTTTATTTAGCTATCAAATTAATTGAATTTACAGTAATAAAGCTGAAGTTCTTAAAAATATTAAATATGAACTTTGTTATTAACGTAGAGTAGAATTACAGAATTGACTACTATCAACTTATAAAGTTAATAAATAGACAGAAAAATTTAAACTATTCTTAATATTTGAAATTCTAAGAATAGTTTCAATTTTTATCTGAATAGAGATATAATCAACATCAACATGTATTTTTCTGGTATTGGATTGCAATTTCATGAAATTGAGAAACTTAATACTTAGAGGACTATATTACTGTCAATTATTTAAATTGCTGTTTCTCATTGAAGAAAAATTTAACATGTTATTGTTGTTAATACTTCACTTTTGTTTTTCGACTTATATGGATTTAAATCAAAAGAAAATTATGGATCATGTTGGATCATATTCGATACTATTGTCCATCAAGTTGTATATATTTTGATAGAAATATTCTTTATGTGTAGATAATGAAATTTAATTTTTTTCCTTTTGTTACAGATTATGTTGGAATATTACTTGATTTAAAATTTGGCTAGTCTGTTGCAAGATTTTCCATCTGCCATTTAATTATTATTAATCATAACTCAAATTCTATGAGTATACTTTGCTCAAAAGAAAACCTAAATTAAAATTATCAGTTTTTGTTATCACTTATTTTAGTATTATGTGATCCTGACAAATTGATAACAAAAAAGCTGATAGTAATAAATATTAGATTAGATAATAATAAATTAATCATTCTGTTGAAATGAAAACACAATATAATATAATTTTTGATTCAGCAGAGCATATAAAAATGTAGGATTATCTTATGACATTACTTGGTATAAATCATATAATGGTCCAGAAATTTTATTCGGTATATAATTGTTGTTAATCGAATGATTAGTTTTCTGGTAATCAGCTTAACAATTCATATATTCCACTCTCACCATGAATATGTGTCTAATGATGGAGAATACATATTGTACTGCATATTTCTTTTTAAATTAGTTTTTATATAGAGAGACTAATCCTAAAATTATAAAATTAATTCAAATGATTCTTATAACTTCTGCTTTTTATTTATCCAAAACTGAAGCTTTAAATGCCACTGATTTATTTATAAGACGTATCAAAATTAAAAATTTCATATTCTATCAAAAGGACAAATTAAATCAATAATAAACTAATATTAAGATACCATATTAGTAATATTAAGGTAAACTAATATAAGGTACATCCATATGAAATTTTAAAATTTCTAAAGCTAATATAATGCTTAAGTAAGTGGAGTAATTTTTAATTGAATGAATTAACTGAAATTTTAATTGAATTCAATTAATTAAAATTTAATTGAAGTAAATATCCAAAAATATACAGAGAATATAATATTCTTTTACATACATTCCCAGAAATGGAAAAGGCAATATTTATAGACGAAATCATATTCCTTTGAAGATGAACATTAATGGTTTCTATGGTTATATACTTTTCTTTCTGACATTCATTATCATATTGATTGTCACAATCAATATGATAATGAATGTCAGAGAGAGAAATATATAATACAATACAAAATTTTAAGTAAGTAAAATAAATGGTAGGGAATAGTTAACGTTTGCTGCTTTCATATAAATGTGATTGGAAGATTATTGTTTCTACAGAAATACAAAAATCAGTTTTGTGTGTAAAAACATTTTAATACATTTTTTTCAATGTATGTAAAAATTAAAATATAATTTAGATATTTTTCGAATATCCATTTGATAACACGCTAACTTGACACCTCGAAGTAAGACATTTTGTATATCCATACCATTATGCCATCCAGAAAATTTTCCGTAGATGGTGAGACATAATCCCACCAGGAAAAACATCAAGAAACTTTTAAACTTTTATAATGACAGATATGAGCAGATTAAACAGAAAGGCAAAATGTATTGTTCAAAGAGGATGCTACCAAGTTAAAAGCATGAGCTACTTATTTTCATTTGACGATTTAAGGCAATCTAGGAAGTGTTTGGGGAAACGTCAAATCTTCTGGATACTTGGGGTAGTTATTATTTCTTTATTTTATTATTCATGTTTAGGGTTCATTTGGATCGATTTCTTGTATGTTTGTCCATCTATTAATTATTTTTATTTTCTTTTAATATTAACATGAAAAAACGGTATTACAAGAAATTAAATTAAGCTGTATTTATTTTTCAGTAAATCATTTTTCTCACAGGACATGATATATATTTTTTTGATAATTCTATAATTTTTATCAATTCAGCATGATTACCTTTTAAAGTATATTTATTATAGGTTAAAATAGTAACCAGAATGGTTTGTTATTCAAAATAATAAAGAGCTTTGGCTCTTATTGATATTATTTGTTATTTTTTGCCAAATTATCATAACAGCATGGAATATTTACGTTCTTTTTCAGTATCAATTCGTTTGATATCAATAACAACGCCTTATTGTAGTTATAAAAACATATGAAATAACAGTGCAATTGTTTTAATATCACGGCATCTTCACGTATAACAATTTTGAAATCCGTAACTTTCTTGAGGGATGCTCCAAGTAAGACGAAACATCTCGCGAAAAGAACGCCATCCTTGACGAGCGTTTGAAGTAGTCTGTGAAACAGGATGACTCTTGGCTTCTCATCGCCCGTTGTCCAACACAGGAAGGTCGAGGAGTTTTAATTTCCTCTGCGCACCGACATCCTGTTCTACTTTGCATGCATCCAATTTTTACACTGATATCTCTCTTCCATCCCTTGCTCTGGGCCGTCTCGGTCCATTCAAAGAAAAATCTTTCGGAATTAAAAGCCAGAGCGGATAGGAAATCCGAAAATGTATTTTTAATGACTCTATCGATAAGTGTTTGAAGCTTTTTGTAAATCGACATTACTTATCGCGTTATTGGTAGCACTTGTCTTTTATCAAGCTAGAATTAATAACTCCTTCTTTTAGGGATTTTGCACATCAATGGTGGGGGAAGATGAGACAATTGATTCTTAATCACAGAAAATGGAACACTTTTGTAAATTCGCATGCATAATATGTAAATTAAAAGCCTGCATTATTTGATAGATTTGTGTCTAATTAACAGATACCCTAATAACTAATCTTATTAAAGGAAGAGTCTCATAATATTTGAAAGTAAAATTTAAAATATCGATTTGTAATGAATAATTTTATTACTATTAAATACGTGTTAAGTAAGTAAATGAAAATTCAGAAATAACAGGAAAGCTCCATAGTTTAGATCTCATTCTGTTACAAAATTAAATACTTTCTATCTAAATTATATAGAAATAATTTATATGACCGAATCAAACTTGTATTTTTGTGAAGCGTTATAAAAAATTATTAAATTTTTTCATTAGATGTTTTTAAAGGTCTTCTCTCTCAAATGGCAAATGGGAATCAATTCATACATCAAATCCTGCCGAGTACATTTTTTAAACAATCTGATAGTGCGATGTTTCAAAATTCTAGTCTTTGTTTTTCAAAATAACAGTTTTTTATGTATATTTTAGAATACATATTATTGTACACAATTGCTTTTTTGTTGATACACACACACACACACACACACACACACACACACACACACACACACACACACACACACACACACACACACACACACACACATATATATATATATATATATTTTACCAACTGTGAAAAGGTTTATTTTTAAATAAATAAGGATATTTTTTGATGAATTTCCTAAATAACAATTGTAATTGAGAGAAACTATTAAATTTAGTTTTAAGGAAATTTAAATTTTAAAGTCATTTGAAATGTTACAAAAGTTTTTAAGAATGATTCTTCACCAAGATTCACCTCTCCTAACTTCCAAAATACTGCCTATTTTCCCCAAGAGCATGGGACTCACATGTCTCCAATAGTTTCGAAAATGTAATTCATTGTTAGTTGTTCTGTTTTTAGAACTGTTTTATTATTTAATTCAACATATATCAGCGTGTTTACTTTAACAATCATAGTCAGTTTGAAGTAAGTGCAATTAAATTTGTTTCATACCTATTAAAAATGGTGACCTCGTTATAATTTATCTCTTCCTTTAAGTGTAATTCAGTATTTTCCCTTTAAAAAAACCACATCTATTTTTTGTTACATAGTTTCAGAAATTTCTTTTATTTTTTCAATTCTTTCAATGATTAAATATTTGATTTTCATTTAATTATTTTTACTTCTTTAAAATCGGGAGTAGGTAAGTGATTTTAAGGAATTAAGTATAAGAGTTTCTGCTTAACTCTTTCAGAATGGTAAAAGGCAATTTTTTCCTTCATTGCTACCAAGAAAATTTCATTGTTTTATATCAATTAAAAAATATATTATATAACACATTTGTAGTATACATTTTTCATAAATTTTATCGATTTAATTAATGATAAAAATTAATCTTTAAATATTGCAAAAAAGGATAATTAATTTGTTTTATGAAACAATAATTGATATTAAAAAAATTTTCAAATTTTTGAATTATAAATTTATCTATATGGAATTATGAATATATTATTTATATTATAGAATTTTATAAATTTTTATACAAATTCTTTTTTTGATACTGCATTGCAAAAATTTAAGCCTAACCTAATATAAAAATTAATAATTTCCTTTCTAAAACCCAATCACTGCATTACCAATAATATTTAAAACTATTTTGGATTTGTATGCTTAGAAATTTCATTGTTTTTGAGTTACGTGCGCAATTCAGATGTAAGAATTCTTACTATTAGAAGCTTCACAAAGGAGTTAATATTTCCTACACATAATGGTAGTAAATTTTATTGTTTGTGTTGTTAATTAAATAGTTAAATAAGCAACTAAAAAGTCACTTTATTTTGAATGAGCTAAATTTACAAACCGAGTGTTGATATTAAAACTGTTTTAATTTGATATCAATTGAAAATTCTGTAATAAACGATATATATTTTCAATGGTATAAAAATTAAAATTTAAGATTGTTAAAGAAAAAATTATTAATTATTATTGATTTTAGCAGATGATTATAATATAAGAAGCACTTTGTTTAGTGAAAAAATTTCGATTTCAAGATTTATATAATTTTTCACTTGCCTCTCTCGACCATTGAGAAAAAGTGCAAAAATATTGATGACTCAAATTATTTTATACAGAATTTAATAAAATATAATAGTCATATGTGAATTTGAATTTATAATAAATAAAAGTTGAAAAAAGGTTAAACTCTCAAGCAGTTAAAATTTTACTGCAATCAACACATATAAAATTAACAATTGAATGTGTTTTTTTGTGTAGGAAATTAATCTTCACAAGTGTTATAGCAACAAGAAACAATTCAGCATATGTTTAAATGTGTATATAGTTATTTTAAATATGTCATTAATTAGTATCATTGGACATGAGAATGATCGGTCTTGCTAAGTGGTCTCCAGGATTAGAAATGAGAGTTTCGATATATGCAATCGTAAACATACCTTTTAAATTCAAGTTCGGTGATAGATCTAACCACTTTATAAATTGTTTGCCTGTTAAGATAAGTTGGAAGGATAAAACCCCAATTCTATATAACAACGACGCTTTATAAAGACAAATGATTACACATTTACTTATTATACAACCATAAGTATCACACATCTCTACTCAATCTAAATAATCACAGCTGTTAAAGTGATTGGCATGGGCTTTCACAGTACAAATGGAGAAAGCGTTATAGTAAATGCACCAAGCCATAGCGATACCATTTTAAACACAAACACAACTTGTTCTATTTTTTTTATAAATATTTAGAGATAGCGTATTTCATAATTCATCCAAATCAAATTATCGCTGCTTTTAATTTCTTAAAAGGAACTCTCTTATTATACGAATTTTAAATTTAATCATTTTTACTTCCAACTTCATCGATCAAAAATCTATGGTCACAGAGATGTTCTTTTCAAACTTTTTCATCAGTGATGTGATTTTAGAACTATTCAATTAGTTTACTACTTCATACAAAGCTTACTTTCGTATTGTCTATTTATGGTAGTTATTAATAACAATTTTCTAGATCTTTAGAAAGATAGATTCAGAGTTAAAAGTTGAAATTGTGGCTCTTATCTCTCTGAATTTTAAAGCAACTATCGACCAATGGTGTATGTATTAAGATTTGTGTGTCTCTGGTTAAAAGTGTTGGATGACTAATTTTTGGTGCAAAATTGCTGTTTATGTTTTATTATATGTATAGCAATACATAATCTTCTTAAAACTATTTATTTAATTTTGACATATTCTTGTTTCTTGCGATCAATCACAGCCTCAAATTCTTCAATAATATTAGAATGACATTGTTGAATATTGGCTATCCGAGAATTTTCTTTTATAATACCACATAAATAAATCTTAATGTAAAACTTTTTAACACTCCATGCAAATGGTGAATTCATATCGTGTGAAGTGTAATTTATTTATGTATTTTTGAATAACTTCTAGCTGTTTTCCATGAATTGGTTGTTCAGTTTTGAAAACAAGTATATGCTGAGATATTTAATTATATGTAAGAAGAAATATGATCTGTTGTGTTGTTGCTTATGACACTTGGACAAGCCAAGCTCGCTATGCCTTTGGCAGTGTGACTTAAGTCAATATGGAACATCTTTCGTTTGGATCAGAGTACCACGAAGGTGAAAGTACGTCTTTGCTCTATTAAGGTGCCTCGTAATTTTGAACCACGGTTAGGTGACGAGGCCACACCTAAGCTGGCACCCTCCTCTCCACATCCACGCCACACCAGAGGAAGGACTTTGGACGTCACATATTAACGTGGACACGTCCCCAACCCACGGAGTTCCAGCAAGCCAGTGAAGGAGAGTACACCGTGGTCACCCTCCCAACCACTGCCCGCGGCAAATGATGCTTCACTTTGCTGAGCTTACGGGAAGTGGCGTGAAGCTATTGAGCCACTGGAGCTCAGAAATATGATCTAAAAAGAGACAATATCTGTGTTGTATATTGGTTTATATTTACTCCAAGTTTTTGTTACCTTGCAATTAAACCATGAAATGTCACCGATTAGCTTTTCACATTTTCAAAAGATAGAGTACATATTGGTGGTTCACTTAGTATCCACAATTAAGTAATATTTGTATCTAATATTTTTTTCTGCCACCAACAAAAATTATTAATAGTATAAAAGTTGATACTCTAAAGAGCGTGACATGTATTTAAACAACTCTTCTCACTAATCTAAATTATAAGATAACGACTTAAGCATATAATGTGGCAGCCTCTTTCTTCATGGGTTTACATTAGACAAGATAATAATAATCAATCACACAGAAAAAAATAAAAACCCAGTGTTAATAGCCGTTAAAGAAAATCTTATTTAACATTTTAAACATGAATACATTTTAATGAAATTTGTAATTTAATTTGTATTCAATTATTTAATAATAAAGTTTTTGCGATAGACATCATAACCATATTGAGAAACCGTTGTAATATTGTTAATAAGTGATTTAGTTTCATGAAATAAAAGTCTGTATGTTCGAAATTTTATACCTCATGCTTATTAATGGATTTGTTTATGTTGTGCTTTTAATAAGAATAATTTTGCGCTTCATAACAAGGGTATTTGTTAATTTGAAAATTAATCAACCCCAATCGCTATTTATAATATTTGCAATTTTCTCTATGCTTATAAATTAACTATTAAGTAACTTTTATTGTGATAATTGTTAAATACTATGTATGTATTTATTAACACTGATTCCTAATAATCTTAAGAACAATTTGAAAATATTAAAATAAACAATTTAAAGAAAAGTAAAAGAAAAAATTATTTTTTATGGCACACTCACAATAGGGGAAAACAAAATAATTCATTTGAAAAATATTTTGTATGCAAATCACCATTTGTGGTATTCAAAATTAAATGAATAAAATTATTAAAAAAGGGTTTTTTGATGAGCTTGATTTTTTAATATTATTTATGGAAAAATTATTTTGGAGTTTATTTTATGAACAACTGAATGTACCCGTTTTGCTGCGTTCTATTTAAATAATTTTACAACTGGTGCATTGAATTAATTAGTATACATCTGATATACTTACTATTTTCTTACTTAGTTTGGATTTTAACATATGAAAATCATGTATTAAGATTTCAGGTATTACTCATAGTTATGAAATGAAATGAAAATTTTGAATTAATGCTATGAAAAGGGAGAAGAACATGCATTTTATGAAGAACATACTTTTAAATGCAGCAAATCGAAATAAAGAAGAACAAAAAGAATTAAAAAAATAGTTCTGATACTGTTGTTTCAGTTTAAACGTGAGGAAAAAGATGTATTTCAAATAATTTTCCCCAAAGATATAGTTCTGATAATTGATAGAAACCCATATTTGGGTCAGTAGTCTAAAATAGAATGTTAAAATAAGAAAGTTAGATTTTTTAAATCTATTTCGATTTCTAGCACTCTGAAGTTCAAGGTATTCGTATATAAACATGTATTCTTTTTAAAGCTATCTAGTTCTACATGTTGTCTTTCCAAAGCAAAATATATATCCAAGCGATTAAAAAGTACCTTAAGTGGTGTGAAATGTTCAAAATAGAATTAAAACTTCCAAAAAATCTATAACACATTTTATATAACATCCCATTGGGGATCTTAGCAAATTAAATTTTTTATATGTATATAGTAATCATATTCTTTTCTCATTTTTTCCTATATATCTATTAAAAATCACGCATAAATATGATTAAGGAGAAGAAATTTCTAAATATAATCCATTACAGATTTTAAATAAGTAAATGAGTTAGAGACACGACGAATATTGCTATTATGAGATTATCGGAGATCTCATAATCAAGTGGATAGCTTCGAACACTATTACTTAGTCGGAATGTGTAAAATTGGATGTAAAAACTGAGCAATAAAAGCCAACACCTGCACCATACTGACATGTCAATGTGTAGGTGCTAAAAGAAACGATTGTTGCAAAGAACATATAATTAAAATAAAGGTTCTGACAGTCCAAGGTAGGTAAATAAAGGCAAGATTTAATGATTGTGTGCCAGACTACGATTGCTTCATGATCAGTGTTTTTCAACCTCCTTTTCACCAAATATCCAGCTATCTGTCCAAAATCAAAAGAGTCATCAGCCGACAACCGATATTAAAACAGTAGATGCATTTACATAATAACACTTTAATAGTTTAGAAAATAATACGATCGATGATGAAAAATATAATAAACGGAC
This sequence comes from Latrodectus hesperus, assembly GCA_037975125.1. Taxonomy (NCBI): domain Eukaryota; kingdom Metazoa; phylum Arthropoda; class Arachnida; order Araneae; family Theridiidae; genus Latrodectus; species Latrodectus hesperus. The sequence goes on along the minus strand of CM075857.1, from coordinate 75,047,548 downwards.
AAATATGTACCTAATCGCTTTTCATAAATTGCATAGCCGTACACTTAATATACCAGTTAGTGTACTATCTGCCTTGAGTAACGCTGATTACTTGAATGATGAATATCTATCAGAATGCTTAAGGCGTCTTAGGTTAGGTTACGCTTTTTATCTTGCTTATGTTCTTCTGAACGCTTGGACAACTAAAAACTATTTATAAACGAAAGTTTTTAATAACTTCTGAATTCAATTCTGTGCTATAACTACTATTTCCTTAGCTTTAGATTGATTAAAAATCAATAACTAAAATGAGTAAGAAGGAAACAAAAAGCACATAAGCAAATTTCGTGCAAAGAAAGAATTCTCTAAAACCAAGTACTTCTTCCGCAACTTCGAATACAGATGAAGGTGAATTTAATCCACAATCTGCCAAAAAAAAAAAGCTTTATAAAGCAATATATAGCAGACATTTTGAAAAATGGTTTTGTCCTTTGGCTATAGACAGAAAAAAATTGTCAAAAACTTGAATGCGTTGTTTGTAGAGATGGTATTTTCAACGAAAGCATGAAACCTTCCAAGCTTTTGTGGCATTTACAAATGAAGACTCACAACTGAAAAGCAAGTCCTAGGACTTTTTCCAAAGAATAAATTTGGTAATGAAATTTTGGAGTGAAGGGTTGAGCCAATCTGCTGCAGATAAGATGAAAACTCTGCCTCTCCAATAATCTCCATCCAGTAGTATCTCTCCAATGATACTACTGGATGAAGAATATATGCAATCATACGACATAGAAAGTCAACTATCGCAAGATATTCGTAAATCGAAATGGTTTTCTGTCCAACTGTATGAGTCAAATGCCGTCGCAAATAGTGCCATATTATTATGTTATTTTCGTTATAATGACTATGTAATCAGTGATATTAGAGAATAATTAATATGCTGTATCGAACTATAAAACAAATAGCAAGTGCTGAAATATATAAGAAGACAATTAACAATTATATTGAATGTAGCTCCTTTGATTGGAAAAAATACATCAGTTTGTCTACAGATGTTGTTGCTGCTATGACTGAAAGACATACAAGTGTTGAAAATGGAACAACAGACTTAGCATCAGAAGAATTAGTAGTCACTCACTGCATTATTCATGAACATTTGGCAGCAAAGAAATAGTCCGCACAACTGAATGACACTTCTGGAATCTGTAAAAATTATAAATTTTATCAAAAGTAACGCCTTTAATTCAGGATTGTACAACTTAATGTCAATAAATAGGATCGAATCATGTATAATTATTGTTGCAGTCCAAAATACACTGTCTATCCAGAAGAAATGTCCTTAACCGGCTATATGAGTTAAGAAATAAGGTAAAATTGTTTTTAAATCAGAAGGGATCATTATTGAACGCACATTTTCGAAACAAAGGATGTGCAGTCTTGCTTTCATACATATCAGACATATTTTCACTGATAAATTAACTCAATTTAATTCTTCAAGGTATAAGTAATACCGTTTTAAACTTCTAAAATAAGATATATGCTTTCAAGAAGAAATTGAAACTCTGCTACAAACGTGAGGAAGAAATCACTTTCGATATCTTTGTTTCTTTATTTTATTTCCTTAATGCTAACCACATGAATCAAAAGAACGTTACCAGCGTCATTTTGGAGCATTTAATTGAACTCTCTATGGCTTTTGATCAGTATTATCCCCCAGAAGAAGATATGCTTTCAGGTAATCTGTAGATAATCAATCCATTTATTGATAATTACAATAACAATCTTACTACAATTGAAGAAACAGAACTAGTTGAAATATTTTCAGATTTAGGGACTTAAATCAAAATTCAATTCAGTAATATACATCAGTTCTGGATAAATACTGTAAAAAAATACCGCAGTTTATGCAAAGGCACAGAAGATTTTATTGCTTTTTTCCTCAACTTATTTGTGTGAAACTACATTTTTGGCTCTGATTGTTATTAAGATTAAACATCAAAATCGACTTGCTCTTTCGCTTGCTTTACGTATTGCTATAACTGGTTTAACGCCTAGGAGTGATACTTCATTCAGCAACAATCATTGACTTTAGTTTTTATTTCCTTCAATTTGTGGTAAATTATTATTTTTGCTTATTTTGTATCTACCTACGTTGCTTTCATTTTGAATTATTGTTGTTTTTGCTAATACAGTGATTAGAAAAGTTAAATGCATCATGCATATTGGAATTTGCTAGGAGTTTCTTAATAAAGTTTTGTAAGTTTTATTTTCGATGTAATATTTCAAGTAAATTGAATGTACGTATGTAAATTATAACAAATAAAATGCTTTCAAAATTATTTTTGTCTTCATGATTTATTTATCTGAAAAAATTTGAGACAATGAGTCAAAATATTAAACTTAGTGGTCAGCGAGAACGCACCGAAAATTTTTACCTGTCTTTGGAGTAAATTTAGTTGAGGAACAATGTACCAGATCATCATATTTGGTACTGAATGCGCAACAGCCACTTCAATAGCAACTGTAGATCCTTTCACTCTCTTAAAGCACTCTTAAAGTTGAGACAAAAAACCTTTAAGGCATTTACAATTAATAATATAATATTGACGAAGTCATCTGTAACGATGACATAGCCAATCATGGTTACAAACAGACTAAAAACGTATCGTTCATAGATAAATTTCACTTATCATAGATCCCTTGGTGGTGCCATCTATCGGAGGAGTTTAGAGCAAAGTCGTATTTTCATCTTCGTGGTGCTCTGGTTAAACGAGAGACTCACCCTACTAACTTAAATTCGCATAGTCAATGGCATAGAGAACTTGGCTTGTTCAAATGTCATAAGTAACAACAACTTATCTTTTAGATTAGCTAACCATTGCATACAGCTGTACATAGTTAAATCAACTTTTGTCTTACAGGTGAATACAGTCATTAGACTTGGTGCGATATTATGGGTGCTGCCTCCCATGAGTGCAAGTCACCTGCAGTCATTCTGCGTACAAATGTAATTGATCAACGATTTGTTGATTCTTGCTACTTTTATTTTTCTTTATGGCGTGAGACCATTGGACAATTTTCAATACGATAACACCCAGACCTCAATGGATATCACCATTTCTTTTAGAGTAAAAGAAAGCTTTGTAGTAGAGGATTCAAAAATGAAATAAAACACAGAGGGTCAATAGATAGGCTACCATGATTACTTCCTCTAAAATCGGGTTTAATCCTTCCAAATATTTTTTGAAAGGTCATATATGCAATGCTATATTAATCATCTGTGAACAATGCAGAGATTTCTGAACGAAAATTAGTATGTAATTCCATGCTTTCTTTGGAAACTGCATTTATATATTGTCTCTGTGAGGTCATTTCTTGGTGGTTTCATTTCCTCATGGCAAAGTATTCAACATTGCATATTAACGTTATTTTAGGGTGATCGTTTTTGATTTTTCAGCTGTCAAGGAATAGTTTTCTACATTTTACAGTTGTCCCTTTCATTACTTTCTGCTTTTTCATAGTTTTAATTTGAACATCTCAATTTACGATTGTTTGCAACTTATTAGAGTTCAATGTTAGTAATAGACTACATTAAATATCATGTTCCATTAAACATCATATCCTTTGTTAATGTTTGATCTCAATAACTAAAATTATCCTTTTCTTACTTTGTTGGAACAGCCTTTATGTTATTAAAGTCATACTATTTTACGAACTTTTATTTTTAAAGACACTATAATTTTAAATGTTCAGTATTTACAAAATGGACGGCAAAAGCATCTATTTCTTTACAAAAACGAAAGTAGTTTTTCACAGAATAAATCTACAAGGCTCTTTAGTTTTTAGGCAAATTTATGTGATCAAATAATTGATTGAAATTGAAAAACTGTTAGATAATTATTTTGAAGAAACAAAATATTTTCTTATGTATTCCATTATTTTAAAATTATTCAAATATATTGTAATATTTAATAACTAATGTATGTTTTTGTAGAAATTCTCTCTAAAGACTGTCATTCAAGGTAGGGTGGAGAGAGTTTTATGATTGAAGCATTTATTTTGTTTAAGCATATCTAATTTTAATTTAAAATCACTTAATTTTTGATTTTTCTCAATGCTGTTCTTCTAACATTTTTTGATTCTACGGTTAAAATTGTAACCACGAATAAGCTTATTGCCATTTTCTTTTGTTCATAGCCACTGATTGAAAATGTAAATGATCCTTTGAAAATTAGTTACTTCAAGCTCAACAGTTTAATGCAAGACATTTTCATTATTTTTATTTTATCACTGTTTTGTATACAAAGATTGAATTGTTTCTTTTTTATAGACTAACAGTTCATAAAATGTTGATTGCTTATGAATCACAATTATTCACGTTCCAGTTAAATGAGAAGACGAATTACTTGTGTGAAAAGACGCTTTATTATCTAAATGCTCTTTTTTAAAGCGAGTGCTATATTTAGCTTCAAAAATCAAAGCGAAATACAATTTTTTCATAATTTAAATGACATACTAGTCATTATTATTTAAGCAAATTATCTTGTTATTATAATAGCATACATACATTAACTGTAAACCAAATAATAATCAAATTGAGGCACTGTTATCAATTGTTTGTAGTGTTATAGAGGTATATGCACATTCTTTACCCCACACCTCCATAAATGGCAAATAATAATTAAGGTTAACTTATTGGTAATAGTATTTTGATATGATGATTAATTGGGTTCTGTGAAATTTGGTAAAATTCTAATCCAGAAATTCTTGTAATCCTACTCTTTGATTACCTACATTAGGGAGTTAACCTAAAGATGCTTGGTAAACTAGTTCTGTATTCGTTTGAGATAGATGTCTCAACCATTTCAAATTCCATTTAATTGTTGTAGTTTCATATGATCACAATGAATTTAGAATATCTCATAATTTTAAGTCTTACACAATATGTTACTTAATAATTATGCCTTGTAAATAATTCCCAGAACTTTTCTTTCTAAAACAATGACCTTCTCATTCGTTATTCCAATCACAGCTTTCTGAACCATATATAAATCAAAGTATATTTTATCTGTGTACCTGATGTCCTGATGTGAAAGAATTTTTAGCTATATAAAAAAGAGTGAGAATTTATTGAAATATTTATATATAAAATAATATCTAAACCATAGTCTAAGTAAAAAAGAGCAATTATTTGTAATAATCTTTCTAATTTTAATATTAATATCATTTTGATATTACTCAAATATATAGGATGTGTAATATTTCTTCAGTTTCAGATTGAACAGACTAAACCTGAAACATATTTTGTGTGTGGAAGGCTTTTATAAAGTATCATAATCTTATTCTCTATAACACTTAATCTCAGTCTCATTGATTGCTGCAGCACCAATAGGTGCTCTCCCAACACAGTTGTTGAGTTTGAAATAATATTACTGTCATCAACATAAACCAAAAAGGCTGAGTGGTTAGCGTTACTGACTCCTGAGAGGTGAATCCCGGGTTCGAATCCCAGTTTGGGCATGGATGTTTCTTTCTTTCTCTGTTCTCTCTGTGTTTCTCTGTCCTTTCCTCTTTGATCATGTGTGAATGTGGACCACCTTATAAATGGGTTTGTGGTGGTATGGCGCGGGCAACGCTACTCGCCTCCGTGACTTGGTTCACAGGTGGCCGCTGGGTAACGACAAATGAGTAGCAGTCTCTGGTCTTGTTGTGGAATTGAGTTTGTCACCCAAGTGCCCGCCGTTGGAAAAAAACATATAACAAAGCTAAATTAGAAAAGACATTTGCCTCTTTGGAATTCTAAATTTCATTTTAAGCTTCTCTTGATTTTTGAAATGTAGTTAGAATGATTTATATATATATATATATATATATATATATATATATATATATATATATATATATATATATATATATATATATATATATATATATATATATATATATATATATATATATATATATATTTAATACACGCTTTTGCATATTAGGTTGTTGCTCCTCGTTATGAAAAAAGCCATAAGTGTTTTTATTTAAACGTGCAGTGAATTAAAAAATTCATAAAATGCAGAGAACTTGCAAAAAAATTAATTATATTCCAAAGGGTGGAAATTTTCTCTGTGAGCAATTTTTGCACTTTTATAGCTTCTCTGTAGCTTCTCATAACAAAAAATGCAAGTTTTTGCAGACCAAATTTTTACGTTTCAAAAATTAACTAGATATTTGAAAGAAAATGATTTCCTTTAGTTTCTGTTTCATCTATAAAGAACATGGAACTAAGTATTTCAATGAGATTTTTAAGAATGAGTAATAATAACTCTCGTCAAGATCATAATCTTTTAATTTGGTTAAGAACTTTCGAATTCTCGAATAACGTAAGAACATGGCAAGTGTGAAATTCCAATTTCTTCATGATTTTGTTTGTAGTTCCATACAACATATTGTCTTTTTCACCACGTACATTTCAGATAAATTGAGAAGAACTTTTACATGTTCGATCTTAATAATTTCCTGTTTCTTGAAAAGAGTATATAATCTGAAAAATTTTCGATCATAATACAAACTCAAATTTTTTTATGACTAAAAATTCATATGCAGAATGAAAATAAAAAGATTTGTGTTTTCTAAAAATACATTTGTGCAAATTATTTAAATAATTAATTTTGTAAATATTAGCATTTTAAAATTACATATCCATCTTTTGGATGATTTTTCTTTCATAACATAGAATTGCTTTTCTTAAGAGTCTCAAAGAAATAATACACAACTCAAAATTATGCACAGAATTTACCTTAAGTAATTAATTTATTCATTGCAAGTTAGGAAAATTCCTAAAAAAATTTGAAACTAATAAAACTGAAAATCGATTTACTCTAACAGAATTCAGAATAAAAGCGTTTTCTTTTGCTTGCTTTATCTTATTAAAACTCAACGCTTGTGAAAGAAAGTTTCCTTTGTTTGAACATGGTTTAGTTGACTATCTCTTCATTTCAAAAGGTTTCCATTGTACAGTCAGAAAGGAAAACATTTCTTGTAATGAGCTAGGGAAAAGAAAACATCAGTTGAAAAATCTTGCTCAAAAGAATATGATGATTGAATGAGAGTTTTATTCGGAGTAAAAAATTTCTTGCTTTGAAAAAGCTATCAATGAGACATAAAATGTGTTCATTATTTTTTGCAAGTTTTTTTTTCAAAATTACAAAAAAATGAAAGGTTTAAAATTACGATGCTTTATCAGTAAATACATATCATTTTGATACATAAAATCCTTTTTAATTTTATTTTCTGCATTTTTTTTTATAAACTTGGATATAATAATCTCCAACAGGAATTACATTTACATAAAAATATTTACACCATCGTTAGACCAGCTTATTTAATTACGTTTTCATATGATTGAAATTTTATTTATTACCAAATGCGTATAAGAAATTTCTCAGCATGAAATTTTGTCATAAAAAATAATTAGGACCCTATATTTAGACATATAAAAAGAGTAATAGATATTAAAATGACAATCATAAATTTGTTACTCTAATGTGCACAGATATAAAAAATTAAGGATTTACTGTCACAATATTCTTTATAAATACTGTACTGTCACAATATTATTGTAAATGAAAAATATAACTTTAAAATTTTAGAAAGATATTTTTAATCTGTGACAAAACCAGACTGTCAAGTAAGCAGAGAAATGAAAAAATAATATTGAAATGTTTTTATTTAGGTTTAGATAAAAATAAGAGAGTCTAATTCTCAGTATCAGGTGAATATTTTGCATTTTAGAAAAGATTTGAGGCTCCAAAATAAGAATTTAACAATTTTCAGAATAACTACTTTGATAAAATTTCAAATTAATTATTGGGAAATTTTATCAATAATGTTTACATAATGAACAACATTCAGTATTGCTTGAGATAATTTGCTTTATTTTTAACTTACATTTAGTCTGTATAAATTTCTTAAAAAATTACTATAAGAAGATTGTAAAAATTAAAACAAATTAAGGGAAGTAGCCCTTTAAATAAAGTTAGAAGTTGCAAATGATTTTATCTTTTTATTTGATACGTTAAAAATTAATCATTGAAAGTTACCCTTTCATAAAGATGTCAAAGAATATTTTCACGATTATTAGCTGCTATTGAGCTTAGGTTTTAACTATTGTGTCTATATGTAGACTATGTATGACAATTATCATAGGTTGTTCCACCAACATCGATGATAAAATGATACCAAAATAATAAAGCTAGATAATGATATTTAGTATTCTTTTCTTAAGGGATGATCTCACTTTTAACTCAATGTCGATGACTACCACATTTATTTGTGTGAAAACGAGAAATTAAGGATCGAATCATTATTTCGTTACTGAAGAACTAAATATCAATTTGTCAGAGAGGGAGGACAGTTTTCAGTGAAATTATCTTGTCTGTTATTTTTATTCGTAATAGGGTACACTAATAATTTGCAGGTATGTCTGTGATATTTTGTAGCCAACAGTTTTGCCTTTAGTAACTGACCAGTGAAGCTCTACTTTTATAGGAATTATTTGATTACATTCTATTGATTATGTTCTACTGATTAAAATTTGAAAATATCATAATGATGTCATTATGATACTTTCAAATTTTTAATGTTTTCATTGACTTGACAAGACAATAACATTTTACTAATTTATGTATAAGGAAAGATATGTTGAAGTATCTTATAACATAATTTACGAAATATAAGTAACTTATGATATGATTTTTTTAAAATGTGCATTTATTTGAAAATTTCTAAAATTCTTTTTACATAAAACTAAATTTTTCTCAAAAAATGATTACTTTGACTCAATGTGTCCAAAAAAATTATAAATTCATATAACCAAAACACCTTTAAAAAAGTTACATTTATATTTTTTTTAACTGAACGCGTGGATAATTTTGAATCATCATTTCGTTGCAAATTTCTGACTTTGAGCAAACAATTGCAATGTCTCAGAAAATAATTTGGTTTTAAAATTTCTGAACGGAAAATAAGTATATTTACCATGAAAGAAAGGGGCCGTGGGAGCCTAGTGGTTAGGGTATCGGCCTTCCATAAAGGTGAGGTTCGATTCCCAATGCCACCAAAGACCCACCGAGAGCACACGATTTGCTTGCTCGTTAAATCTGTGGAATCGAAAGCCCTGTGGTCGGTTATTCAGCAGTTACCATGGGTATAATGGTCTAGAGAAAATTTCCTCCCCTTCAGATCAATGACAAAAGTGAGGCAATGGATCCTCTGATGGTGCAATCTATCGGAGGATGTTAAAAAAAGAGCAAAGACGTAATTTTGTTGTGCCCTGATTGAAACGAAAAACGCTCTCTACTGAGTTAAATTCGCAAAGTCTAGTCAGAGTGAATTTGGCTTTTCCAAGTGTCATAAGTATCAACAACACCACGAAAAAGTCCTAATTTGACGTAAATATAAGTTTGGTATGTTTTTATTGCAAATTTATGTGATTAGTATATATCTACACTATAAAAAATTTCTCATATACAAAAAGTTATAAGTATTGAATCGTCTACTTAATAATCATAAAAATATTCTTAATATAAATAAGAAAAAACTGTTACATAAATATAATTTAATCGTTGAGTTCATTGTTAACAGAAGATTTAAAAAGCGCTGATGCTTATCCTTTAAATGCTATGAAACACATTCCTATTTCGAAGCTTTGTCAGTAGTAGCAAACAGGAATTTCGGCTACAATACTGTCCTTACACCAATAAAAAAAATGCTGACAAAATTCTTGTTTTGCAAAAATTTAAAAACATAATAATCCGATTGATTTCGTAAACATTATAATATACACATGACTGCTCGTTGAAATAGAAAGAAGCAAATGAGATCTATCAATACTAAATTTTCCATAGAATTTACAACAAATAAATAGAATACTCCATCACACAAGTTGCATTGGTTTTGGTTGAAAATGTTTCTTTTTAAATTTTTAATGACAACAAACTTTTTAAAATTTTTTTATTCTATTTTTCAGTAAAGTTTAATAAAAAAACTCTTACATAGTTATGGGTTCTCTTAATATTTCAGAAAAATGCATTTAATTCTTAAATATCTGCAATTAATACTTATAATTTCAGCTTTATCTATATAAATCTTCTTCTGTTAATTTAGCCAAATAAAACTGCATAAGCTTTCATACGAATTTTGTGTTTTATCTGCTAATCATCATCAATTAAAAAGAAGCCAAAAACTACGAGCTGATACACAAGTTTAGTTTTTATATTTTTGTTGTGATATGTAAGTTTTTAGAGTAGTATGTAAACCAGGATATATTTTATTCTTCTTGGGTAATACCATTAGAAAAATTTTCTTTTAAGTTTTTAACGGAATTTTATTTTATAAATTGATGAACAGTGAAATAGTATAACAATCTGGCAAAAATACAATTTTCCTTTTTTTTATTAAGAAAATTATTATTTAATTTTTGCGAAATATATATATATATACATAGTTTTACAATATTTTTATATATGGAGAGAGTCTTTGCTTGGGATCACATACAGTAATTTTCTACACCATATTTTACTACGTAAATATGTACCAAGTGGTTTCGAAAAATTCATGTTTTTTGTAACGAATAGAAATATTTACCATTATTACTTAAAAAATTGATATTATATAGTGAAATTTAGGAAGTGATTTCAATTTATGAGTTTGATGACAGTTTAATGGTTCAGAAGATTTCTTTTCAAGTAAAATATTAAAAATGCAATTTGAAATTGACAAATGAGAGCTTTCTGGAACTAGAAATATATATATATATATATATATATATATATATATATATATATATATATATATATATATATATATATATATATATATATATATATATGCGTGGAATACACTTTTTTGAAAACGAACACAACTCTATCCATGAATATTACAATTAAAATAACCTTTACAGTATTACTTAAGCTAGCAACTATGATGATAAAACCTTTTGTGGGCTAGTAGTTGGTTTCAGATTTATAACTTTGTTAATTCTTCTTCTTTTTCTTAGAGTTGGGTTTGTATGTCATTGGGCACCTCTGCTTTTATCAGCATTTTGTACTATTAACTCCAAACCCAATGTTTCCTAGTTTCAGTTGCTCGGGTCTCCGACTTTATTAATAAAGTCCGATAACCCTTTAATGGAGTCTAGGTGTAACTCTCTAGTATGGATGATGCCTAAAGAAGTTAATCTAGGGAAGGCAAGAGCATCGCATTCGTAAATGATATGCTTGGCCGTTTTCTCTTTCGTATGACATTTCCTGTAGATAGGGTCTTGCTGAAACAGTCTCATTTTATGTAGGTGTTTTCTGAAATAGTAGTGCCCAGTTATGAAGCCTACGATTAAACGTATCTTCTGCCTAGAGAATCTTAGAATTTCAGAGGTAATCCTTGCTGATGATCCACAGATCATACTTTTAGCGTGGGTTTTACCTGCAGTGTTGCGCCAAGCTTCATATATCTTCCGTTTTTCCCATCTAAGAACATTGGTTTTTTCGGTCTTCAAATTGATCCCACAAAAAGGTTCTGCACCAATGGGAGCAAAAGACGATCCTTGTTTAGCAAGTTCATCAGCCCTTTCATTACCTTCGATACTTTTTTGTCCAGGAACCCATACAAGGATCACCTTGTTTCTAGTTGCCTGTTCTGTAAGAAGGTTTCTACAGTCCAAAATCATTTTAGATTTGATTTCGAAAGAACTGAGCGCTTTTAAAGCGGCTTGACTGTCACTAAAAATGAGAATCCGCTTACCGTGGTAGCCCTTCCTCATATTTAGTCTCTGACAGTGGATAATGGCCAAAACTTCTGCCTGGAAGACCGTAGCGTATCTCCCAAGGCTTACAGATAGGCTGGTTCTTGGTGACACGCCACATACTCCCAGTCCTGAGAGACTGTTTTTCAGTGATCCATCTGTGTACCAGATTAGATTTCCTGTTTTAGTTTTGAACATGTTGTTATACCATTCGTCTCTAGTTGGAAAAACTATTTCAAATGTTCTTTCAAACATGTATGATTTTTCCATGATGTCCGAAGGCATCAGGAAAATAGGATCTTGAATTTTCCTGGTAATATCCCTGTGACCTTTGGCAACATGATGATCGTACCATTGGTTTTGTAATTTCATTCTGAATGCAGTCATTCTGGCAGTGTTGCAGATGAAGATGTCTAAGGCAGTCAGATCCAACATAACTTCCAATGCTCTGGTTGGCGCGGTGGACATTGTTCCTGTGATGCAGAGACAGGCTAGTCTTTGTAGACCCTAGTCTGTCAGTCACAGACTTCTATTCCACCTTACGCAACCAGATCACACAGGCATATAGGAGTTGGTTAATATGTTAATATAAGAATCATACAGAGTGATTTCTAAATTATGAAAGAAATTTCAGCCACATAATACAATCCATAGGAGGACAAGAAAAAGTATCTATCATACTACAAGCTTAAGCGTGCACCGCTAAAAATAGAGTGTCTTAGAGATTACAGCTAAAAATACAGTGTATTAGATAGCTAATTCAAGTTCTCGCTGCTGCAATTGTTGTAAAGGTATCGAGATACATCGTGTATAGATGACTATCTAAGGGGAACCTTCACGCACTGGATCTTGAGGAGTGCGTATTCACCCCACGCAGTTTCACAGAAGAACACATCTATTTTGCATCCATAAACACACCTTTTTAGTAGATCATGATTGATTTCTTATATTCTTCAGTGTTCTTTCAAGATCTAGTACTCACAAAGCAGTTTTCAGCGAGTTCTTGATAGAAAGTTTGGAAGACTGTTACTTGAAAACATCAGACAAATTGATCAATTCGATTGCAAAATGTCCTTGTTTGGGAAGAGATCATGTTGGTCCGCTGAGTAAGTACTGCTTCATGAGTTCTCTGTTTGTAAACAGACACCGAAATCATAAAAAAAAATGAGATTTTTTTAAAATTCAGTTTGAATATTTTTAGGGATTTGTGAGAGACAAATTAGTTTTTGAGAATGATAATGTCCTATCACACAGAGCTGTGCTTGACGCTGATTATTTGAAAGAAAATAATATTAACCATATCGTGTGATAAGTGAGATTTCCATGGCTTGATTCCTCAGAACATGTGTGCTCAAAAAGCTTATATCTACATCACTTATTAAGGAAACAATAAAGAGAGAAATATAAAGTGCATAATATGACATCATATTTTGACCAATGTCAACCAATCTCTGAGCAGATTTTTTGTTACCACTTCGTGTTTTATAGCATATTGTTAGAATACCAAATTTTCATGAATAGAACCATTTTTTGTCGAAATATTACTTCTTCATGCTTGAAATTTTAACTTCTGGAATTAGGAGAGAGATAGAGAGAGATTTAAACAATATATACAACCAGTTAAATGAGACACTTATATCAAAAACTTTTTGTTTTTCAGTGATCATCAAGATTTATACAGTCTACTTAGTTACTTGATGTGACATACAGAACATTTTCTTACTTCTTTGTTTAGATAAAATATATATTTACATAGCAACTGTCTTTTTTATATCAATTTTCTTGGTGCTTAACATCCACTGAAACATTTCCACACAAAGCAGCATAGCTAATACTTATAGGTAAAACGACATTAACTAACTTAATGTATATATTATGAGATTTTTATTCCCTTTTGATAATTTGGATTAGCAGTTCTCTCAAAATCTTATAATGCATGTTCACATAAACAAAATTCAATCTCATAATAGCATGCAAGATGATAAAGCTTTTTAATAGAAAAAGAGTACTGGAGACAATTTTCATAAGGAGTTTGAAAGCATGGTTTTTATGTAAAAGTATAGCTTTTTATCTACACATTCAATAATCATTCGAAAATTTTCCGATTTCTTCAATTATTTCTTGTTATATTTGGATACTATTTCTTTTTATTTAATGACTAAATTTTTGCTTTTTGTTTCTATTATAATATTCTATTTGCTATGTATAACTATTATAGGATTTATTGAATTTATAAGCAAATAAATATTGAAAAATTTATTAATTTTAGTAAAATAATTGAGAAAGTGTTCAACAAATTGCAAAACCAAAAATTAACAAATTAAAAATAGTAAAATAATAAACAATTTTATGTAGAGTTAAATCAAATTTTTACCAGTATCTGAGTCTGGTGAATAATAACGAATAATATAAAATCGAGAAATAATAATTGAAAATGAAAGTTAAATGAGCGTTAGAAAAAAAATACTTTGATTTTGTCAGCACTGAGAAAGATAATAAAATGTTAACAGAAAAACGTGGTGTCATATAGATACAGGAAACGAAATTAATAAAATAACCGATGAAAACATTTTTATTGAAAACAATATGATTCAATAAAAATATACATAAAAACAGGGAAATATATGTGCTCAAGACAATAGTTAACACAAAAATCTTTTTCAATACTTTGAACAATTTTCCAAATTTCAAATGCTTATGTTACCTTTAACTTATATTGTCGCTAAGCAAATTATAATAAATTCTACTGAAACCGGTCGTTAGCTGTTTAATCGACTTCATGCTGTTTTTAAAATCTTTTTGTCTGTTTATTTTTACCATTTATTGAACAATGCGTTCTTTGTTCATTCAATTTTTTACATTTTAAGCGTCCATGTTAACTTTAATTTATTTAGCTAGAGCTACATTTGGAAAAGACTCTGTCACAGCGGGACGTACTCATTAATTCATTTTTTTTGTTCTGCTTAATATGTGCTTGTAATGCCCTGGAGATATAGTTTTACCATTTATAGATAGACACATCCTTTATTCCATTGCAAGTTAATAAAGTAGAGTTTTGTTGTAAAGAGTAAAATGTTTGACAAGAAACAGGCTGATAAAATGCTGAACATTACTTTCTCAAATAATATGCTCACAGTAATTCTATTTGGATGAACTATTTTATTCAATAGAATGTGTATTAAAATATCTTGAGTTTTCCTCCAGTACCAACATTTTAAATTATTTTATTAGTTATATTTACTTCTTAAAATGCCAAATCCTTTCAATCATTTTTATGTTTGCCAAATTTCGAGCATTCTTGTGTAATTAAAGAAAATTTTGAATTGTGTCTACTATATATGCCACGTGTTCTTAAATTTTAACTTTCAATTTAAAAAAAGAACGGTGAAGAATTTTTTCAACAGCAAGCACATAACTAGGATAATTTCTAATTTGAATTGCGATGTATTTATTTACATTATTTCACAACATTTACTTAACTTTAAATATGAAGGGAATTTCTAATAATTAACTTGTAATTTCAATTTTATTTAGCAAATAAAAAATATATGAAAAATAAAGCTTTTTCTAGTAATTAAATGCGAAATATCATACTATGATAGAATAATAATACTTTCTGCATTTATTATTGCTGAAAACAGTGCATATGTTATTAATTAAAAAATTCTAATTGATTAATGCATAACCATTTCTTAAACTTTTTTAATTAATTTTATTTAAATTATAGAACGATAAAGAATTATCTATTATAAAAATTTTTTTTAATTACAATGATTGTGAAAACACTCTCCGTTTTTTATTTAATACAAATAATTTGAATTCAAAATTTAATCAAAACAGTAAATTTAAAAACTGGAAATTAAAGAAGACGTTGAAATAATTACATCAGGATGGCATCACTATCAAAATTTGTCAAAAATCAAGACTAAATAAAGTTGGAAAAATTCTTTCATTTTGTGCTAAATAATTAAAATTATTCTATTTTAATTTATACTTCAATTTAATTTTATTGTTATTGAAATAAGCAATTATCACATCAATAAATGTTTGATAAACAATCATTCCATAAAGTTTTAAAACTGTTTCAATTTAATAAATATTTCCGTTTTCCTTACATTTGAGAAAAAAGTGACAATCGGTAAAACTATTTAATGAAATTTCTTCATTAGAAACAATGAAATTGTAATAATAGAATGCTTACGTTAACTTTTATGCAGAACCTTAATATCTATACAGTTTCTATTGCTATTATGTGGACAAACAATCATTTTTTACAAAAGGAATAATCTTAAAGTAAGAATCTTATGCCATTTTAAAATTAAAAATATTTTCACTAGAGGTTTCAAGTCTTAGATTAATATAGTTTTGCTGACCCTTTGTCATAATCTCAGTCAGTCATTTGAATATAGAATTATTACATCTAATCTTTTCAAAAGTAGTTTCAAACCTACAACTTAAACGAGTATGTGTTAGGAATGATAGAGAAGTAAAACTTGCGAAAATATAATGCTGAAAGGTGGATTTAGTGATAGATAATGACAGATTGACCACATAACCATCTTGCATGGCAGAAGAAATATGTTGTGATATCCAAATTATATTATCTTTACTGTACATGTAGGCAAATCATTTTTATATCCGATTAGGTAAACGGTTGTTATGTCCGAAGAAAGTTAAAAAAAAACGTCTAACAGTCCTTGTCTGAGTTTGGTAGAGATAGAATTTTTATCCATCGAGATTATAGTTATCAATATTCCGTAATTATTAAGCAGAATATGGAATCCTAAGCTTAAAGCAGTCAGATATAATGTCTATATCATCTCAACGATCGATGATTTCAATGACCATAGAAAGAACACAGTTAGATCTTAATATATAGTTGAAAAGGATCATACAATCATGTTGCAAATATTGGGTCAAAAAGTGGAGTAGTTTGAAAAGCAAAAATGATACACAAAAAGTCGAAAAATGTTTGCTGATATGTGGACATTCAGATAGGCCACTATGTCTTCTGTTAAACATGGAGCTGCATCACAGACAGGAGAGCCTTCGATGGTGTGATCACCACTGAATCAGTCTCAAAAATAATATGACTTCGTGCTTTCAAATGGATTCGCGTTCTCTTTACTGAATCGTGATGTTGATATCAATAAATCATAACTTCAAGCAAAATAGAAAACCTTATTGGCAAGTTAATTGTACCTGGATCTCATCTACTTCGTTATCTTTGTAGTTTTATGCTTAAGCAAGTCTGTGTTACACTATATGTTATCTGTTATATTAAGGCCTTTCTTGTTACCGAATATATTAATTTATTTCTCTAGCTAGCTCGTTTTCTTGATCTCTTATGAAAAGAAAATAGTTGTAGGTGGCAGGCCTATCGATTCTCACAGTCATTGTGGTTGATAAATTGTGGCCCAGTATTGAAACCAAATGGAATGCTATACTCGAAATGTCACTTAATATCTGTTCAACTCCATCTTCAGGTAGATAAATGCTTTTAATACTACTAATAATGGTTGCTTTGGTAATGATTTTTTAAGACCAACAAATTTCTCCAAAATTCAATGGCTTGTCTTTTCTTTTATAACATATAAGTAAAATATTTGTTTTTCTGTTATTATAATTTTAATATTAAAAATATTCTTAGTGAAATTTACATGTTATATTAATAGATTTTTATTAGATATTTTAATTATCCATGCTAAAAACACTTATTTATTTCAACGTATGTATGAATTATGCTAAAATGTTTACCTTAACAGTTTATCAGATTCAAAAGGTACTTAATCACTCTTTTCTATATTCATTTCCTTCACATCAAAAATATTATTTTCTTGTGAAGAAACTGACCAAAAGGTATTATATGGTTTTATTTTTGATGGATTTGCTTCTTGATAATGTCGATGGAATTTGAATCATATTAGTAGACATATTATAAAAAAATAAATTACACTTTTACTTTGAAGATTGATAAATGAAGTTGCTGACATGAGAGCACATGCAGTGTTACAGATTGTTGTCAGAATTTCATTACTGTGTAAGAATTTCATTAAATGAAATCTCTAACAGTGCCTTGTTTAAAAATCAACATTATCAAATTTTGTACACATAATAAAGTTCTAAACTTCGCAAGCTTATGAAGAGGACATTTATGGATTTTATAGTATACAATTGATTTAAATAGCTTTCATGCAATACACTGTTGAAACTGCTTCAATATCTATACAATTACACTTCCTGACATTGAAAATGCAACACCAAGAAGGAATGGCTAGAGAATTATGCAAATTTAAGAGAAGACGCACCTTACCGAGTTATGCAAATGATGTGAAATCCGAAGCTCTCCAGTGCACGCAGAATAAGATATAAAGTGAGAAATCGGCAAAATGGGCAATATTCGCGCCGATATTGTGTCCATTTCTGGACCTTGCGCCATAAAACCCAACCAACCAACCATCGCGCCGATATTGCTGCTTGGAAAATTATCATTGATAGTTTGTTCTTTCGCAAACGATGCCTGCAATTGCAGAGAATGCCAGATCACCATTGACGGATTAACTTCCATCAGACAGATGAGTTTAAAAGGGGCATGGTGATTGGACTGAGAAGGGCTAGCACAGCTGATAGACACCTGGACGCTTCCACAGTGCACCGACTGTGGCGAAGAAGGTTGGAACAAGAAACTGTGGTGAGTTTTCTGGGTACCGGTGCTGTCAGAGATACGTCAGCACGCGTGAATCGACGCGTCCAACGGGAGGCGGTGGCTGCCACGCAAAGCACGTCTACCGAAATTCTGTAGCATGTGCAAGACCATTTATCGTCGATTGTTTTCTAGTGGCCTGCATTCATGGCGTCCGTTGAGAAGACTGCCATTAACCTTCAGAGCATAGACGCTAACGTCTGGAATGGTGCTTGATTAGGGCAATGTAGACGAGGAAGTGGCACAGTGTCATCTTCTCAGATGAGTCACACTTCTGTTTCTCCAGTGATAGTCCCCGCGTACGAGTGTGGCGACAATGTGGAGACAAGTTCAATCCTGCAGCAATTGTGAAACACTCCACCGTGCGGCAATACCCCATCATGGTTGGAGCGCCATTGCGTACGATTTCACGTCACTTCTAGCTCACAGCACTATGACAGCCCAACGTTACGTGGATGATGTGCTGGGGCCAGAGACACTCCCCTAGTTTTAAGGGGTATCTAGTGCCTTATATCTGCAGGATAACGACTGACAGCATATTGCTCGCCTCAACCTATATGCCCTGCAAGATGTACAGCTATTTCCCTGGTTACCGCCTAGCCAGATATTTCACCAATCGAATACGTTTGGGATATGATTGGACGTCATTTGGAGACCCTGCCACTGTCTCCTTCAGAAGACGCCCTTTAGTAAAATGTTGACAGGGAATGGAGAGTCATTCCTCAGGACGACATCCGTACTCTCATTGACACTGTGCCTAAACGTGTTGCTTCGTGTATCGCCGACCTTAGTATATCCTTTTCCGACTAATACAATTTTAATTCAAGTCCTCTATATAAAACTAGATTTTGTAGTTATTTTGGAAATAATTACAATTTAGCACGTATTAGATTTGAAATAACAATACAATAAATAATGAATTATTATAAAAAAATTTTATGTTAAGTTGTTTCATAGTGAACCATATATAGTTTGTAATATGTTTAAAAATAATTTAAATAAGTCTTGCCCGTAATTAAATATTTAACTTAAATATTTAATTAATTATTTTTAATAGAAATTTTTTAATTGAGTGAAAATATTTGAAGCAAAGCTCTCTGAAACGAATAACTTTTAAATATTTAAAAATTCTACTTTATATATTTTCTTCTACCGAATTTTACTCTAAATATGAAATTTGCACTTTCATCAAAAGAAGCATTTTTTTACAAAACTTATAATAAATTTCAAAAATACTAATTTATTCTGAATTTTCAACTATATTCCTTTGTCAATTGCATTTATTAACAAATGTAACTTAATATATTTTATATATTACAGACTTGAAAAATGTTAATTTAGTTTAAACAACCAAGATTAATTGCTTTATTTTTCAAAACAGTGTACAATCACATAATCAAAATAATTTAATTTCTTAAAATTTTCTATTCTGTTATTATTTTGATGGAATTAAATATTTTGATACACAGAATAAAGAAAAATACTGAATTCATAGATAATTTCTCTGTATATATGAAATAATTGTAATACAACTTCATACATGAAGATAGAGATTTGAGCTTATTAGGTTCATTTTATTTCAAATCATTTATGCGCTGAGATCGATAACTGTAAGAAAAAAATTATGCAATATTATCTAAGTTAATGTACAGTGCTGATTTAATTTACATATAAATTAATGTACGACGCCGGAAAATTTTGTAATGTACAGAAATTAATTTTCTTTTTAACCAAGTGCAATTACCAAATTTAACATTAATGAATATCGGTTAATATTTTAAGCTAAATTATTATTTAGTTATTAATAAATTTTAAACTAACTAAATTATTTCATCGAATAAAATAATTCATACTGGGTAAATGTAATTAATTATTTAAAAAGACTAATGCATAGATTTAAATACTTTTCATATTTTTTGTAAAATACCACTTTTCTACCTAAGAATAAAGAGTTACTGAAATCGTCAAATAATTTCAAAACAATTTTTGAAAAATAACATTTCTTATACTAAATGCTGCATTTTAATTTACCAACAAAAGATGCATACCATTTGTTTGTGAAAAGCATTTCTTGAGCTATACATTTTTATTTACATGTGAAACTTTTACATGGAGACCAAGAAAAACTTTTAATAAGCAGTATAATTTTTAAGTTTATAAAACAATCAAATTGTTTTTATTTCAGGTATTGAATATTACTGATATATATTTTGATATTATATGATATGATATTATATTTTAAATTAATTTTATTAATAAGAAATTGTTAATTTGCATTACAGAATATCTAAATATTTTTACTTCTTTCTCCTTATAGCAAAAATGAACTAATACCCGGTTTCGTCCAACATCATAATTACATTAGATTTCAATTTCCTATTCATTATTTTTCCCGTTTTCCAAATGGAAGATTAAAATCAATTTATAAACAGTTAAAATGGTAGATGCATTTATTTTTATAAATGCACAATGTAACTCTAGTAGGAAAGTTTTGTTTTTTACACTGTAAACTTTAAATGGTTACGTTGCTTCTCAATACCCATTAAAAAATTAGGTAAATAATAATTTTAACTCAGTTAGATATACTCATACAACACAACATTTTCAACCCTTACTAAAATGGATTATTCAAAACAATCATTACATGATAATTTTTTGCGTCTTTGATTTTAAATGATTGAGAAAATTGTTAAATAAGTAGTTATTTTAATTATCTGAAATACAGAAAATAAAATTTCGTTTTCTTAATTTATTAATTTAATAAAAATAAACCGAAATTAATCAGCATGAATGACTTTCAGTAATTAACTTTTTATAACAGGAAAAAATTTTCTTAAAAAATAGGACATGAAATTTTTTTAAACAATGTTTTGAAAAAGTAAACAATTGACTAAATTAAAAAAAATTTTTTAGAAGAGACATTATAAAACTACCAAATGCTTCCTTCCAAATCCACTATAGAAATGTAGATAGTAACTTACAAAAAACAATTAAGAGTTTTAAATCCACGAAATGTAATAAAAAATGGAATTTTTGTGGTGGAAAAATCGTGCGTGCAGATATATAGAGATTTTTTACACTTAAACCTTTACAAACTGTGAAAGTACTAAATAACAGGTATTTACATGCAAGATATACACAAAGTTTGAAATGTACGTATAAAGTTTGAAATAAAATTGAAACAGCAAGTCTTACATTGGAAATAATCAATCTTAAATAAGAAATTTTATGCGATGAATATAAAAATAAAAAGTGTCTTCTTGGATGTTATAAATAAATAAAGAAGAAAAATAATTTTATTTTGAGAGATAAAATTAAAAAAAATATAGAACTCATTACAAAATCCTTAATCTGTGCAACAAACTATCTTGATTATAGTACAAAAAGCGATTTTACTGCTGTACACAAGTGTTCTTAAAAGGAGAGATGGAAAATGTTGAAAAGGAAAAATGTTAAATTATTTTTTCGACTAGTTAAAACTGCAATAACTGTTTCATGTTTGTTGTTGTTTAATATTTGGAGAAACGTAGCACTAATTTTTCATGCTGTAGAAAACCTCTTCTTGTTCCATTCGAATATTTGATTATTTATAAGTGTTCTACTAACTATTCGTTTCTAAAGGGAGAAGATGTCTTATCCTTGAAAAATGTGGTGTTTGGAGCTGCAGATTCAAAATAAGAGTATTTACTAAGCGTAGTCCATCGCATACATTAAACAATAAACATTGAATTTCAACTTTTATTTCTCTCGGTATTTCGATCTGTAATACCCTTCTCGTTATTTTTTTAATATAATGTAAGAGCATCGTTAGGACTTTCCCGCCTCCTTTTAGCGAAATAAGTAAATCATCTCAATTCTTCTCCTAAGTCAGCGTTTTCTTTTTTTTATTTAATCTTTTTTATTTACCTTTCATTATTTAATCATAATTTCGATTGCGTCATACTCCCCCCCCTGTGTACAGTAAAATGAATACAATAATAAAGTATTTTGGCGCTAAATCTATTCTAAGAGCTTAATTTTAAACCTTAGAAATTACAAAGAATATTGAACTTTTTTGACATTTGGCATCACAGATTTACAACGCTGAGAAAACAAGAATCCGGTGTTATTTTGCACCGGAACCTGTTCTTGCGTCCACCATGTTGGACATTCAGGTGGTTTCGAAAGAAATTCCAATTGGTCATGAACATACTAGATTATTGCAAACATTCTGTCTGAAACTTTCGCAGACTTCAGCAAATTTTTTCTTATGGGGAAGAAAAGAATGTTCGATAACGCCAATTTCAATTTCTGGCAGTCTAATTCGAATCGATTCTTTTATGGCTAACGAATCTGCCTGAATGTGCATGCTATATATGTTTTGTGTTAACTGCAGCCCACAGTATTAAATATTCATGGCACAGGATTTATTCAGAAAAATGGATAAATTTTTAAGCGGTCGTAAATGAGCATCAGACGATAGTCCATAAGTACACGGACAAACATTGTTCGGAAGATAAAATCAAGAGAATTGTCAAAATACTTAAATTTTGGGTTTTTCCATACTGAAATCAAAAGACAATTTAATAATAAATCCCTCTTTCAATTTTGGACAAGAGAAGATGATGATTTTTCTCTATTACATTTCACATTCTATTACCATTTTTAATATCCTACTTTTGTTAAGCTGAATTTTCTGCGGTGGCTTCTTAAAAGACAAAATATAGGTCTCAGCTACAGAATAAAAATTGAGGGTGTCTATTTCAAATATTAAACCTTCCTTTGAGAAACTTAACACTCAGCAAGACAGACCCAAAAAATTAGTAAATTTATTATAATTTAATAAGTTTGAATTAAATTTTTAATAAAAACTTACTAAATTAGGTAATATAATAAAAGGTTTTGATTCATAGTAAATTAATTTAATTTAATAAGTTAATAAATAAAAATTATGACAAAATGTATTTTGCTTTGTATTTGTATGTGCCTATCAGTTAGTAAATTAATTTTTTAAATAACATTTTCTCTTGCATACATTCGCATCCCACAGGTTGAGAATCACTTTCCTAAGATGTATAAGTAAATTTTGAACGTTATGTTACTGAAAAGTTTATAAGAATTACTCGATTTAAATAATAAAATAAAATAAATTGAAGTTATATCAGAGTGAAATTGTATTAATTACCATGAAAATTTAATATTATCACATACATTATGCATTTTTAATATCTAAATTTCTTGAGAAATCAAATAATTGCCCTTGTACCTTAATTTATAAATGTGAGTTTATATCCTATTAAATACATAAATATAATACAATTATACTGTCATTGTGATATCATCTAAAATATACATATGGAACCATGATTAAGTATGAATCTTATCCAAATATTAAAATTAAATCTTAATGTTTCACTTTCTCATATGAATGTCTAATCTTCTTTGAATTTCAAAGTTAATAGTAAAAAATATTAAATTAAGATTTTTTATGTACTTGTCTTTACAGCATAATTATTATTTTTGCAACCTACACATTTTATATTTCAATAGTGAAATATAAATAAAACATGTCAAAACTTATCAAAATTTTCATGAAAACGAAATTCTGTTTACATTCAAATTATTTTAAAAGTAGTTTTAAGAGTCGAAAATTGCTTATCATAACTTTCAAAATATTTACTTCTCTATTGATTATGCCTCTAATAAACTAATATTAAGGAAAAATAAAACACCATTCAGATTAAAAATTCATTCATACAATTTATTTAAAATAGTAATTTCGTAAATTTTAAACAAAATGAGTACTTTGTATAACTTTAAAAATGCTTTAATAAATTATAAATTAAAGAAATATTAGTGGAAGAATATATTTAGGAGTCCATACAATTGATTTGTTGTTGATTACATACTTTGTCGGCATATATATATATATATATATATATATATATATATATATATATATATATATATAAATATATATATATATATATATATTATTCACACAATTTACATTGCAGATTCCACAGAAAACTGAAAGCTTTTTTATATTCATTGAGTAAGCATTTTTTATTTTAGAATTCTTTAAGTAATTTTATCACTTCCCAGTAAATTATAAATAAAGTCAATAAATTATACAACAAAGTTAATGAATATGATCTGTAAAGTATGAAAAACTAGGTAAAAATATTAACATATGCAATTTTATATAAATTATAGAAAATATAAAAAAGTGATATAATTAATTTTTAATGAGAATTTTCCTTTTTTATAAACTAAGGAGGTATAAATATTATTTTCAAGGAAGACTTCGAGAATCAAAATGTATTTTTAAAAATATATTCTACAAAATATTTTTAATTGCCGCTTATAAAAAATCAATGAGATATATATCAAGATTGCTGTTTAATTTCTTTAACAATCGATGATAACTTATAATCTCATCATGTTGAAATCATAAAAGCAAAACTAATATTTGCCTAAAATATTGTTTTATATTTTTCTTTATTTTAAATAAAACTCAAAACATATTAAAATAATTAATTTGCATGAAAAAATATTGCTTTTCAAATAATATTTAAAAAATATTTACTTACTAAAGAAATGAGAATGATAAAATAACATTATTTAAGGAAATAATTGTATGATTTTTTAGCATAATGAAAGACTCATGGAAACATGAATTTTCTATAAATAAAATATTTGCTACATTTTCTTATAAAGGAAATTTATTAAAATTTTTTAAAAAGTAATACAAATAAAGAAAACTTAAAAAAACACTAAACACGAAACATCATCATTTCATTTCTATCTATTTAGATATATTTTAAATTTGTATTTTGTAATGGTCGCATCAAAAATATCATAAATTACCCTTTATTTATTTTAAAGCACTGCTTTGATATATTATAACCACTAAAATTACAAAACAATTTTTGTTTCATGTACTAAATTATGATAAAATACTTATCAAACAATGTCGTTTTGAACAAATGAAAAAAAAATTATCAGATAACTAATAGTAGATTGAATAAAAATTCCTAAATTATAAAGAACAAGATTATTCCAATATAATTGTATCTTGAGATATAATTCTGAAAAATCTACATATTTCCCATTACGAAATAGTTTCATAAAATTATATTTACTATTACATAAATTTGTGTGTGTATAATTTAACCTTTAGCATGTCAAAATCTATTCATATTCATTTAAATTATGTTCCCATTTTATTTTCTAATGATATAATTTAAATACGACAAAAATTTTCGCATTGATAATTGTTAAAATGCTTTTAATTGAAAACATGAAAGCAATTAAATTATTAAAAAGGGTAGTAATAATAGAATGTTATATTAATTTACATTTTTTAACACGGAGACATATTTTAAATATGCTGAATGATTTTTAAAGTTTCATTGGATTGCTTATTAATGAACCATAAATAAATGTAAATTTTATGTCTTACATATATAATAAATATTAAATACATAACTTTCAGTATAGTAAATATTAAAGCAATTTGGAATGATAATTATAATGAAAAGTTGCAGTTTTATGTCAGAAAACCAGTCCAAATTTAAATTAAAATTTACACAGCAAACGTAAAATACCGTTTAAGTCACATATCTTAAAAGTTGGAATGTTCTTGAATTTTTATTTCTTGTGGTGACAAACAGATTTCGGATATCTTCATTAAGGGAAAGAAATGATGGCACAGATGCCATATAATCTATGATTCCAAATTCTGAATTTTTTTGGCGATGAAGAAATGTTGCCATCATGACGTATCGTGACGTAAATACTAGGGTTACCAAAATATAAGTCTCTGCATAATTCTTAAAGATCTCCATATGTATGACGTTATAAAAACGAGGTTGCCAGATACATAAGAAAATCCGCCAAAAACCGCCGATCACAATATTTGGCATCATGGATTATACGGCACTTGTGCCGAAATGGTATCTTAGTAATTTGGCTGTTCCGGTTGTGGGATAGTTACGGCATGATATGCGGAAATGATGGCATTTTTTGGAATGCTTGTGCACACAACCATCTGTTATCTTAAAATTTTACAATGGACATCAAACATAAACTGACTCTAAAAAGACATTAGTAAACAGCTTTATATGATTTGTTGAACTACAAGTTGTTCCTAAGGGACATATTCAACAAAGCAATGACTTCACCCAGATGCTCAACGTAACGAATTAGTAATTTAACTACTCTAATATCTCTGCACTAATGTAGTTAAACTATTATCCATAATTCATTTTTATGTAAACATATAGATACATTTGCTATTGTCTCAATGTTGGCTTAAAAATTGTTCAATGTCCTTGAATTGAAGTTTGCTATAGAATTGAATTGTGTCATAGAAATACAGTGTTATCTTGCTCATGCAATTCTTTCTGTCAGTTAATTATAAAAAATAATAATAATAAATAAATAAATAATTATTTTAATGCAAAAATTGATTTTTGTGGTAATAAGAGAAAAATGCTGTGCAATATTTTTTAACAAAACTGTTGTCATTATTCAACATGATTCAAATTCAGGAATTATTTATACAATTCAAACAATGCTGTTTCATTTCCTTACATTTTTGGAAATATTGATTACAATGTATTATAAATTCATTTAGTAACAAGTAATGAGTTTGAAAATGAAAATTTATTTGGTTTTATGAGCATTATGTTAGTTATAAGTTTCAAGTTTTCTTTCCATTTTTCAAAATCTCTTAGCATACAATATATGTTTAGTACATCAAAGATAAATTTTAACATACATCAAAGATAAAATTACTTAAAATTCCTTAGAATTATCGTTTATTTATTCGAGTAAAAAAAAGGAAATAATTAGAATTCTTAGAACAAAACGACATTTTTTGGCATTCTTTCCTTGCTCGCTTGTTACTAGAAATAGTGAGAAAAACAATATTTAAAAGTAGAATAAATTTTTACTGTAAAAAGAAATTCTGAAAAATGACAAAAAATGACACAAAATAAACACTATCAAATGCATCAACAAGTAATATTGCAAAACAAATCATCCATTCACAAAAGCTACAGCTTTTACTCTCGATTAATATTTGCTTAAATGCTAAAACAAATGCAGCTGCTGTTTACAAATACTGCCACCTGACAATTCTATTTGTAATCACAGCTGCTATTAAGAAAAGTTTATACTTTGTATGCATTTCCAGCTTGGTTTTCATATTTTCATTACAAAAAATTCGCATTAGCTTTTTTAATGGTGTGAGTATATCGGATTTCTTATGTAAACAAACAAATTAAAAAGATTCAAATTTAATCTGTCAAATGCAATGGTTGATATTCAAAATATTTTAATTCTGATAAAAACAAATTAAAATAACAAAATTATACATTCGATTTAAATTTAAAATACGATAGATATTACTTGAATCAAAAAATTTTTGTAATTTCAATGCAGACCGCATGATATTTTTGATACATATTTCTCTCTTTCAAAATAACTTTCTTATATTTTAATTTAAGGTTTCATTTAAAAAATTTTCTTGAAATTTTAATGACTGTTTTAATTTGTGAAGAATTTATAGAATATTTTAAAGTATTTTTAATTCCTATGGACACCTTTTACTTTTCTTTTCCATTTTTTCACTCGTTTATTCTTTTTGTTTTATTTATTTATTGGTTTTTGTTTTATGTAATATTTTCTTCGTTTTTGTCTTTTTTTCTTTATTTTTTTTGTTATATTTTCTTAACTAGACGTGAGCGGTATTTCTAATATTCATGATAAAATGCTATTTTCAATATTTACGTTTCACGATTAATAATTTAAGTATTTGTTCAATATATTTATTTCATTACATTGCTTCAACGATTTATATAAAAATATTTCCGATAAAACAGCAATACTACAAGAGTGGAAAATAGCTTAATTAAACTCTTGATTTGAAACTACTTCGAATTTTAATCTATACTAACTCTTATCATCCAAGTATAACATTATGCAATAACTGTATAACAATATGGAATTTGAACTTTAAATAACTTATATGCTTCATATGTATGCAATTCTTTCTCTAAATCCTGTTACTTCCGACAAAAAAATGCTGAATACGGTTAACCATCTCATAATTTGTAGTCGGGGAGATGATTAAATGAAAGTTGTTTTATCACATGAGCTGCCCATCTGCTTTCCACACTATATCGCATCAATTCAAAGACACCACGACCACAACCACCATTGGTTAAAATGCCGCATTTTCGCGGCTGTGTCAAAAATAGAACCCACTAATTCCCGGTCATCAGAATGAACACGGTACAACGGGCTTTGTACAAAATGTTACCATTATTTATATATATATACATACATACATACATATATATATATATATATATATATATATATATATATATATATATATATATATATATATATATATATATATATATATATATATATAATTTTTATTTAAAATATAAGAAAAATTAGTTACATACTTTTTATTGAAATTAATATTAAAAAATACTAGGACATGCACCATAAATAAGTACTTAACTTTGTGGATAATGAACATATTATTAAATATACATTGAATGCATTCAATAATACTTTATCTGATCAGATCAAACAACATTAATATTTTGGAGATAATTTAATTCTCTTGTATAAAAAGATGTAAGTCTTAAGAGGCTTCAATTATCCATCACTTTTTTTTATTAAAAAAGAGTTTTACAGGAAAAAAATATAAAAAATTTCATAATATTTGTAATTATTTATGCTTTTTGTTTGAAATTTAAGAAGATTTTGCAGATTATTGCTGAAGATTTATATAAGTAATTATAAAGATGATGATAGTAAAAGTGTTTTAAATTCTCATATTCTTATAGTTTTTTTATGGTAAATTTAATTTATTTGAAGATTAAATGAGGGATGTCTTAAGAATTTCTCAATCATGCATTTGAATTAGATTAAAACTTATGTTTATATTTATTGGTACTCTAGATTTTAAGCCTTATGCATATTTTTGTGAGCTATCATGGCTATAATTTCTTATGGGGAAATTAAAACTTATTTAATGAATTTTAACTATAATGCATTGCAGAAAATTTTTTATTCCAATAATCGATATATTACACACACACACATATATACATGTATATATATGTGTGTATATATATACATTTATTATTATATGTATATATATATATATATATATATATATATATATATATATATATATATATATAGTTGATTAGAATATAGTCCTTGAAATTATTTGTTAAGAAATTACTTTTTCTTCAATTTCTTGTTGAAACTATTAAGTAAATAACTGAACAACTAAAATTATGAACTCATACATATGATATGGAGAATTATAATAATAAACAATTTTTTACCAAGCTAAATTACTGTATGTAGATTTAGTTTTTAGAATAATCTGAATGCCAGTCATAATAAAATTACAAAGTTATAATCAAAAATAACAATTCATAGTTTTTAAATTATACGTACATAGACATATATTATATATACGGGTAAAATTTGAACAAATTTTAATATAAACCTATATTGTTGATAATAAATAAAACGATGTTCTACAAATGAAGCATATTAAATTCTCCTCTTATCCGTTTATTTTATATATATATCCGTCTATTTTACTTTATTATGAATTTTTATTACATATTCTTAATATTATTCTTATTCTTAAGAATTCTTATTAAAACATTCATTACTTAAATATTCTGTTTTAAAATCCCCTAAAGAACAATAAAAAGAAGTCACTCTCGATTAACAATGACAACAAACCTTTCTTACACATAAAATAATGATAAAGAATACTTATCATCCATAATTATAGATAAAGAAATAAATTTGTAATTGATTGCCCCTAATTGTAAAGCTGTTTCTAAAATAAAGGTAATGTTTGGTTATGAAAACTTTATCTTTAATAGAACGAACAATGATGAAGGATGAAAGTGGTTGTTAGAGATATGTTGAGTGAGAATCTATAGACGCACATCCATTTATCTACGAATGCAGTACGTACTGTCTAAGAAACAGGTGCACCCGTCAGAAACGACATCTGCTTAATTTGTCGTTTGTAAATGCATAAAATCAGCTGAAATCCTACACTGAAATGGGGAACAATTTTAATATCATTTTACTGTCAAGATTTCCAATATGTCAATGGAATAAGAATTTTTATAAGCCTGTACAAATTACAAACATCATTATAAAAAGTTCTTTTTTTGTACAATGAGCAAAAAATCAATCTGTGTTAACTACTAGATAGCATCTGGATGCAGTTTAATATCAATCAAAAGTACTCAAAATAACTCACTAATACAAGAAGTGATTTATATCAATGATAATTCTAGAATCTGTACCTTAATCATAACTTGCTGAAAACAAGAACAAAATAAAATGGAAAACATTTGATCATCCTTCTTATAATATGAAATTATCATGATGCTATTTTTATATTTTTTATCACTTTAAGGATGTATTATCACTTTCAGCTAGTGACTTCGTAAAAATGAAATTAAAACGAGTTTATTACTGCAGCTGAGACTCTGTCTCGATGACCAATAAATAATGAAACAGAGTCACAATCAACTGTGAAAAATGTCTTTCTAAATGTTTAACGGTATTTCCCTTCGTGAAAATAAAGTTATTTAACTTCAAGGCTTGTAACTAATTTTTGTACCAATAATTTGTTTTCTTACACTTGTACTAATTATGTATTAAAATATAAGAGATGTTTAAATATTTTTCACTTGTTCTCTGATATTGATTTAAATTTAAAAATTAGAATTGAATTACCTTTTTTTTGCGAATAATTTTTTAATGAATAAATATTTCTTATTTTTAAAAACGAAGGATAGTTTCTTAAAGCGAATTTTTCAGAAAAAAGTTATTTCCTAATTATTCCTTACATTTCGGGTACCATGTTTGATCGTTCTTATACAACAAGTCACACTTTCTAATGATTAAATTGCAATCTCTAAATGCCATCCACATTTCTAAATAAAAATATATGGACACATAAGGTTTACTTAACCTTTTTTCTCAAGCAATATTAAAAAGGAAGTCTTGTGAGATTGCATTTGATCTAGTTATTTAAGATGTTATATAATCATAACTTTCGTTGAATAAAGGCTTAAGAAACACATATAGAAATTAATGAATTTTTAGATCTCACATTTTTCTATATTATTTTAAATGTTATCGATGGACTGAAAAAATATAAACTCGTTTGTTCTAGAACATTTACAGTGTACGTCTACCTGGATATCTTGACAATGTATAACATCAGTTTCATAGTTTAGTAATTGTTCTTTAAAAGCTGATTTTAATTTAAAAACTTTAAAAATTTTCTTAAATGTACAGTTTATTCTTAAATAAAATGAGCATAGAATTTTTTCTTTATATTTTGATCACATGGAGATTGGATGAAGAGATTAAAAAATAAAATTGAATTTGTTATTGATATTAATTTTGTTACAGAACTGTGTGTTTGCAATATTCTGCAGCAATGATTAAACATATATATTCTTACATGATATTTTAAATAGTACAATAAATATCTTAAGGCCTCTTTCACAATAGGCGACATTTATCGTACGATAAAAAGTCGTCGATATTTTATCGTGAGAAGTTATTAAAAAACCACACAATAGACTGTTCTCTTTCACGATATTTTATCGAGGACCGGTTTTATATATAAGGAATAGTTTTTGACGATATAAATAAATTTATATTTTTAATTACTCAATTTATCATCTATTTTTTAAATCTCAGCAAATTTCCAGTTTTAAATGGATTTTATAAATATATATCTTCAATATACTATACTAATATGCCGACCGATGGCTGAGTGG
Organism: Latrodectus hesperus; assembly: GCA_037975125.1. NCBI lineage: Eukaryota > Metazoa > Arthropoda > Arachnida > Araneae > Theridiidae > Latrodectus > Latrodectus hesperus. The sequence continues at coordinate 75,015,225 of CM075857.1, read as the reverse complement.
TTAGCGCTTCTGACTGTGAGTCCCGGGATCGAATCCCGGTTCGTGAATGGATGTTACTTCCTTTTTCTGTTCTCTCTGCGTTTCTCTGTTCTTTCTTCTCTGATCATGTATAGATGTAGCCCAGCTTATAAATATATTTATGGTGGTATGGCGCCGGCAACCTTACTCGCTTCCATGACTTGGTTCACAGGTGCCCGCTGGGTAACAACAAATGAGTACAGTTTCTGGCCTTGTAGTATAGGGTTCATCACCCAAGTGCCCACCGTTGGAAAAAAATACTAATATATTTGTTTAGCAAGTTCAAAGCTTGGAGGAGTTTGTAAGATTTTGAGTGTATGAAATGTTTCTTTTAAATATTGTGTTTTTGATTTGACAAATTAGATAATCTTTGTAAATGTTTAAAATGTTTGATCTTTAAACATTGTTTAGTAATTAATTTTATCTAAATTTTTTTAAACTTTATTTTAATTATGGATTTGCTTTAAGGGAGTCTCACATAATTATATGATACTAAAAGTCCTTATCAGGGAAAAGAAATAATTAAAATTATTATAAATTAAAAAAATAATAAAATAATTAAAATTATAATTAAAATAATAATTTTAATAAGAATATTAAAATTATAATTTTAATATACTGGATAACTATTATTTTAAGTGATTAAAATTTTTAATATATATATTCAAAACTTTACAGTGATAAAACAATGTAAATATTAAAATTATAATTTTAATATTTCTACATTGTTTAATCACTGTGTAAAGTTTTTGAATATATATATGTATATATTAAAAATTTTAATCACTTAAAATAATAGTTATCCAGTATTTTTTGCTTGTGATCAGTTATAACTCAAATGTATTCATAAATTTATATAAAGAAGAGTCATCAAAAGCAATCGCCCGTTTGCGTCCTATCAATCTAATTTATTTTATAATTATTAAGAAAAAATATTCATAAATAATTGTAAATTTTGAAAAAATAAAAAATACAAAAAACATTTGTTTGAAAATAAATAAAGCTGATTGATGATTGTTTTAACATTAGCTGCTTTTATAGAATAATATACTTTCTTTTGAATTATTTTAAATAAATCTATGGTTTTACAAATGTATATTAATCATTCTATTCATACAAACTATATAGGTTCTAAACTTTTTACAGTTACTTATATTTAAATAAGATCAATTGTATTTCTGAGGTATTTCTATTCCTTTTGTTTTATTATTTTAATTTAACTATACCTTTTAATATTTGATTTATTCCAATCGTGTTGTTATTTTACTACGCGATTAGCTATGGCTTACACTGTAAATATTATATGAATTAAATTAAAATAACAATTTTATTTGTTATGCAGGTCGCATGATTATCATTTTAATATTTTATACCGAATAGGTGAAAATATTCATTTGAAAATTTTAAGTAGAAAAAAAAATAACTTGCAATAATACTCTTATTATAATAACATTAAATTATTTAAATACTTCTTCGCTTTATAACAATATTTACTTATAATATTAATTTGCGAATTTTTTTTTCCAACAGCGGGCACTTGGGTGACGAACCCTATGCCACAAGACCAGAAACTGTTCTCATTTGTTGTTACTCAGCGGGCACCTGTGAACCAAGTCACGGAAGCGAGTAAGGTTGCCGGTGCCATACCACCATAAACATGTTTATAAGGTGGCCCACATTTATACATCATCACAGAGGTAGGACAGAGAAAGAGAGTAACATCCATGCTCTATCCAGAATTCGAACCCAGGACCCACAGGTCAAGAGTCAGGAATGCTAACCATTCGGCCATCGCTCTACCAAATTCACTAAAATCTGACACGTTTGTCAAGAAGAGGAATGTATTTCAAAAAAAATTATGTAAAAAAGAAAGGTTTCCTTAGAAGAAAACAAATGATTCTATGAAAAACAAAATACATTTATAATAAAAATTTTTCATTACTGCTGGGAGACAGTGTTTACTTTAGTCTTAATGTAAAATATTGTTTTTTTTTTTGCTTAACTGAATCCTTAATATCCGGTTAAATTGATGTTGTTGTAATTCGTAAAGTTCTTTTAAGCATCTGTCTCGACAGTATTCTTATTATATTTTTGATTTTATGTTCTTTATTTTACCAAAAACACAATTCACGTATGTAGGCACTACAGCCAAAGATGGAAGACATGTGCGTGTTTGCGAATCCCTCATAGACTGTCTTCGCTCATGTATTTCGAATAAAAACAGAGTGTAAGCAATTTTTCTTGAAATTACTCCGAATTCAAATGTAGAGTCGAGTCACTAAAATAAGTAGTCCACGGTCTATTAATATATTTTCTTTCATTTAAAAACTTAACATTATTAAAAATATTTGTGTTATTTTTGCCAAATATGTATATATTTATTAAAATGTAATTAAATAAACTGAATAAAACTAATGCTGATAAATAAATCTAATTATCTGAATTAATAAATATTTATGTTTATTTTAATTATTAATGTAAAGAAAACTATATTTAACTTGAAACCACTGTTTCATATAAACGAACGAAACATTGCCTAGCTATCGAAAGATAAGGCTATTACATAAGTACAAAAAATTCACTCACTGTTCCAAATTTAAGTATTTTTCATTCACTTAATTATCTTGAACTTAAAAAAAAAAACAATCATGAATTTTTTGAGAAATCGCCCATTTATCTTCTTTAAGCTCACTTCTAGAAAATCATCTGTTACCCTTGCTAACAGAAAGAAAAAGGAATACACATTCGTCTCAGATAATCGGAAGATAAGGTTACGGTTACAACAAAGTCTACTTATAGCAGATGACATCATGTGAAAATGATACTTTCTTTCACGAAGAACTGAGACATTCCATTCATTACTTTCAAATATCACATACAATTTTTTATTTTATTTTGTGAGCTACTAGAGATGAAAAAGATTTTTTACAGCGGCTTCGTTTTTCTTACACTTTATCTTTTTTAAAATAAACATGGAAAATGATTTCATTCATTTTTTCTCCACATGTACACGATGTAAACTTGCTATAAATAACGTAATAATTAAAACAGAACTCCTCACAAAAGAGCTTTTTATGTATGAAAATTCTATATATGTAAAATAAACCTCATATGTAATTACAAAAAATATGAATGAAAGAATGATTCTATTATGGAATTTCATATTTCAAAATTCTTCGAAATGTTAATTGATTTTTTTTTGTTTCTTGGATTCTATGACGGGAACTTCATTTGTGAACGGAACTTTCGTGAAAACATTAGGAATAACTCCATAGATAAGCTTGAAAAATGGGAAACTATATGATAGACATTTGAAGAATCGTCAAGAAAAAACGGAAAGAGAGTTTTAGAGTCCTTTTAAAAATGTATTTGAGAAAATATGGGTTACAGTATCCTTTGCACATCCTCATTCTAATAAATTACATGTTGTCTGCATTTTAAATAGAGCTTGATTTTGAGTAAAATACGTTAAAAATCATAATATCTTTTATCAGTATGTTGCTCAAATATATACAAGCTTTAAAAAGCCTATTTATAAATTAATCATACATGTTTCCAAATACCAGCAAAATCTTAAGTATATTATTACATACTAAAGATAATTAGGCAGATAAATGAATAAAAAAATGCAACAAACATTGGTAAACTCAGTAAAAATTTAAGCATTTTTTTAAATGAACTTTAGGGCCATTAATCTTATTAAAAAATGAAAATTAAAATTACTTTTATATAATTTTTAATAAACTATCTACAAAATTGAAAAATATTTTAAAGTTTACAAAAGGAATAATTAAAGAAAACTGGACTAAATATTCTTAGACTATTAGAGCAATAATTACATATTTATGTAATTAAGTATATGGAAACATTTCAGTATCTAGAAAATACTTTTTGAATCCTTCGGAGAAAGTTAAAAAATTTAAATATCATAAATAAATTATGATAAATATGTTTCCATAAAAGTATAAAAACGTAACTTATAAAGATTGTTAGAAAACAAGTTCTTGGTGTAGTTTTGACATGTGTCATCTCCTTTTGATTTTATCTTTAAATTTTCGAGCATATCCTGTTAAATAAATTCTATACAAATTGTTTTTCTACTTTAAAAAACTATTAAAAATGATATTCAATGTTAAATTTTAAATGTTGCATATATATACTTTTTTATTGTAGAAATATAATATCTTACAAACTGGGGAAGTTCTGCATATTTTTGCAACAATTTTCATGGAATATTGAAATATTTATGAAAAAAATACGTTTTGAAACTGCAGTAAAAAAAAAGTAAAGCTTTTATAGTGAATAATAAATGTAACTGCACATCTAAATTATAACCTAAATATCTTTTTTCTCCAGCAGTAGATTTACCAAATTGACTTTAGTTAAAGTCAAAAAGACTTTTATGAGCCAGTTTGGTAACAAAATTTACATGGGTGTTAAGAAAAAAAATTTTACTAATAAAAATAATGTTTTTCTTTACCAATATACATTAATGTCATTTGATAATAATTAAGACATAATATTAATTTTCATAACTTATTGATAATTGAATACCTTTAACACATTTTTTATAGTATTATTCTTAAATAATTTCAAAACTTCATAATATTTCTTAAATTCTTTTAAAATGCTTCGAAATCTTCAACACAAAAATTCAGGAGCTGTAATATCTAATTGTCATATTTTTTCCTTATATAAAAATCTGACATTGCGAAGTCTCTTACGAATTAATTGATTTTATATTTTATAATATCAGTTATCATGAAAATTGTTTATATTCTTAGTAGCAAAGAAAATTTCTTATATTTTGATCATGTTAAAAAATTCCATGCGTTTATGTTAAAATTATTCTCTTTTTATAAGTATTTTTAAAAACTAATACTTTACACTTTGGAACTAATTATAAATTTATTGCCATTCAACAATGACTTTAGTGAAAACTTCTAAGAAAGGAAATTAGCGTTTTAAAATTTTAGGGACTAGTTTTTGAGACATGACCTTTATACATAGTATACAGTCACGAAATTTCATGACTTTCAAGGTGAATGCAAATAATATCGTGAGCTTTTGCACTTTGATCAGATTATAGATCCCTTATGTAAACTTTTCTTCCAGGATGAATAATTTCCTTACCCGTTATCGATAACCTGTTTCATTAGAGTACATAAATCAGAATTTAAATAAATACTGTTCAAAATAGAGTTACGTAACTATCAATTGTAAGAGACATCTAGAAAAAACTTGTTCTTTTTCTTAATTTTAAAATATTCATATCTAAAATGTTTATACAGAGTAGATTTTATATTGATAATTTCAATGGGATCAACTAAATTATAAGATAATAAAAATTGTGAATAGGTAATTTTACAGTAAAATAATTAAAATTTGAAAGCTTTTAGCTAAACCATTTTTGATTTTTATTGAATATCTTTAAAGAAAGTAATTTTTTATTGCTTTAAATAAATTAGTATAAATCAGTCTTTGAATTATTCTATAAAATTTTATGTTGGTTTAGCTGAGAAACAAGTATTAAAATATTCCTCAGTAACAAATCATTTTCTCTTAATAAATGTGATACAATGCATTCTATCATTAAACATTAAAAATGCTGAAAAAGTCTCCAATTACTATATTTTTAACGGAGAATTATTGATAATTTACTTCATATATATGAGATGAAAAGAGCTTAGTAACATATTTTAGCCATTAAGATAGGATTTAAAATGATCATTAAGATGCTAAATGAGATTTTAAAGACAAAATTTTCATTATATTCCCATTAAAAATTTATATTTATGTACTCATATATATTTTTTTTCTCATATATATTTTTATTCATATATATATTTTTTTCTTTCTTCTAACATATTCTTAATTATATTAATTAAATGCATATCATTTGTGAAAAGTTTTAAACGTAATCATCAGTAGTTATTGTGGTAACGAGTGATAAGATTCAGCTGTAAACTTTGCTTCTCTGTTGTACACAGGTAAAATGAATAATTTTTTCCTCTCATTTTTAAAATACTTTCGAAAATAATGGAGAAAAAGTCACAGTGCTTTTCTATTAAAAATATACTACGCAATTTAAATTATACTACTCAATTTAAATATTACGCAATATAAAAAGTATTGCGTAATTTAAATGTGAACATATGAAAAACGCAATTTTAGTTTTTAAATAAAAGTTTGAGATTATTTTTTAATTACTATCTGAATTTTTAATATTTAAACAGTATTATTTTAAATTACACTTTTTTAACTTTGACATAAAATGCTGAGAATAAAATTTTACTATGTAAATTTTATGAAGAATGATAAGAATACTAAAAAAATCTATGAAGAATTATAAAATTATCATCTGTGTAGTTTTTCATATTCAAAAAAAAATTACAGCAATTACAATTATAGGAATAAGAAAATTATATATGTACAGAAAATATGGTAGGTTATATTTAAACATTCTCTTCCAGTATCAAGCCTAAAATTTAATATTATAAATTTTTTCATTCTTTATAAGTTCTAAACATAAGAACAAAAGTAATGTCTATTATATAAAGCTTTTCAATGAACAAATTCTAGATCAGTAAAGCGGCATTAAACGTTAAATTAGTTTATGAATAAAATTCTTTTACATATTTAAAGCTTTACAATTTTTCAGTAGAAGAGTGTTAATAGTAATTTCATTATATAAATTTGAAAAATTGAAGAAATATTTACATCAATGAAAAAAAATGACATACCCTTGAAAATGAGATTCAAGTCCTTTCTAGATGAAGTTAATAAATAAATGTGAAAAAGTAATGGAATGAGAGACGATATTTGCTAGATCCAAACTGGCAGGGACCAATGAACACGTAAATAATGCATTCAGTTACAGTTAAAGGAGCACACAGCCACACGACGGAAGTCCGGCAGGAATATTATTTTGTCCTATGGCCACTGGGACTGTCAGAAAATACGGACACTCCAGGCACAGTTGATCACCGGACGATGGCCCGACGTCGAATGAGGATGAAATGGAATAAGGCTGCTTCAGTCACATGACATCCTCTCTATGCTGAGCAAACATCAATTTAATTGAACAGCCCCTTGCAAATTTTTGTTTCTGTTGCTCATTTGTACATGTTTTCACTGGCGACGCTTCCGATATGCTCGACATTTAACCCTGGCCCCGATTACTGTGGATTCCTTTCGACTTCCTTGACCTTGCCACTTTTACGTCCTTGCTCAGGACTAATTGGGACAAAGAAGCCTATTGGAGATTATAAGTCTGGATAGATACGAAACATTATGAAATGTTACATCCAAAATGTTTCGACAAGTTTCTCTCCAATAAAAAGATATCAGCAACATCTATGAGTTTTCGAATTCTTTAACAGTAATCAGAATCATAATCCTGGTTCCAATTATTTTGGTTTTTACTTTGGATTGGCTAATGTTTTAATACGTTTGTTTCTTGGTGATTTTGATTAACTATAGTAGAATTCTATTTAAGTGTAATAAATATTCTAAGTACAAATTTAAAGGATTCTTTTCAAATAAAGAAAGTTCTGGTAATCCAAAACAGTTCCATGAGCCTTAACTATATAAAAAGACACGATTGAACTGACTAATAAAATTTTTATAAACTTTTGAGGATTCCTTACGTTAATGCCAGCTGAAGTTGCAGCTCTTGAAATAACAAAAAAAAAATCTTTACATTAATTGATAATATATTTATCATTTCATGTACATAAGTATTTATTTACAAATGGAGAATATAAGTTAGCTTTTTTCTTTCTCTTAACTCATTGATATTTAATATGATAGTAATTTGTAAACACAATGATCAATTTGCTACAGACAGAATTAGATATAAGAAATATCCTGTTTTAAAAAAGAAATACTTAAATTTTTACTATAACGAAGCATCTTTATTTTTATTTTTTCCTCATTTTTTTCTCTTTTTTATTATTGTTGTTAACTTACATTTAGTACAGTTAAATCAACAGTAGCATTATCATTTATATTCTGATATAAATAAAAACAATACATTATGTAATTAAAATAATAAATTATTTTATAATTTCTTTCTTAATTTTTTTCTTAAAGATCACTAAAAATTACTTAATTTTATCACTATAGTATTTTGAACACTTAAAAATTAATCTATTTTATTAATCTTTTTTTTATTAATTCATCAGTGATTTTAAAGTTACAAATAATAAATAAAAAAAAAAACTAAACTGAATCATGTTTTCAAACAGTTTGTTTTCTGTGGCAAATTTCAATGAAAAATTAAACATCCTTTTTTTATATAATATATTTAAGAAGTTTTTTTTATATCAAAGACAGTTATATATTAAAAATAATTAAATATTATAGAATCATATTTTTGTTTGTATCAAATCACGAGTTATGCTATATTTATTGCATAATTCGTATTATGTATTTGTATTTTTTTATTTGTTTGACTTTATAATGTTTGTATTATTTATATTATAACCATGCAACATTTTGTCTTCAGGTACAATTACTAAGATCAATTTTGTTACACTCGTACATTCATATATGTTAAGTCATCAGAATTTACAATTTTTAATCTGAAATCATTGAATATTTTTATATGTACCTTGATAATTTGCGTCAAGAAGAACCTAATTAATTAATGCTTGGTGTTAAAGATTTTTTCCACAATATTGATACTATATATTATATCATACTCTAAACAATTTTTAAAACTTTATTTAAAATATTATAATATATACATATACAGAAAATGGTATCTATTAGCATTATGAAATAATAAGTACATTTAATCTCATTTAAATCGGCTTCAAATTATGGTCTTAAAGTTTCATTCCAATTTGTATTTGCCATATGTAGTTATCATATTCAGAGCATTTGTTATTTTTGGAATAATATTGCCAAATTTTGTCTAACTCAAATGTGTCATTATTCTAGGAAAATAAAACTAAAATAAAAAAATGAATCACTTATATGATTTCATTTTAACTTTATTAAAAGTTCCTAAAATATTATGAAAAAAAAATTTATATCTTAAAATTTATTTATGTGTCATAAATTTTTTCAGAAAATTCTGATCCATAGAGGATAAAAAATTCGACTGTTTTAATTTAATTTCGTTTAAAATTTTTGAATTTTTATTTTAGGCTAGATAGTTTAATTAAAATAAAGTTATATTTAATTAAATAGAACTTTATTTTATATATTTTTTGCATGTTTTTGTAAAAAAGTAACTTCCTTGGAACATGCAATTTACACTACTGGCCATTAAAATTGCTACACCAAGAAGGAATGCAAATAACAGAACGATATTTATTGGACACATACATTATAGTGGAAAGAACAAGTGATTAGATTTACAGGAAATTAGGATGTATAGATCTTGAGAAATCAGTACCCAGAACAGCCACCTCTGGCTGCAATAACAGCATTTATCCGCCTAGGAATGGAGTCAAACACAGATTCTATGGCATGTACGGGGATCTTAGTCCATGCACCTTCAACACTATGCCACAGTTCATCGATAGTAGTGGATGGTGAGTGATGGCATGCCAATCGCTCGGCAACCATTGACCACACGTTCTCAATTGGTGACAGATCAGGAGAACGTGCTGGCCAGGGTAACAGTCGAACCTGTTCTGTATCAAGGAAGTTCAGAACAGTACGGGCAACATGCGGTCGTGCATTATCCTGTTGAAACAAAGCATTAGGGAGGCCTCGAAGATAGGGCAGAGCCACGGGCCTTAACACATTGGAAATGTAACGGTTGCTGTTCAAAGTGCCGGTAAAGCGAACAAAAGATGATCGAGACGTGTATCCAATGGCACCCCATACCATCACTCCAGCAGATGGGCCAGTATGGTGATGTCCAATGCAAGCTGGGAATGCGCGTTCTCCACGATACCTCCAAACACGGATGCGGCCATCATGGTCCTGTATACAGAACCGAGATTCATCTGTAAAGATGACGTGATGCCATTCCGCGTCCAGGTTCATCGCTGATCACACCATTGAAGGCGCTCCTGTCTTTGACGCAGCGTCAATGGTAGTCGAAGCCATGGTCGCCGTGCAGACAATCCATGCTGCTGCAAACGTTGTCGAACTGTTCGAGCAGAAAATTGTTGCCTTACAAATGACTCCATTTCTCGAATCAGGGTTAGTGACGTGGCTGTACGATCCCTTGTGACCATGCGGATAAGATGTCTGTCTTCTCTGCTGTTAGTGATGGGGGGTCGCTGAGATCCTGCATGACGTTCCGTATGATTGTCCTGAACCCATCGATTCCATATTCTGCTAACAGTCATGGGGTCTCGACAGACGCGAGCAGCAATATTGCGGTACGATAAACCGCAAACCCGGTAGGCTATAATCCTTCCTCGATCAAAGTCAGACACGTTCTGATAGGCATTTCTTCTTCTTACACAAGGCATTACAACAACTTTCTTTGCCGAAAACAACGTTGAAACGGAAATTGAGTGTGAGAAAACTGCTGTCAAATCTCTGGTTTTATACACATTGTAGATGTCGCTACTGTCGCCTGCTTTGTATGAATGCGCTGAAAATCTAATCATTTGCATATCACAGCAAGTTCTACCTGTCATGCAAATTTCACGAGTGTAGTGTGCCGCTTTCCTGGTGTAGCAATTTTAATGGCCAGTAGTGTATTTTTAATCATAAATACGCTTTTAATGCTTTAATCATTCTTCTTGTTTTGTGATATTTTTACGCAAAACTTTTATAAAGATTTCTTTATATAATGCAATATATTAAAAAGATGTCCACAACTCATAATGAGTATTTAAACCTTTTAAAAATTAAAATATTCAATTTAAATTTAGTCCGTAAATTTATTAAAATTTCATTTTAAAGCATATAGCTTATTTTAAAAACTTTTTATCAAAATTTTCAGAATTTATTTTAAAATATTTTAATAAATGTTTGTATAAAGATTTCATACTACACTTTTAAGGCAAAAATATCTGTATAAAATGGTCTATTATGATTTATAAGCGATTCACGGTTTAGTCAAAACACTATATTAATATCTTTCCTATGTTGGAAAAGTGGGGCAGCGCACCTCATATCGCCGGCATACTTGGCACTCTAGACAACAACAATAATATCTTCCTTATCTTTAGAGAAAGATTCAGTTTGAAATAATCACGTCAATGTCAATATTCCATGCAAATTTTATTTCATATCGAACCTTTGTCTAATGCAGTAATATCAATTCGTAAATATATTATTCAATTAATAAATGAAATGTAAACACGTTCCTTTATCACGTTCTTTCATTTTTGGAACAGATTAAATATTAAGAGCAATAAGCCTTTTGAATATGATTAAATTTGTATTGAATATTATTCGATTTTTTAAAAAATTTTTGGAAACAAAATTGCTGAACCTATAGATATTCCCCAAAACAAAACCCCGCCCACATTTACTTGAGGTTCAACTTGACGCGCTCACGTCATCTCACTATAATCTACGATGTATAAAATTACCTATTATATCAGCGGTTATAAAAACATTTTGTACCAAAACGCGTTGGCCGCTTCCAATTGGCGGGCATCATTAGCAGTCGCGAAAGTGGAGACCGACTGGAGGCAGGGGCTTCCGCGTGCGACCGGGCCGATCATTTGACGTCACAGACCGTCCCAAGGACAACCCTTGTTCAGGACGTCACGTAATGAGGGGCCATTAAAACAGAGTCGAGAGGAAACACTGTCCGGTCCCTCATTAATTAGTCAGGCGCGAACTGCGGGGTCCGGAAATGGCAGTTTCTACTCAGTTCATTCCAAGCAATCGACCCTGCTCGGAGGCCATGGGAAAGAATCGTCTCAAATGTCTTCTTGAGGTTCCTCCAGCCATTTGGAGGTTTCCGTTTCGAAAAAATAGGGCTGTTTGTTGTGGTAGAAAAAGCAAGTCTTCTTTAAGACACGAAATTCAATTCCATAGTTAATTATTAAGAAAAAAGTGGCAACTGAATGTAATCAGCATCCATACTTTTAAAAAAATTTTCTCTCTATAAATAACTTCTATCATAAAAACAACAGATTTTGTTGGGGTGTAAAATACCAGTTAAGTTTACTTTTCTATATTTACAACATTACAGATTATATATTTTATCATTATTGTGGCACAAATATACAAAACATATTTGGCCAAATAGGCAATCTGTAATAGCAGTGGTATATTTTATATTTGCACCACTGGGTATATAGGTTGTTCTTAGATTATTTATCAGAAAAACATTTTAAATAATTAATATTAAAATAGAAATTGTTTTAATTTTAATAAACAAAATTATTCAAGAAACATTTTCAAAGTCATTATATTTTTATATTATATGAATATTTTTTTAAAAATATATTTAATTATATTGTTTTTAAGTAATTATCAATAAATTTATATATATATATATATATATATATATATATATATATATATATATATATATATATATATATATATATATATCCATTTAATGAGACGTTTCATGTGCTAGAATTAAAAATTGAATTTTAAAATATGTATTAAATTCAATACACCAATTCATGGCTGTGATTAAAAAAGTCGGAGGACTTTCCTCTTTTTTTTTATAAAATATGATTTATTTTTATTTTAGCTATTGTTTCAAAAATTTTATTGTATTCATTTTTGTCAAACGCGCGTGCACTAACTAATAATTAACTATTATCATTTTGTATTCTTTTTTCTCAAAAAAAATTATTCATTTGAAGGGAAACAAACTATAAAAACAGTCAGAAAAAAACATAAATTTTCAATATTTTATTTTCCATCAAACATATACAATGCGTTATAAAATAAATATTTGGACACATTGAAATAACTTCAAATTTATATCAATATATAAATACTCAATATCATATTAACAATTAAATATGAACAATAATACTGTGTGTCATCGGTGGGAAACAACACTAATTTTATTCTTTATTTTATTATTTTTTAAAATAAGTATTTTTGCACAGTTTTGAATCAAGAAATTTGAAAAATATTAAATTATAAAAATATTGCTCCATTTTTCTCAATCAGTGTTACTCGTGAGTAAAAAATACGTGCTGATACAGTTAATGTATTGCTATACGCATTTTTTTCAAGCAATCATGGTGCAACTTGTTTCTTTTCACTAGGCGGAAGTGGATGCTGACGGACTTCCGATAGAAATTTTATAAATGCTTTCTCTGTTACTTTGTTTTCTACTTTGGCGCAAGCTGCGGACATGGTCTTTCACTCTTCCGAATTTTCCATTTAATACCATCCAATAAGTTGTTATCTTGGATGCATATATAAAAGGATTGACAGCTGAGTTTAAGTACGTCAAGATCATGAGAGGTTGCGAATGTGGACATTCAACAGTATTCTTCAATAACTGTATCAATAAAGTTACAGCCGAGGGCAATTTGCAGATCACTGCAGCAACATACAGCCATAATATTGTGACGAATGTTTTCTGTTTGAAACGCGTCTCAAAAGACTGGGATGACTGTCGCTGCTGTCTCTTGATACGATGAAATGCAGGCGTCACCCGATGTTTAGTCTTCCTTATCGTTAAAATAATGTGGACATATGCCAGGAGCAGTAAACCACAGGGCAGTACAAACAGTAAACTGGTGAAAATGGTTAAGTAAATAACATCGCTGCTTCCTACGTCATGGCTCTGCTTGCAGTAATCGTTTACGAACATGAAATTACCAAATCCGAAAAGTGGTGGACTAGAGACAATGATAGAGAAAACTAAGCAGCCAGGAATAAGAGCAGTAGTTCGGCAACCAAACAGATAGTTTTTGTGATGAACCAGAATATAGTACCTATCTATGCTTATTATTACAAGCAATGTGACATTCTGGACTATCAGAATGGTAAAAAGATATGAATGGGCTCGACAAATCTTTTCTCCAAACACCCATTGGTTCATAATGATGCTAGCCATGTCAAATGGCACACAAACTATGGAAATAATGGCGTCGGATATAGCCATAGTGGACAATAGGATGTTGATAGTGCAATGCATTTCGGTATGGTGGATGACTAGGAAACTTAATATGCTATTTCCGGCCCCCCCAACAAAAAATGTGAAGAGGAGTGTCGCCCCAACACCAGCTCTAGATGCATCAGATACATAGAATGTGCAGTTATCCGTTTCGTTATTGCTGATGTTTAAATTAATTGCTGACATGTCCATTTTTCCTTATTTTCATTAAAGATCTCTCTTTTCCAAAGAAGAAAATATTTTTTCATTATTGAGTAATATTGGCATACTTCTCAGTTCACTTCTGGATTTTCTTTATTAGGACTTTCAATTGATTGACTAGTTGAAAATTATTTCCTGTAAAAAAAAGGTAAAAATGAAGTTATTAAAAATAATATAATTACTTAAAACATAGCAATTTTTTCCTTTGCAGTTATATTTAAATTATTGCACTTTTCTTAAAAATGGATGCACATTCGAGCTTAAATTGCCTATAAAAAGAAGCTCTTACTAATGAATAATACTAAATAATCGATTTAAAAATGAATTTTAACAAACTTCTTGAGATTAAATGAAAAACTGATTATTGGCTATAAAAATGTTAATTTTAAGGCAGAAAGAAGTCAGCCACATCAAAAGAGTTTGGATACTTCTTTGAAATTGAAGGAAAAACATATCTCAAAATATAATATTGTCTCATAATTTAGAGCTCAAAAGAGTATTTTTACTTCATCGAATATGAATTACCCATCTCTGATAATTCAACAGTGACTGTGATCGAACCCAGAATATTCTGCACTGAAGTGCACTACCTACCATTAGGACACGGCGAGCTGTTATCTTCAACTTGTTAGAATTGTTTGATTGTATGTTGCACTCGTTTGACTTAAGCAATCCGCAAATTCGTAGATGATCGCATGAGACTTGTCTCGCGAGACGCTCTGAGCATCTCGCGAGAATCGCATCAGACCAAATGACGTCATTAAGGTCTTAGTTACATCAGAAAAGGGGTGGAGCGAGAGACGTTTCTAGATTTCGAGCAGGTTCGAAATATCCAGGGCTAGGGAAAACATAAGGGCTGGCTCATCGCTTTGAGGTGTCGCATGCCGCCTTGTCACCGGAGAGGGGAAGAGCGTGACGTCACTGGGCATCGACTGGCTGGCATTCTCTATGCTAGCTTGTGTCTGATCGCAGCTTTCTTATTCATTTTGGCTTGTTTAATGTTAATGTTTTCATTTTAAGCAAGAATATTTTATAAAGAGGAAAACATGACATCGTGTGCTGTTGCTACGTGTTTAAATACGTATCAAAATACAAAAGGAAAACACGTAATATTGCATTGATTTCCAAAAGAAAATCAAATGCTTTCGAAGGAATGGGTGCAAAGATGTCAAAGAAGCGACAAAATCAACATCAAGAATGCTAGAATGTGCAGTGAGCATTTTGATTTGAATGAATATATGGACGACATACAAAATCGACTACTTGGTTTGCCAGAGAGAAAAATATTAAAACCAACGGCTCTGCCTAATCTTAAGTTACCGGCTTTAAACATAATTCGAAATATTCCAAAAGAACAGAGACAAACGAAAAGAAGAAGATTAATAGAAACTATTGAAAGAATTGAGTGTGTGAGTTATAAATTATGTGATACAGAAAATCAATGTGATGGTGACATTAAATGCCTTAAATGCAATGAATATTTAAAAAATATAGAAGAATTGAAAAAAAAGAATATTATGCGCAGAAAATACAGTGAAATTCCTTAAAAATGGGCAAAAAAGAGATCGAACTTCAACAACAAGAATAATTAAACGACAGAAATCAAATAAAAAAATTGCTTTTAAATGAAATACGAAAATTAAAAACGAAAATAAAATTACTTCAAAAGGAGAACGTTAAACTTAGGAAGATGGGGATAAATAATTTATTCCCTTATAAGCGTGAAGATGAAGAAAATAAATTAAGAACGAAATGGTCATCTGACACTATTTCAAAATGTATTTTGATTCGGTCATTATCTTCAAAATCTTACGATTTTTGGCGAAATAAAATGGAATTTTATATGAGATATTGAATAAAGATTTCGGGGAAATAAAAATTTGCCATAAGCTGAAGCCCCAATTTCTAACTGTTAAAGGAAATGAAAGATAAAACGTTACACCTGCAAAGACTTTATTTTCGGAAACTACTGCTGAAGCTATATTACATTTCGCTGGAAACACTAAAGCGGCTACATTTTTTTATTAATCGATAATTTATTTGATATTATGAACAGCTTCGTACCAATACCTCCCAGTATCAAGCCTTTAAAAGC
Organism: Latrodectus hesperus; assembly: GCA_037975125.1. Classification (NCBI taxonomy): domain Eukaryota; kingdom Metazoa; phylum Arthropoda; class Arachnida; order Araneae; family Theridiidae; genus Latrodectus; species Latrodectus hesperus. The sequence continues at coordinate 74,998,885 of CM075857.1, read as the reverse complement.
TGCTTTTGGAGTGCAAAAGTACTTTGATACTCAAAAAGAAACTTTAAACGCAATTAAGGAGGAAGTTTTCAGTTTACGTGTATTTGGAAAAAAATCGGTTTTGCCTTTTCAGAAAGGGATTATTGTTTTAATTCATTCTCTTTATGGATTATATGAAGGCTTAAAATCTATAAATGTATCTTATATTTTAACAAGTAGATTTACTCAAGATGCGCTCGAAAGCCTCTTCAGCCAAATTGGAGGTCTCGGGAGATTCAATGACCATCCTTCTCCTTCTGAAGTAATTATTCGCTTAAAAAAATAGTGCTCGCAATAAAAATTACCTAATTTGTTACCGAAAGTAAACTCTTTAGAAAATGGACCAGGCGTTTATTTAACAAGTGAAATGTTAGACTCTGCATTTAATGTAAAAGAACGTCAAGAAATTATCAATTATTTTGATTCTCAAGATGATGAATTAAATCGTGAATTCTTAATTAATCCCTTACCTTTATCTTGGGAAAATGAACTTGCCTCTTCCAATCCAAATTGTGATATATCTCCATTTGAAAAGAAGCTATGGCTTATGTGGCAGGTTATATTGCTTATAAAATTAAAGATAATTCACTTGGAACTATATCAAGAAATTCAGTTTATATGCCCAATCATTCCGAGTGGATTAATTTAATTTCTGCTGGGGGACTTACTGTTCCAACAAAAGCATGGATGGATACTATAAAACAAATGGACTTAATGTTTCGCAAATTTCATGGTGACACATTTTCTAAAGGGAAAAATGTCATAGCAGCATTAATAAATGAAGCAGAGTCTTCTTTTCCTACTGTAAATCGAAAGGCAATTAAACTTTTTTGTCGCTGCAGAACATTTATACGAATTAGGTATTTAAATAGAAATGCAGCGATAGTATCCCATAATAAAGCTCAACAAAAAAACAAGAAACGGGTCACTAGTCAAAAAATCAAGATAAACTGAAGCTAAGTATATTTTTATATTGGTTATGCAATTTTAAGTTAATTTCAATATTAATAATAATTTTTTTGGGTTTATTAAATAATAATTGCAAATTTACTAAATATTTGAGAGGCATTTGTAGTTTTTTTCACTCTGATTAAAAAAAATGAACTTAAAAATAAAAAATAGGTATTTTGCTTAGAAACTCCAGGCAGCTTATTCTCCTTCGATGCCTGACTACGTCATCAACGGCTATTTTCGGTGACAGTTTTGGGGAGCATTTGAGCCAGCCCTTCCCTTTCCCTAGCCCTAGAAATATCTGGCAACTTTCCGTGAGACAGCGCTCTCATTGGTTTAAAATTCCATGACGTCAGATACAACGTTTTAGCTACGTCACACTAAGACATCGAAGAGATCACATTTGTCTACTACAAGACGGCGTCTCAATCGGATTGTCTACCGAGTTTGCGGCCTGCCTTATAAGGAGCCTATCTAACATGTTTAACACATTTGCAAATGAGTAGCATAGTGACGACTACTTCCGTCACTGGCTTTTTCCAAGATATGACAATTTTCTATGGAAGATTGAGGCAGCCTACACACTCATGATATATAAGAAACTTGAGACATAGTGCACTAAATCTTATTTCAAGCATAACACAACAAGAGTTTCAGAATTTTTTGTGTTCATGAAAACGTGATATTTACTGAAGCCCATTTCTATTATACTCCAATACATTAAAACCAATCTGCCAAATTTGTAACATACATTTTGCAAGGAAATTTATTCCTGCTTAATTTTCAAAAACTTTCTGTTGTATTTTGCAAAATAATATGTAGACTTTACATAAGTGATTGTTGTTGTTTTCGTGTGACAAGTGCTAAAAGAAAAGGTAAAAAAGACAAGTCATATGGGACTAAAGGCATGGAGCACTGCTCTGGCCACATCTTCAGCTTTTTCCGTATAAAGGGTAAATAAGTGATTGGTACATCTTCAGCTTTTACCGTATAAAGGGTAAATAAGTGATTGGTACATCTTCAGCTTTTACCGTATAAAGGGTAAATAAGTGATTGGTACATCTTTAGCTTTTTCCGTATAAAGGGTAAATAAGTGATTGGTACATCTTTAGCTTTTACCGTATAAAGGGTAAATAAGTGATTGGTACATCTTCAGCTTTTTCCGTATAAAGGGTAAATGATTGGTGATCCGTTTTCAAATTCAAAAATGTGTGCAAATTATTTCATAAATTTATTACATAGTAATAGCCTTAAATGAGTAAAAATGCCGTCAAAAATGATGAACTGACTGAATTTTAATTCAAGTTGTCAGAATAAAATGTAAAAATATTTTCAAATCGATATTGGGTTGGGCAGTTTTAAAAACTCTAGTTTGGACAGTGTTTATCATATACAAAAAATTATGCTAAAAATAAGTGGGAAAAAAGGAATAAAAGTTTTAAGCCTTTTCATTGAGATTATTTTAAAATTAATTACAGTTAAAATATATAAAATTAAAAAATATCAATAATTATTTAAATTTTTTCAAATTAAAATATTTTAATTAAATGCTTAATATTATTCCTGAGAGTGTAAATAAATTCCATAATTAAATAAATGCAATTAAAATAATAATTTGAATTGAATTAAATGTTTCAGATATCTTCTACCTCAGCATTAATTACACAATATTTCATTTTAAATATTATTAAACAGATTACTTTAAATGAACAACATGATGGAGTACAAAAAATACTTTAAAATAGTATTCTTTTTCGAAGAAAAGCTCAATCGTTTTTTTAATTTTTCAACAATATTAATAGGTTAAATATTATATATTTTTCAAAAAAATCTATTTAGTTTTTTGATATTACTTCCAAAGAATCAAAACAAAGATCATAAGTTAACCAATATACGCAAATAATATTAGTCAAATAAAAATAACGATATTTTTTAAATATATCTATAAAAGATTTTTTCAATCTCTCGTGGATAAGTTCATTGAATACCTTTCTTTACAGCAAGCTAAATTTGAATAAAGTAATGTTTGATTCACGATTCGAATATTTAATCCTTTCAATTTATTGGTATCTCCTAAGCATTAAAATTAGTCTTTCAATATAAAGTTGATTTAATCTCAATTTTCATATAATCAGCATTTCTTTCCTCAAGCTTTTTCATGAAAAATATCTAATACTAAACACAGCCAATCGCCTTGTAATTTGAACCCCAGTCAAGTAACGAAGTCGACATCTGAACTGGCATCCTCCTCCATGCCGCACCGTACCATCAAAAAGACATTGAAACCATGATCGATTTCATGTATCTCTGTAGCTACTGTGAATACTATAGATTTTCGATTGGATTAGCTTGAGATTGAACAACTTCCGTTACGTGAACGACGCCTTTTTCCATCTGGTCACCACGGACTCTTAAATCTTCACTTGCTTCTACGATTTCATTTCTCTCAAAAGTGTGACACTTCTCACCAGTTCTATCAATGAATCTTTTTTATGAATGTATAATGTTATATTATTTGATATACCAATAGAAAAATCGAATTATAAGGGATATCTAAAAAAAGAACTGGTATTTCGCTATATTCATTTAAAAAATTGCAAAAATTATTACAGTTGTTGCTATATTTTTATCCCAAAATTTTATTTTGGAATACCTCTAAAAAAATTTGTGAATTTTTAAAAATATTTTATAAATAAGAAGTGAATTAATATCTGACTTGTTATCAATTAATTTTCTTGGACTACCTGATTTTTGATTTATTTTTGAAAACTATTATGATGATTATGACTATAATGATGATAATGATTTAATACTATTATTACTGTATAATAGATTGTTGATACAAATAATTCAGAAATCAATTTGTGCAAATATGGTATTTTTTTTAATTAATGAAAAAATAACCATTAACTTTTTCTTATAGAAGGAGAAAAAATATTCGATTCTAATTTTCCCTTCTGACCGATCAAGTTATTTAAATTGTTCTTCAATTATGAACGCTATTATTTTCTGATTTTCGAGTACATGTTCCACAAACTTATAACAATTTGGAAACTCTCCGCTCATGAGTTAGTAATAAAATAAAATTAAATGCAATGGAAAAATATTAAAATATAGTTTTTAAGTATTAAGGATTTATTATATAGCGTGTCTCTTACTTTCATAAATTTAGCAATAAGTATTTTATAAAATCAAGCAAATTTATTTTTATTTTTCAATTTTACATCATCGCATTTTAAAAAACTTTTTATAAAAAAATTTGTGAAGTTTTTTCTTAGTTTTTCCTATAGTTATTCATTAATTATTTTCTTTAACTTTTTACAACTATGAATAAACAAGATAGTAAAAATATTCATTATTCAGAATTTGTGACACAAAAATTTTGTTCATATTAAGGATATTTATTTTTTGTTTGATAAATTTAAAATAAATAATTCGTTAAAAAAAAGCTATTATGATCCCTTTTAGTTTCTAATTTCTTATTTGTTTTTAAGGAGGAGACGTGCTGACTTAATAAAAGAAAAAAATGCGGATAACTTCCAAGTATTTACTCAGACATCTCGTTTACAGAAACGCTAGACATAACAACGATTTCCCATTATTCAGAAGCACTGAACATCGTGACAATAACTTACCAACTGTTTTCAATCAATAAATAAATTATTGCTATTGCTCCTCTTTATAATAAATAATAAGAAATCTGGAAAAAAATTTTTGTTTAAAATTAAAAAAAGTTAATCATGGTTAGAACATTCAATTTGAATAAGAAAGCAGTTTTTCATTATTTCCCACAAAACTGGTTTAAACTATCTTATTGTTGCATGTCTTTAAATCTGTGCCTCGAAAAGGAAAATGAATTTCTATTAAAAAAATTTACTAGAAATTAACTAAAAAATAACGATAAAAACATTTGATATTTTATATTTTAAGAGATTTTTTCGATATAGGAAAGAAATTTCTTCTGACGAGACTTGAAAAACTATATTACACATTTGGAGCTTTTTTCAAGATAGCAACTATGGATTAATATACATGAAAGGATTCTTCTGGTTTAATACAAGTAAGTCTAATAGATTTTTTGATAGTCTTATGAAATTTAATTTTTTTACCTTGGTTTTTTTACGCATTTCTCCCATTTGTTTCTAAGACGATTACTTAAGTTTAATTATGTTTTTTAATATAACTCTAGATGTATATAGATTTCTAAGCCAATGTAACAAATTCGACAAATTTAAAAACTTTTTTTAGAATTTAACGCTACGTTTATGCTATTAATTTTATTTATATTGTCAGTGAAAATAATTGCAAAAAGTATTCGTCATATAAATGAAAATAATTACTTAAATTTAATGTTGCAAAATTGAGTCAAAATCTATTACAAGTCTAAAAACAACTATTTTAGACGAAAAAGTTAAATAAAATTAGATTTTGAAAAAAGTTAATGTTTACTTTTGGAAAACTAACAGTGAAAATAATAACTGCTACCAACTGAATTTTCTAAAAGTTTAGATTGAAAATTTAAGACTTTTACAAAACGAACTTTTTCGAAACTTTTTTAAGACTTCTCACAAACTTTAAATGTGTGCATTAAATCATGACAAATAAAAAGTTTACTATTATAAATATTACTTAATAAAATAAATTACTTATTTAAAGAAATAATATAAATTATTATTTAATAAAAAAATTTATGGCGCTGAGTGCTATAGCAGACTCAAAAATATAATAAGCACTCAACAGAATTTTATCATAAATGCAAAGCAAGCCAAATAAATTCGTCTTTTTGTATTTATGGGGTTATAAGACAGTTTCAGAGATTTTGTGTCCATAATTTTGCAACGAATTAAATTAAATTTGTGTTTGCTTGCTCTGAAATTAGTTCCCTGTTTCCTTTTTGTTTCCCACATTGTGTTCCTTTACAACAACTAAGTCAGTAGTAAGTGATCAGTCTTTGTATGCTTATCAGATCATGCACTTCAGAGTGGAAAATCTCTCCCATTTGTCTTTGAGCAGTGGGAGTTGGACATTGTTTTTGTATTTTTGTATGCACTTCTGCTGGGTGGGTGCTTCTGAATTTCTCAGTTTCTATTCAAACAATGTGTATATGGTCCATTTTCTTTGGAAAGGCGTCATGCAGAGCAAACAACCCGCATGTTCAAATACTTAACCATAGCTAGGCTGTTTGTTACGTGATGTTAAGATGCATTTGTATTATGCTGTCCATCAGCATGTTTGACTACTTTTAAAATCACAGATTCGCTTAATCTCATGTGCAGTTGTCAAACAAAGGTTCATTTGACGATAATCTTTTAGAAAGCACTTTGGATGCAAGCATTTGGTGGTTTGTTCAATTCCATTCAGGATCCCATAAGAGTATTACATATTGACCATGTTTTCGTTATTGAGACTAAGGATATTTTTCCTGAAACGTCCTTCTCGGCAGTGATCCTCCTTTGATCTTTTCAATATGTTTGTTAACATCACCCTCTAGCAGCAACTGGTTGAATTTAGAACACTAATTTCTAGTTAAAATTTGCTTGGCATAATCTTACAAACAACAAATTAAGCTTTCAAACAACCTTTTGAGACGCAATGCGTATTGATTTGATATTGTTTTCAATATTCAATTAAAATGTAATGTTATTACTATAAAGATGAAAAAAATTGTCACCCAAAAATGAAATTTTTAAATGGGTAGGCCCAGGCCTTTTCAAGAATTTTCCTCTAGGCTTTTCTATTTTTGTGGCTCCTTTTTTACCAATTGATCACCTTAAAAATGGACTAAGTATATTTTCTGTATTCATCGTTCTTTGTTCATTCTAATAACCTAATCACTCCATTTAATCCTTTGGATTTTTATGTATTCGATGGTACCAAATTCTCTGAAGATAGGATGAAATATCAGCCTTTTAAAAATGTTGTAGATCTTTGCAAACATACGCAACACTCCTTTGTTCTGAAGCAGAATACAAATATAGACTTTATATCAAATACTCGCGATTTAGAACTGTTTCAATATGCATTTATTGACTTTTAAATGTTAGACTGTTCATCAGATAATTTTGAAGTCTTTTCATGATTATTCAACAGAAAAATTGAAAAAGTTTTCAATTTTTATTTTTAAAAAAAATTATTTTTGAATTGAGATTAAGAGAGGTCAAATAAATAAATGTTGTACCTGATTACTTCCAATGTTTTATATTCTGAACAGAGGGACTGAGCAATTATTAGAGTAAATAATTCATTGTCTATCAACTTGAGCTTCACTGTTACATTATCCTGTAAAAACATTTCTTATGAGTGCTGTCCAGCCAGTGGTTCATATTTTCCCGTAGTAAATTTTAAAAAATGTTATTTTCATTACATGGAAATTTTTGTATCTCTTGAGGGATTACAATCTTATCAAAATTAAAGTAATTTATATTCAGTGAGTACATTTTGTAATTTGCTGCCCTTATAGAACTTTTCATTTCGTAAGAAATAAAATAACCATCACACACAAATGACTTTAATACTATAAATTAATATTATAAAAAATTCATATATTATATTGAAATTCTAAAATTTTCTTGTTAGTTCTGTATTGCAAGTTTTAAATATTTATTAATTTTCACATATAGAAATCTAAAAAGAAATTTCGTGTTGAAATTTTAGGAAATTTCAAGATTTAGAAATTTTATCTAAGAATAGGAATTTTACAAATTTTTGCAATAAAGATATTTTTCTATAATCCTTTGTTTAAAAAAATATAATCAGGCAATAATTTATGAAATTAGTCATTCATTTCTTAAAGAGAGTTAGAAGCCAATAAAGATATTAAAATAGTATCGAAAAATATTAAATATAATCATTATAAAGTTTAATCAACAAAAATTTTACCCAATAATCGATCCTGACATCTAATATCTGATGATAAAAGCAAAGATTTTACGAAAAAATTCAATTTTAAAGTTTTTCAATTAAATGTGTCACAAAATTAAGGATTTAAACTATTAAATATATTTATTACAATTGTTCATAATTTGTGAACGACATATATTATGATGATCAAGTAATTAGTGAAAAAATTAAAATTTTATTTATAGTAGTTATGAGTTTAATATTAAAACATTTATCTAAATAAATTTTCCACAAAAATATCGATTTAAAATGTATTTAAATGTAATGAAAAACATTACCACAAATCCTTATGAGTGATTTATTGTTTAAAGTAATTTCTATTTACTAAAAAAGAAAAGATTTATAACAATATATATAAGTATTATGATGGGAATATAGGTGTATATAATATTTGAATAAATTCAATAATCCTTTTTCTTCCCAAATGTGTTTGTGCACTTCATTTCAATTTAAAAATTTAAATAAAATTTTAAGTAAAATACGTAATTAGTCTAAATATTTTTCTTACATTCATATAACTAATGTGTTATCTAATATTGTCAAAATTACCATAAATTAAAAATATATCGTGGCCAAATATTTTACAAATTACTTACATACATGAATCAAAACCCAAAGATGTCTTACCTGTGCTGTGCTTACCTCCTGAAAAATAATCCATTTCCCCATAAGAACATTTGGTCTCTCGATGAGCAGATGGCCCTTATGACGTCAAATGATAAATGACAGGAAATGATCACTCCTACCCTCCCTGTTTTATAAAGTTAATCTTCCCAATGGGAATTTTGAAGCACGGAATGAATTATCGGACTCAAAATCATGGTCAAAGTAAAAAATTATCAAACAACCCATTTATTTAATTCCATATAACCACTAACTTAGAATATTAGGAGAATTACAAGATTTAATGTTTTACTACTTTTGATTTCTTATATTTAGAACTTTAAAACAAGTAGAATTTAGAACTTAAAGGCTTAATAATTAATAATGGGCCCAAAATGAACGAAAGCTTTCGAGTCTTGCCACTTACTTAGAATATTAGAAGAATTATGAGATTTAATGTTTTACTACTTTTGATTTCTTACATTTAGAACTGTAAAACAGTAGGACTTAGAACCTAAAGGCTTAATAATTAATAATGGGCCCAAAATGAACGAAAACTTTCGAGTCTACCCTCTAACTTAGAATATTAGGAGAATTGTAAGATTTAATGTTTTACTACTTTTGATTTCTTACATTTAAAACTTTAAAATAAGACTTAATAACTAATAATGGGCCCCAAATAAATAAAAACCTTCGAAATTTATACTATATTAGATTATCTGTTTCTCTAATATAATAATAAATATTATTTGGAAGTTGTCGTTAAAAGGGGAAAAAAAACCAATACTCATATTGCTTCTAAATTAGTTTATTTTCAATTTGCGTCACAATAATTATCTATTTGGTTACATATATTTCGATACAGTACGGCATTTAAGAACATGAAAGCTATTATAGTCTACTTGATCTTCTCTAGTAATTCTACAGTGAATACAAAATTCAAGCTTTTACAATCCAAGAGACAGAAGAGATGTAGAGTTGATTAAATTGAGTTCTGATATGGGAAAGAGGGCCTTTGTCAGAATCCTGGGTGGCTGCTGCGATTATTATCAATCCAAGTACCAGGTCCATTACTGTGGAGAAAGCTTCCCTGCTCCTGTAGGAAATGCATAACAAATTAGACAAAAAATTTCTAAAAACGAATAGCATATTTAATTTTTTTTATTTCATTGAAATGTTGATTATTTTACTGAAAAATTGTCGTAGGAAATGGAAAAAAGTCTTTGGCAAGAATATGTTTATACTCTATTGAATAAATAATTTTTTTTAACAAAATATTCCTTTAAATATTTAACACATTTAAAAACCTTATAACAAATTATGCTTCAATAAAATATAAAACTTAGTTTAAAACATTAAAAGGAATTGCTTTTTTAAAAATCAAAATTTAATTAAATATTATAAAACTAAATAAATTTTGAAATGGAGAAAATGTTAAGGATTTTTATATTGGTGTAAAAAAATATAGACAATTACCTTTGAGAGAAGTGCTTGGAGCTATACCAAGTATTTCTAATGGAAGACATATTGCTTGTAGCACCAGTAAAATTTTCCTGAAATATTGAAATATCCTTAAAAATATTTTCCAAATTAAGTATTTCACATAAAAAGCAATGAAAAGTTAAATAATTAATTTCTAATTTTCAAATTTAAGAATGTTTGCAAAGCATGAGAAATCTAAAATATTTATAAGTGACAATTCTAAATACTTTTTTTATGAAATTATAAAATTTCAGTGACTTTTATATATTTAATTATAAACGAGTATTTTAATTAAATTTGATATATAATGGTTTCAAACAAATGTACAAATTAATACAAGTTAAAGTTGTAAATAAATCTATAGCCACTGTAATAATTTAAACAGTCACACAAATATATTCCAAAATAATTTTTAAGTTCTTATATTACATATGAATTGAAGAGATTTTATGAATTTCTTCTAATAAAGTATAATCACTATACATCATTTATATAATAATTTATTTGCTAATCTCCTCACCTAGTTTTAAAATAATGGGAGAAGTTCGATTTTTATTTTAATCACTTTTTCTCAAAAGCAGAAGAGAGAAATTACACATAATAGATAAAATGATGGCATAAATTATAATTTCAAACTGCTTATTCTATAAAAAATTTCTCTTTTTGAACCTTGCGCCAAAAGAACCTAACCAATCAAACAATGAAAACGAAAAGATATTCAAATGTATGGAAAAATATAAGGAACTTATATATTATTGTACATAGTTTCTAAGGATTAGTACTCTTTAAAGGAACTTTTAATTAGTAATATAATTAATTTTAATAATTAAGTAATTTTCTTAATATTGCTGGTTTGGTTTGATTTGCCTCTACCACAGTTAAATTTTAATCATTTAAAGACAGTGAAAATTTTATTTCATTGCTCAACCAAGTTCAATCCTAACAGAAGACAACATCTAATTTCTATTAATATTTTTTTAAAAAGAACAGCTTTGTGTGGGTTTACATTACATTTATTTCCTCTGCATAAGAAAACCATCTCTTGCAGTATTAAAGCTAATAATAAAATGTGTATACTAGAAATATTCAGTTTAATTACAAATTCTATGAGTGTTAATGCTACTGGGACAAATATTCAACTGAAAAGAAAGATTTCTTTATTCAAATACCAACAAAATTCAGAATTATTCTAGAAATCATAAAATCTATATTTATCTTCATAATATTTGAGCTACTTGTAAATTTCATTTGAATTCATTCTCAAATGGCAAAATCACAAAATTTAATAATGAAACACTAATTTAATTTAAAAACGATATCGAAAATCTGTAAATTAAATTAGAAATTTTATATTACAAATTGTAGAAAATACTTTATTGAAAGATAATACTCTCTATATTGTGAACTGGTAGAGTAAAATATACAATGCATTATTATAAAAATCTTCCTCATACCTCTACTGGCATAAATTAATGTCCTCCTGAATGAAATGCTCAAGAAAACCTTGCCATACATGAATTTTTACCTATAACTTGTTTAATTGAGAAATTATCTATGAAATTATTTATTTTTTATTAATTATTTTGCTTCGTGATTTAACAAGGTTGTTTATACAACATGATTTCACAGAATTAAGATAATATGAAGGAGAAGATTTTTAAAAACATACCTTATTAGGACCTTTATTCAAATTAATGATAGGCTGTGATGAAATGATAGGGTCCCTGCGAAGTGTATTCAAAACTTCTGTTCTGCTGTTGCGTTCCTGATGTAAAGATACTGTTTGGCGACGGCTAAGTTCATTCTGAAAATTTTGTTTGCCTAAAAATAGAGAATTCTTTCTTGATTGTATCTTAGTCACCTGCTTACGAGTGTCTGTAAATGTTTTCATTCCAAAAACACTATTTCTTATTTCAAGGTTCCTTCTAGTCCTAGAGGTATCTTCTCGCACCATATTTCTAGCTCTGTTGTTCTGTGAACTAGGAAGATTTTTATGTGAAGAAAATTCGTTCTCGTTGTCTTGTTTTACAGAGAAACTCAAAGAAAATGGATATATCCTTACTGATTTAACTTCACGTCTATGTACATTTTCGTTGTTTCGTCGAAGTACACTTCTGCTATGAATTTCTCTGTTGTTACTACGTTCCAATGTCGATATCATTGGTATAGATGAAATTATTGATGTCGTTCTACGATTCAAAATACAAGATCTGGTCTGCTGGAGTGGACTTGAATCAGATGCATGAAAAATGTTCGTTGATCTGAAAAACTGAATTTTCCTAATTGATTGCCTGCGGATGGTTTCAATATTGTTTCGTTTTTCAACGTCAGATAATCTTTGATTTCGTGAAACAAAGATTTGCATTCCGTTATCAAGAACTCTTCTCTTATTACCATCTATTATTCTGCGTTGATTTCTGTCGAAAAGATTTCTACGATTCTGTATTCTTCTCTTATTATCTTTTGTTTGGAATCCAACCCTGTTTCTTACATTACTTTCATTCTTTAGCTCGTGTTTTAAGTTTCTCAGATATTCAAATCTAATTGGTTCTGCATTTTTTATACTGATATGCCTTCTTCTATTTGTTTTTTCAATATTGAAATTACGATAACTGTCACCAAGTAGAAAGTTATTTTTAGATAATTGCAACCTATTGTTCCCTCTGGAAAATCGTGTGGAATCTCTAACATCTGATCGAGAACGGCTTAGAGACGAAAAGCAATTATTTTCTGTCAATATTTTACCTTCTTTCAGAGACAAAAACCTAAATTTCATTGACCTAGCATTCTGCAATCTTTCTACTCTGAATCTAAGTGTCACTATCTTCCCTAAAACTTCGGCCTCGATTATTATGTTTTTGATTCATTGTAAGTCTAGTTGGCTCAAGAATCGAGTTCGTATGTCGTGTCCTTCCAGATCTAGAAAAACTGACTAAATTATCTTGGGTTTTTCTGTAAATCTTTGATTCATAAATCCGGTGCGCATGAAGTAAATTTCCTAGGTGAACAAACTCGAAATTAATATTAACAGCATCAAAATTGAAAGCAACTGGTTTCAGACTACGTTGACGTGAGTTTATCCGCCTAATTTCTCTCCTCAATGTTTGAATTGTTCTTAGCATATTTTGTGAATTTCTTCTATTCTTTACTTGATAATCAACTGTTTGTAAAACATTTCCAAGTAATCTTTGGTCTCTTGATTCACGACGTACAATTTCTCTTTCAGAAGACAATTTATAAATTCTGCCACGAAATCCTCTCCCATTTCTATTTCGAATTATAGTTTCTTCAATATTTTGGTCAATAAGAAAAGGTTTTCTTGGCTCAACTAAATCTACTTTCTTAATTCTGATTCTTTGAGTTTCATGGTTTGGGATCTTCAGCTCTCTCTTTGATCTCAACATGATACTTTCGCGTCTTCTTTCAGTTTCACCAAGGAGAATAAGTGAGCCAATTCTAGTATTTTCCTTAGAAAGCAAGTTAATGTTTGATAGTTTTCTAGTATTTTGATTTTCTCTTCTGAAATTGTCGGTACTGGCTCTGAAAAACCTGGAATCTTGTAGCCCTTCCCTTAACCTAGCCGTGCGAACTTTTCTGGACCTTTGCGCCTCACCTTGGATAATACGTCTATAGATTTCAACAGATGCTTGCCGTTTCTCAGAATTTTTTCTGGATTTTAAATTAATCAACAAGGATTTTCCAGAATTTCTGTTTATTCTTTCTAAATTGTTTCCAATGATGCTAGAAAAAACTGGAGTCTTCATTTCTCTCCTTGACCGAAACAGAACACCTTCTCGTCGCCTTTCTGTTTCACCCTGGAGAATACGTTTACCATTTTCAGTTGTTGCCTCCCGTTTTCCAGAATTTTCCCTAAATTGTAAATTAACCAATGGTGATTTTTGGCGTAGATTTACGTTCACTGAACGATATTCTCTGTTTCTAAAAAAATTTGTTTCTAATTCTCTTTTTGTTCTTATCCCGGTACCTTCTCGTCGTCTTTCAGTCTCGCTTAAAGGAATACGTTTATTAGTTTCAGCTCTTCTTTGCGATTTTTCAGATTTTACTCTAGACTGCAAATCAGCAAATAAGGATTTTGGAGAGTTTCTATTGTCTCTTTCTAAATTAAATCTATTAACTTTAAAAAAGTTTCTTTCATTGGATACTCGTGCAGTACTCTGAGTATTAATTCTGCCTTGTTTTGATAAATTTCTGATTCTAGAATTAATTGTCTCTTGTCGAATATTCTCGTTCATTCGTTTACTTCTGTTTGGATTTGAATTTCTTTGGATATTCGTTCTCCTTCCAGAGTTAATTCTTTCGTCATCAGGTTTTTCAGCGAAGCGGAAATCTCTGTTTTGTGTCTTACCATTTATCAATAACGAACGGTTATTGAGACTATTCCTCTTCATTCGGTTTACCAAGGTGGCTTCTCGGTTATTTTCTAAGTTCCGTGTTTCTGGTTTTAAAGACGAATAATCATTATATCTATTAACTTTTCGAGTGGAAATCATTTTGCGATTTTCTTTCGATGACATGCCATTAATATCAGCCATTTCATATCGCGAATTCCGAAAATCTTTTAGAAGAAAATTTCCGTTCAAGTAAAAGAAACTGTCAAGAATCCTGCAACTATTAAACTGATCTGTTGGTAAACCGCTTTGCCTATCCCTAAATCCTTTTTGGAATGACATCCGTCTTCTGTCTAATATGTGACGATTTCTCACTCTTGAACTCATTAAATTACTTGACAAATCAAATCTCTTCTCTGCTGGGTTGTTGAAAGACCCCTTTGACAACCCCCTAAATTCTCTTGAACGATAGAACTCACATTCAGCTGACTGAAGAACTGTTAGCAGAAGGAAGATCAAATTAGCGAATAATAGATCCTGCTTCATGTTTAATCTGAAAAGAACAAATTCTATCATAATAAAAGAATGAAATTTAAATTGATCACTATTGATAAAATTGTAATTTTAAAATATTCGTATGTTTCCCCAGTTTTTGAGACGCCCACCCTGCCTAGTGGTCAGAGTGCCTGGCTGCGGATAGGGCGATCCTTGGTTCGAATCCCAGTTCGGGAATGGATGTACTTTCTCTCTGTGTCTATCCTTTCTTTGTATGAATAGGTTGTGCCTAACATATATAAATGGGTCCCTATGAGATGTGTGTACTGAGGAAGCCAGACTCCACACCAAATTATGGTTCAGTCAGAAAAGTGGAGCAGCCCACCCCATAATGCCAGCCTAGCTGACAAAAGACAACAACAACTAGATTTTGGAAGAAAATTTTTCAAATATATTTTAATACGCTTTTAAGTCAACTTTAAATGCATTTTACTAATCTATAATTTAGCTATTGGAATACGATTAACAATAAATTAACATAAATTCACTTGAAATATGAGTGATGAGAAATTTTCTGCTTTCTCCAGCTATAAAATTCGTGTTTATAAAAAATTAATTTAATATTAAACAATCGAATGACTAGATTATTAAATTCATTATCATAGTTGAAAATCAAATAAATTAATATTACAAATACAGCATTTTATATGTCTTTAAATAATGATATACAGTTCTCACCATAATTCTAAAGGACATAATATTATATTGAGAACTATAAAATAAAATAAAAGCCTTCTATTCAATTTTATTTATGCTTTTGCTTATAAAATGAAAGGAGAATTTGTAATTCATTTGATATGTTAAAACAAAAATAACAGAATCGTAAATTTTTTAATTTACTGTAAATATCAAACAATAATAATTTAAAATGATTCTTGTTCATGTAAAAAAACAAAACAGTTTTTATATATTGTTTTAACTTTATTTCTATTCTTCTTTCAGTTATGCTTGTAATTTAAATCATTCGCGCGGAAAAAGTAATTATGTGTTTCAATTATTTACTTAAAATTAATCAACAGAAATTTTATTCCTTTAATTAAAAAGATAAGTTTTTAAAAATTGACTACAAATGAGAAGTCTGAGTAATTTGTAATCGTGTATTAAATCACATCTGAAATTTTTTGAAAAATTCTCATAGCGGGTATCTATAAAGGTTTTGAAAAATATTAGTCTTAAAAAAAATATGCCTTGATGAATATAACAGAATGAATTAAGTAAAAATAAAAAATAAATATTGTAATTAAAGTGTGCGAAGTTCAATGTTTCGGTATTGTTGTTTTCTTAATCAAATATTAATTAAAATTATAATAATTTCTTAATATTGTATGATAACTAAGTGAATTAAAAAAAAAAAGTGGATAACTTATTGAAAACCTATATTTGAACAAAAGGAAAAGTCCTAAATAATTTTCCTTAAATTTTAAGAATTTTGAAGTTTCTAAGGAAATTCACACATTTAATAGTATCCTTAGTTCTTTCAGAATAGTTTTCAGCAATCAGATTCACAGTCAAAGCATAATACTTAATTGATTAAAAATGTGAGTGTTTGATTTCTCGTGTATTCTCGAAGGAAATTGTAAACTGTATGTATTGTTTATATTTATAAAAATAAATTTTAGTTATACTCATATTTTTATATCCAAATAGTTGTAAGCGATTAATCATTTCACTAAAAATGACTCAATATGAAATTGAACATAATTCATCGTGTAAGCTTATTTAACAAGTTCACCAAAATGTTTAGTAAAAATCGAATTAAGCGTTCCCTTGTGAAGTGGTATTTTAATTTAAGGAATTTATTTTATTCAGCATCACTTTAAAAATGTTATATAGTGTAAAATACTATATAATAATACATGAATTTATTATTATAACTATATTTATATATATGTATATATATATATATATACATGTATATATATATATATATATATATATATATATATATATATATATATATATATATATATATATATATATATATATATATATATATATATATATATATATATATATATATATATATATATATATATATATATATATATATATATATATATATATATATATATATATATATATTAGATTAATAAATCATTCTTTTTTGATATTCTCTATCAGGAAGGAAATTCTCTAAATGCGTTTAGATGTTGCTTATACATTTCTCTTTTTAAATGAGGAAAATAAACCATAGTGATATCCCTATTTTTAATATTTAACAAATTTCTTATATAACTTTATATCATAAAGTTTTACTATAAATAAAAGTTTCTTAAGTATTAAAAATTGTTATTTAATAATAACTAAAAATGCAGTCGGCATTTATTTGAACAATTTTTGGCTTTCATTGTCACTTTAGAAACTGAAAGTTAAAACTTGTTCAGGCTAATCTTTAATGCTAAAAGGAAATTAAAGCAAAATGATTTTATGTGCGTATTTTTAAGTTTATTGTAAATTTACTATGGAAAATTTATTGTTTAAAACTATTATAAATGGAAAATATTAAATTGCAGCTTGCTTAAGGGTGATTCTTTATTTTAATCTTCTAGTACATTTTTTAAATAGCCAGCCTACTCTTCTAAAAAACTCATAACTTAAGCATTTCACTACATTTATTAAATAGTACATCAATTAAATATTGCATTTTTATCTCATTAATAATAACATGTGAATATGTGAAAATTTTCCAAATTCGCTTAAAATTTAGCTTCTTTATAAAAGACAACATTATATTCCGTATATATACTGGATGTTTGATATAAATACATACATGAAAACGTAATCATCATTTTTGCTGATTATATTTTAATGTAACTAAGGATAAATTTAAAGTTATATTCTTTATTTACACTGTTAACCCATTATAACTTTAATATTTTTATTTTTTTCAAAGTTAAACTTGCCATTGCTTATATTTATATTCATTTCCTTAAAGTTATATTGCCTTCGTAAAAATTTTCATGAAATATAATGCAATTGCTTTTATACTTGCGAAATTACCTTTCTTTTGATAGACAATATTGACTAATGGATATTTATTATTAGCAAGCAAGAAAATAAAACAGAGCAGAATAAAGGTTAACATCATATTTATTTTTACTGTGATTTCTATTTATATATATTATAGATAATTAATATATGATCAGAACACACAGAGAAAGAGTATTTTTATTAAAATAAATCTCGTAGGGAAATTAATTTTAATTGTTACATTTTTAAACAAGTTTTATTCTTGTTGTTTTAAAAGTATTTTACTATTTATATTATTTTTTTATTTTCTAAATGTTTTACCATTAAAAGTATTTTACTATTTATTGATTTGAGGGAAATATACATTAAACATAATTTGAAAAATCATATGATTTGTTAAGTAATGACATTTAATTAATTTATGAAAAGCTATATAAAGGACTAAAAGTGTAATATAATATTTTTATTTTAAAATGAAATTGATAGTTTGCTAACATATGAAATTTTTTATAAGAAATTACTTTATTCAGTATTATTTCATCGATATAGAACATTGAGTATATATTACTATTTCAAAAAATATTTGAATTGATTGTAAATAACTGATAATGCTTGCCTGTTTCAAAAAATATTAACAGAATTAAACTTTGATGCATGGAAATATATACCTGTAAAACTATTTTATACTGAAATTTCATCATAGGGATATTTTTGTGTTTTTACTTAAAATAACTCAGTGCTATAGATCACTTCTATAAAGAACAAGAAGTGTTCCGATTCTGATTATAAAACTGGATTTTAAAACTTTTATTGATAAGAAATATTGTTTCCTATAAGGAAGTAATTTTTGGTGAGTAGATAAAATTTCTCTTAAAGAATTGTTCATTGATTCCGCAAAAATGTATTTCGATGTCTATGATTCTGAAAAATAGTAGTTTCAATGCTTTCGGAAATTTTAACACTTATACCTCTAATACAATTAATGCAATAGTCACTGAATTTTAAAAAAGAATTTAAAGAGTGAAAATTATGTAGATCATTCATAACTTAGTTATATTGGTATTGTTATTCTAGGAATCATTAACTTTATTCATTGTTTTTATCTTTTTAAAAATTCTTTATATATTACATTTAATGTGCATAAAAGTATTTTTCTCAAAAACAATGAAACTGACGTTTAAATTTCCATACATAAAATATTTTTAGGTGGTTAATTAAATTTTAAAGTTATTTGATTCCTGCGATGTAGCGTTACAAAATAAAAAGAATGCTTATTAATATGTTTAATAACTCATGAAGTATGTAAAGAACATGTTTTATTTGTTAAGAATATCTAAAAGTGGGGAGCAAATTCAAATTGAATATTCTATTAAACTGGCTTTAAAGTATTAAATGTTGCTGAGAAAAATTTTCAGTGCAACATTAAGTTTTGAAAGGAAGTGAATAGAAATATGCAGTATATTAACTTAAGGAGAAAATTTAGATTTTTTTCTTGCAAAATATATATATATATTGAAATAAAATTAAAATACATTGAATATCAGATAATAAGGCTAATATGCAGTAAGTAATCTGTACTGAAGAAATTTTTTACACTTAAAATAAAGAATGAAAGTAGCATAAGAAACAATTAAGTAAAATAAATGCAGAAATATGAAAATCACTTTACATTTGGAGAAAAATATTTTATGATTACTGTATATAAATTTCAATATACAACAATTTAAAATCAAGTACTAACAGCAAAATAACTAACTTAGTTACCTGTAATGCAGATATGTGGATGCCTCTAAACTTGATGATAGCAAATTCAGAGAGACAACCCTACCATTCTGCAATTCTTGGGCCCTTATATACTTCTGGTGTGACAGGAGAGTTCTGTAGAATTACACCCACACTCTACTTGTAGTTTATTTCCAACCTTTAATCCCTTGACTCCTCCAACGGAAATTTTCTTATCTCTGGACACAGGTTCTTGCGATTGAAAGGCAATGAGCTAAGTACTTCGGAAATCAAAAGGGTTGTTTTCACATCCACAGCATTACCAGAGAAAGCTAGCTCTAAAATTAGGCACCTGTGTTTAGGCAAAGGATTGAATTCCTGTCGCTGACTTGTTTATATACACAGATAGAATGAAAGTTAAGGATTACTTGAGTGAAATAAAGAAAATGAGTTCTATATGTAGAAAATATTTAAATATTTTAATCAAAAGTGCCATATTTAATTAACATATATATATGAAAATTAATAATAGAATAAAGTAATATATCATTTGTTAACTACAGATATTACGATAACAATTAAATTTATTAAATATTATAAAATATATTACGAAAGCAAGACAATGTCATGAAATTAATCAATTTAGTTACAAAATGAATACTTATTGACATCCATTTATTGTAGAACAATCATGAATTAAAATCATTTCCTCAAAAGTATCAATAAATGAAAGAATACGTTATGAAAAGCTAAAAATTCAGAAAAAAGAGTTTCCCAAAAGAAAATACAAGACGTAAAATCCAAAATAGCACATATGAATTACTTTATTAAATTTCACAAAAATATTCAAATGTAATATTTATTTTTAAATCAATCAAAATATATGTGTGTTTTACAAGCTGTCTGTAAAAATCATGAACCATCTGTATTGTTTCATTTGTTGCTTATAGACATAACATTCAAATTAGGTAAATATTTATCTGAAAGCTTCAAATCATAATACTTATTATAATATACAAAGGGTATGTTCTAGCTTTTCATGTGGCTTTCTGATTCCTGTTTTGATTATTAGTAAAATGTTGTGCTGATATTTATCTTATTTAGGATTTCATAACTTAAATTCAATCATTCTTAAGCAGACTAAATTATTATTTAGTTTGGTAATTTTGAAGTTTTTCAATTAAAAAATAAATGTAAACATCATAAATTTTCCATTAAGTTAATATGTATCCAAAATGAAAATTGCACTATTATTTTAAAAGTAAGCAAGTTATATAACATTAAATGTTAGAAAAAAGTTAGATGCTTATAATTTTAATAAGGATATTTTCAATGTATTTATTTTGAATTTTGTAAGTAAAGGCATATTCACATATAAAGAAAAAGAAAAATTTACAGTTATTAGAGTAATAAGCTGTTTTGATTGTGAGTACAAAAAGTATACGAAAAAAGGTTAAAATTTGCCGAAAAAATATTTATTTTCTATTTAAGTTTTCTTGAAGTATGCAGTGAAAAGTATCAATAAATATAGAAAAGTAATTTGAATCATAAAATTTTTCGTTTTGTATCGCAAGTAATTTTATGAATATGCAATTCTTTCTTTAACATAGCATTTTTTATGATCAAGATATTACTGAAACCTTTACTTTATATATAAATTTATATATATTATATATATTATGTATATATATATATATATATATATATATATATATATATATATATATATATATATATATATAGAATATTACTGAAAACAACTAAAAAGACACGGAGATAAAATAAAAAGCTGTATTTTGTATTTCTCAAAATAATTCCCTTTTCTATATATAAAACCAATCTTTGATAAAGATCTACCCAATTTAAAAGAATATTTTAAGTATAAGTACAAATAATTGAGTTTAGTACGAGTGTATTAATATTTATAAATATATTAGAATTCTAGTTATACGAACTCTAATCATCCGAATCGCTTTCAAAATTTCAGAAAAAATAATTAGATTGAAGAAGAAAAAGAAAATGAGAAAAAGGAAAAGGCTCAAGAAAAAGAAAGGTAAAAGAAGGAAGAAGATGAAAATGACGTATCACTTGAGAAATTCAAAACATCCTTTTGAAAAATCCTGGATGTTCAGAAGTTAGTGCTGAAGATATAGGAGGAGGGATTATGAGTGAGACCTTAGATTTCAAACTGGATATAATGGTAAAGTTATTTAAAATATTCATTAAGAAGATGACTGTAATGTCCTGGTTGAAACAGACACGAGACCATCAGCTGATGAAGAATATGATGGCTTTGAAACTGCTTTGAAGTAGATAGAGCATCAGCACGAGTATGACCACATGTAAATTCTCACTGCCAAGTGGCTGCCCGAAACATATGAAGGCAGTGAAACAGCTTACTCTGACTGAGATATTCAGCAAGCAATAACTCTCATTGACAACACAGTACATATATACTGAATTAATGTGCAGCACACTTGTAAGCACCTTAACATGTAAAAGTGTTGCATTTTCATTTAATTAGGTCAAAATTCATTTTCTTTAAAAATATGCAGCTTTTTTTTCACATTTTCAAAGTACAATAATTAATTAAAATAAACTCTTTTTTGGAAAAAAATTTAGTTATCCAATTATGAATGAAACCCTATATTTCATATTGCATATGATGGTAAACTGATTGGAAATGTAGAGGATGGTGACCTTAATATCCATGTTGAAGCAGAAATAGGATCAAAAGTTTTTGGTGGCTTTGAAACTGCTTTGACGTGGATGGAACATCAGCCAGAGTGTGACTACAAGCAAATCCTTACTGTGAGACTTGGCTGCCCGAAAACGGATGAAAGCAGTGAAACAGCATACTCTAATCGAGGTGTTCAGCAATCAATGACTTTCAATTACGACTTGTACATACAAACTGCGTTAAGCACTTGTAAGCGCCTTAACATGTAAGAGGGTTGCATTTTCCTTTAACAGAATAAAAGTTCTTTTTCTTTAAAAGTATGTAGTTTTTTCCTCCCATTATTGATGGACAATAATTAATTAAAACAGACCCTTTATTCGTAAAATCTAACCATCCAAATGGGATCCGGTTTTCGTTGATTCGGATTGTTGGAGTTCTACTGTATGCATATTTTTTTAACCGTAGAGATATAGTCAAAAGTTGTCAATGCTTTTAGTTAACCTGTATGTTATTGCTTTTCATTATTATATATTTATTATACTTTTCACTGTATTTAAAAATAGTTAATTGTTTATCTAAAATAGATAAACAATTAAATATTTTTTTAGAATTATCACCTGGATTGATAAGACAATGAATTTTGGAAATGAAGATCTCAAATTCTATTATATCTACTATTAAACAGCGGGAAATAAGTTTTTTTTCTTTTTTAAATATGTTTGGACATGATATATAAATCGGTATTTTTAACATTATCTATGAATAGGTATTTTGTCAATTAAGAGCTCTCAGAAAGCTAATATTCAAGGGAAGAAATTAGCTGGTAGGCTATTCTGTATGTGACGTCATTATGACATCACATATTATGAATTAGCTGGTAGGCTATTCTCTATGTGATGTCATAATGACATCACATAGAGAATAGCCTACCAGCTAATTTCTTTTATACGTGTATTAATTAAAAATAGATAAAATGTATTAATTAAAAATTTTATATGTGCTAATTTCATTTATGCGTGTATTAATGTGAAACATAAAGTATGTTATAAAAGGTACTTTTTTACTCTTACAACATTTCATTTCATACATTGCATCGAATTTTTATATGAAGGCAACACAATATATTCTTTAGAAATTTTCAGAAATTTATTAGCAAAATTGGTTTTGAAAATGATCTAATGAAACAATATTTGGAATAACATAATAAAAAATTCGTTTGGAGAATATTTATCATTTGTAATCAGTTCGTGTACAAATGCAGTGATAAAAAGGTTAAAAGCTTGTTCTGTGTTTAATAGCATAACTTATAATCGAAAAACTGATATTTGTTACAATATCAAACACTAGGATTGTCTAGACCGCGAGGGTATTCAACTTCTCGTATGGCCATCACGTTCTCCAGATCTAAACCCCATTGAAAATATGTGTGATGCTTAGGGAGGCAAGTTGCTGGTCGAAACTATCCTCCGACAAACAAGAACACCCTCATCCGTGCACTCCCAGAGGAATGGGATAAATTGCCTCAACGGCTGCTGGATAATGTTGTGCAAAGTATGATACGACGTGTGGAATGTTGTATCACACTCCACGGTGGACATATCTCGTACTGATACCTTTCTTCAAGATGCCTGCTGACTTTTAGATGCATTGTTCCATTTTTCCGTATGCAGCATCAAATGAACATTTTTTTCTTTCAGATGTTTCACAGCTTTTGTACTTTCCAGAACAATAAATATTCTTTATTCTAATGTCTGAACAGTGTGGCAACTGTATTTTATCCTACTAGGCCTCATGTGTCTCGCTTAATGTTATGCTACATTGCAATTTGTGATCCGTCCTTAGCAATTGTCCAGCAGTGTAGTATCTATGTAAGATTATATGTTAAAATTAAAAGTAAAGCATAGTAGTAAGCAGTTAAAATACATGTCATAATCTAGTTAATTTAGTTTTGATGAAATGATTTTCATAATAAAATATTTTAAAGTATCACTTATATTTACCCTTTTTAAATAATACTTGGATAATGTGGATGTGTTTGTTGTATTACAAGATAATTGACTGTAATGTTAATATTACTGCACATATCAAATTGATATTCTATCATACACACAAACACACATATTAATATGTAAACATTTATACGCTTGATATTGTTTATTATAATGCTTAAATATAATGAAGGGAAGTGAATGCATTATTTGTAATCATATTTATAATAAATTTTATTGGAACTAATGATTCTTAACAGTAAATTTGTATGTAATACCACTATACACATGACGTTCATTGTTGTAAAGAATAATATATCCATACTTAAATGAAGAAACGGAAAAAAATTATTTACAGCAATCTCATCCAGTGATTGATTAAAATAGTTTAATATTAAGATTTCAAGATTTTCGTAATATAAAGTCTAACAATATTCCATATTTCTCTAAAAGTCATAATTCTTTAAAAGCATATAGTAACAAATGCTTTTATAGAGAAATTCTTCTAATGTATCATATTTTTCTGAAAGCATATTAAAAATGCTATATGAAACTTATGATTAGATCTAACTCATATGAATAGGAAGATAACTCATAACAAGTCAGTTGATAATAATTTATACACAGATTAAATTGCTGTTAACAGCATATTAATCTGATAAAAACGATATGATTTATCAAGATTATATATTTATCAAAATTTATCGATATATTTATCAAATAAAATATCGATATATTTATCAAAATGAATGATTTATCAAGATCCTCAAAATTAATATGTATTTTATGTTTTTTGTCAAAAGCAGTTTTAATATATCATGGGAAACCAGACGACAGAGCTTTTAAAATAACAGAAAAATGTAAAGGAATATTTATAACATTTTGATTAGCAAATATTATAATCAAATTAAATAGATTAGTTTTAAGTGGCAGAACTAAAAAAACTATTTGTAATACTATTAGCAACAATATCTTATATTAGCTGTTATTATAATTTCTAAGAACTGTAGATATAAAATAATGTACACATATACACCCACACACATCATTCATTTTATAATATATTTTAAGGATAATAAACTATGCAATAGAAGTAATTATAATAAAAGCGTGCGTGAATTAACTATAAAAATCATCAAAATAAAAATTTAAATGAAGAAATATCTGAGTATAATATAATATATATGTTTTAAAGTATATTTATAATATATCTTGACAGTAATGATAAATAGGAGTTAAAAACCATGATTACCCCCACAATATTTTCACAGGGCTAAAGCTTGCTACTCTCACACACAAAAACACTGTATTTCTCTAATAAAATAAAGAAAGAGCTACTGCTACTTGACAAGTAAACGGCCGACTATTTATTTATAGTAAATAGATTTCAATATTTAACTTGCGAAAAATGATTTTGTTAGGAGATGCTATACCTGAGTTTTAAGCGTTTCATATTGTTTCTGTTCCTCCATACGTGTGATGGGAGAAAGGTATCAATTCAAGTGAATGTTTCATCACTTTGTGGCTCAAAATTATACACACGATGTCTTGTTTACAGCTTCATTAAGCTTGAAAAATTCAGTTCGAAATACAACTGCAATAATCTACGGAATTAATTTTGACTGTTGAAGTCAATGTTAAAGAGTTTTTAATCAGTTTTAAGGGTTGGATATATTGTATCACGGTGATAAAACTACTTTCTGTTGGAATTGAAAGTTACGAGTTCAATTTGAGGCACTGTTCAGCTTCAGAAAAGAGGTGTTGTAATTCGCGTGCATGTATGGAAATTTTAAAATATAAATAAAAATTTATTGTAAATAAAATTTTGCTGTGAAGTTATAAAAAATCTAAAAAATAAAGTTAATAAATGTATGCAAAAAAAGAGAAATAATAAAAATATCTTCATAGCTTGAATAGTAAAGATAACAAAGAGAATGTTGTTACATGTTTACAGAAGAAAAATTATTTATTTATACTGTGCATTTTTTTAAAGAATTATTTCAGCAGAAAATGTTCATGGGAATTAAAACACTGACCTTATAAAATACTGAATTATATATTTTAATTATTATGATGTCATTTTTATAGCAAGCATCTACCGTTTTGTTTAAGAATATTTCATTATCATTTAACGGAATTATTTCGTTGTTGAAGTTTGTTCAGTATTAAGCACAAAATTTTACATTCACCATGTTTCATTTGTTTGAAAATCTAAATTATAATCATTTGCCATGTTTATTCTTTCGGCATAAAAGTACAATAAAGTAATGCACTTCGTATAATTTATTTATGACCTTCGGAAATTTTGACTTCCTTTTCGCTTTAATTGTCGAGAAGCTTCAGTTGTTAATGTAGGTAGGTACAAGGATAAAGAAGCTAACAGGGATTTGATGGCTTCAAACGAAAACTTCATTATCGATTATAGTTCTTGGATTATCTTCAAATCTGGTAAAATTGTCTTTAATGCACTTGAGTCTCAGGTGCACAGTACAGTCGTTTATCGATATGATAATTTCCTTTCTTAATCGCTTTTGTCACTTTTCTTACACTGCAGTTTTCTTCCAGAGGAAACTCAAAACAACATTAAGTGCTTGCTTTATATCCATAACTTATAAAGTTGCACTAACAATATATATAAAAGAAATAAGACAAACTAATAAGGAATATCTGGCTACTATACGGAAAGTTTAATAAATGGGAAATCCCCATATATCAAGAATATCACAATAAAAAATAACTATGGATTTTACTTAGCAATAATAAACAGCTAATCCAAAATAAATTATATCTAACGAAAAAACCAAAGTTATTATGTTAAAGTTTTAACTAAATACTCACTAAAATATTTTCTTTCGCAGAAATCTCAGAATCCATATAAAAATTTTTTTTCCTGCATGTCAAATAAATCTGACTAACCAATGAATTTTGTTTACATTCATATAACCAATTAAATATCTCATCAATAAGTTTAATTTATGTGAAAGTATTATCAACTGCTGTTTTTTACCAACACTATACAGATGTAGCTAGTACAAAAAGGAGATAATCTTGTTATGAGGAAAACGTAAATAATTTTCATTTCATTTGAAGAAAATATAAAATCTGTTTCCCAGAGACTTAGCTTATTTAAATTTTATAACTTCAAAATTTATTTAATATCATTTCTAATAATTCATATTTTACACTCCCTTTTTATCCATTTATTGTTTAATCAAAACAGAGTCTACCTGAGGACTGTTAAGTGGTATTTGAAAGAAGTTGCGAATTGCATCCTTTAAACTTTGGATAAATGTTAATCGATATTCACACCCACCTGTTGGAGGAGAGAACTCCCAGCACTAAATTTGGATGCAGAAAGTAGAAATAAAATATCCATCTCCTGTTTTTCAGCAGTGATGAATCCAATCTGTGGTTTCCATTTAACTGCAACTCCTTTATAATTTATTAATTACCATTATTATTATTTTTTATTTTGCAATACTGCAATACACAAAATTTAAATGCGACGTTTTTTTTTCAGATTTATATATTTTTTCTTGTACTGAGAGACTTATAAAATAAAAGATTGTTTTACATGCACAAATTTAATTTCAATTTGATTTTTACTTCTAAATCATTGTTTTTAATTAGTTTTGTGAAATTATGTATTTAATCCCTGCATTTGAGTTTATTGCTTTTTGCTATAATTGCTTTTTTAAAAACCTCATTGGAAACTTATGTACCTAAGCAATTCTAATTCGAAAAATTTACATTAATTGTGGACCAATAGATTATTTGAAACTGAAATACGGAGAATATGAATCGCATTTTTTTAAAAAAAAGGTTTATGGACCAATAAAAGCATATTATATATATAAAATTACAGTAGAACTCCGTTTATCCGAATTGGGATCAGACCCTTCAGATAATCAAATATTCGGATAACTAGATTGTTTGGAAAAAAAAGAGTCTATTTTAAATAATTATTGTACATTGAAAATAAGAGAAAAAGCTATATATATGTTTTAAACAAGGAAATTTATATCAATTAAATGAAAATGCAACACTTTTACATGTTAAGGTACTTTCAAGTGCAGCACATTAATACAGTATGTATAGAAGCGTAAATGAAAGTTATTGTTTGCTGAACATCTTGGTCATAGTAAGATGTTTCACTTTTTCATACGTTTCGGGCAGCCACTTGACAATGGGTCACAATCGAGCTAATGCTCTTCAAAGAAGTTTCAAAGCCGTCAAATGATTCAACAGCTGATGGTCTCATATCTGTTTCAATTTGGACATTAACGTTACCTTCTTAATGAATATTTTAAAAAAGTTTACCATTATTTGCAATTTGAAATCTATGGTCTCACTCATAATCCATTCTCCTATATCTTCAACACTAACTTCTGAAACTCCAAGAATTTTCAAAATTATGTTTTTGAATTCTTCAAGTGATACGTTTCCCTCTTTCATTCACATCATCTCCCTTCTTTTATAATTCCTTTTCTTGAGCTTTTCCTTCTCATCTTCAGCCTAATTTATTTTTCTGAAATTCTGAAAGCGATTCGGATAGTTGGATTTCTACTGTATTTCAAAAATAATACAAGAAATGCATATTAAATTTCGAGATTAATAATTTGAAGTTTGGGAGAAAATTAATTAAAAGTGAATATTTCATATAAGTATCAAAAGTCTCTCTCTTTCTCAAACACACACACATATATAACATCTGGATACCAGCCAGTTTTAGTAATAGTACAGTACACACAGGGAAACAAATGCCACACTTCATAATGGTTTGTTTTGTTTGTCGCTCAACAGTCATTTTTTGCACACAAGGGTTAATTAGACCGGGACCTACGGTTTAAAGTGGATTACGAACCACTACAAACATCCATGCCCAAGGTGGGATTTGAACCCACGAACTGTTGAACCGAAGGCAAGAGCGCTAACCATTCGGCTGCCAGCTCGGCCTTCATAATGATGGAGATTTACCATCTACCTTGCTCAACAAAACTTAACAATGAACCAAGACAATTTTATATTAAATTTTAAATATCATGGTTTGCTAAATCCCTTTTGGTCCATGATGAATGATTCGACTAGAACAGATTTTGAACGATTTCAAACTTAATATTCTAAGTTCAAATCGAACCTAGAAATCATTAAAGTGAAGTCCTTAATGATGAACATACAATAAGTTAATTAGCTTGTAATTAATACTTGATACCATATAGAATTAAAATGCTTTCACATGAAGGATTTGATATATTAAATCAGAATTTGTTAAAGAGAAATTCATTCTATCCCTATTTGAATGGGAAACGGATGATGCGTGTCTATTATCTACACATTGTTCTGCATATCGATACTTTAACATCTGAGCATACTCATTTGAAATAAATTAAATAATACTTTAATAATTAATATATAATGTGGAAGAACATATTATTTGTGCAAAATATTTAATCTAGCAAGTAGTTATTAGAATAGAAGACTATTTTTCTATTAAGAAATTCTCAACCATTTTTTTTCCTGCTCATTATAAGTACTCTTTTGAATCATTTTATCTGGTTGTAAATAATAATTGCATTCACAGATACTACTCAAATTTGTTACTCGATTTTGCTTCAAAATAAACTTGGAATATGCACTGTTGGTCATAATAAGTACAAGAAGGTGTGACAAAATTTTTAGTGAAGTCTCATGGAAAGACAGTTGATTTCATACACATTTCTAACTTTGACAGAGGACGAATCATAAACTACCAAGATTGTGGTTTATCATCACATAGCATTGTTGCTCGTGGAGATCAATATAACAGGGTTGTTTGCAGAACTTAGTTCTGATGAATGCAGACCATCAATAAATAATAAGAGAAAACAAGCATGTTATCCACATAGCTTAATGAACCATACAGCTGACACCAAATCTGAAGCCAAAGGTATGAAATGATTTGCAAAATAAGCATATTTACAAACAGTTCAACAACATGCAGCATCAGGTGGACTGTCAGCTCGGCCATCAGGTTTTCAACTCCCCAGTCAAATCACACATGAGCCCAAAAGCTAAGATTAACTTTGAATTTGGATGCAGAAATGAAATGTCGTCAAATTTTCAGATGAATTGCTGCTTTTTAACAGCATTATAGTCACATCCCTATTTGGAAGCATTGTCAACACATGCATCTGATATAGTCATATTGACCTGTCATCTGAAATAATGGCAAGGGGTGTTATTAGATACGAGCCTTTGTCACATTTTTTTCATATTCACGTCGGTCTTAACAGTATAAATGACATTTCTTTTCAATTGAGAGTCATAACTCACCTTTATTCATGCCTCGAAAACATCATGTTTCAAAATGATAATGCACTTCTACATTTGGCAAAACTATACAAATCTTCTTTTTTGATAGGGAAAATATGACTGCTTCTCTAGCCATTGTGTTCTCTAGAACTAACCAGTAGGAAATATCTAATCAAGAGTTTGTTGGCTATATTTTCACTTAAAAATTTGATTTTGCAAGAATTATTATCCTTTTATATTTTAAAAGTAAAAATCATTTTAGTTATTTTGGATGACAGTTAACAATTTTTCTATTTTTATTGTGAAATACTAATTAAAGATCATGTTTCCAATTATTCACAGAATAAATAATAACATTTGCATTGCTGTAATAAAGATAAATTTGTCATAAATGAAATATAATTGAAACCATTTTCCAACTAAAGATCATAAGAATAGATATTCATTAATTTTCAACACATTTATTATAAAAATAGTAATTTAAATTTCTTTAAAAAAAACTTTTCAATGAAATTGTACTTTTTTTCTTCTACAAAGTATTATAAACATTAGAGAAAAATTTTATGTTAAAAAAGGTATTAAAGAATTAAAATCCAAATATGACTTGTGTAAGCAATTTATAAAGACAAAAAACTCATAAGTAGTTCTTTATTTTCAAATAAAAATTATACATTGAAAGCGTATTTGGCATAATGTAAAAATATCTCACTTTCTTTAGTATACACACATATATATAAATATAAAGATCCAACGGTTAAAACTAAATAATTTTTGTTGTCTACTTTATTTAAATTTCTCAACATTTTTAACAATGAGCTTCAACTATTAATAAAACTAAAAAACAAATAATAATCCCATATGAATAATCTTTTCATAGTCTAATCATCTAAGGCTCTAAAATATATTGCAATGCTTTCACAATTTCTAAGTACTGAATGCGAGAACAAAATGTGCGACAAAGTTCCAATTTTACACTTGCTGGCTCTGTTTTCCCCAAGTACGTTTCTAAATATGTTTGGGCTGACAACTGGAACATCCATTCAAAAGCCTTTTTGCCAATTTCATTATCGAACTGGCTCTTAACTAAATCAGAAGGAGCATGAAGTAATATTTGACAAACAGTTGCTGCAAAACTCTGGCTGGGTCTCTGAAATAAAATATGCAAAAATTAATAGCATTTGATATAAATATTAAAAATATTATAATATTTATCATGCCATTCATATTTTGAATTGGAAAACTGCTATATCAATTTCAAAAAAATTTTTTTTTCAAATTGTCTACAACATTTAATTTTACATATTGAAAACCATTCAAAGTTGTCACAAAATAAGAGCATGTTATTCAGATAAATATCTAACATATATACGCTACAGTTTTAGGAAAGAAATATGATATTTTTAGTGGCTTTCCATGATAAATATTCATTACACACATCTAATTACTAAAAATCTTTAATTGAAAAAGTTTGAAAATTGAATATAATTGGAAACAAAGCTTTTAATTTACAAAAAAAGAATTTTAAAAAAGGTTAAAAATTTTCCAATGGAATATTTATTATCCTGAATTTTTAAGAAAAGTGTAAACTTTTATGTTGAATTTATATTTATCAAATCAATGATAGCTTGTGTAAATGCAAAAATTATTAATATGTAATACTGTAAATAAAGCTTTTATATATTTTACTCAATGAATTGATATTATACTTGCATTCTTAAAGAAAAATACTCTAAAATAAGAAATCATTTATAGACAGATTTATATACACGGTCAAAAAAATTTTAGTTTCTAAATTAGCATTGTGATTTCATTCCTTTTAAAATTTAACTGAAAAAAATTATAATTGAATCTTAAAACAGCAAATAAATTTTTTTTATGATATTAATAAAAAAAATAAAAACATGAAAAACAAACCATTTTCGGATTTATATGTAGCATATCAAGAATCAGTTTCTTTACTGCAGGATAAGCATCATTAGGAAATGGAGGCAAATCATTTTTGTTACAAGAAGTATTTTTTAAATTGAAATCCTGTTCAAAAGGATTGGAGCCACCAAATATTTCATAAGCAATTGCAGCTGCAGCCCACAGATCTGCTCTTGAATAATCAATAACAGAAAATGGTCCTGGTTCTACATTTATGACCTACATTAAATAAAACTTTAAATAAAAATTACAAATATAAAATTTTGATGATTTTTAGAATAAATTTCAAAATTAAATTATTCAGATAAATAAACAGATTTCCCAATAACGACTAAAATAAAGATCAGAATAAAATGGAATCAAGATGAAATACATTTAACAACTTTTGATGCACAAGAATTATAAAAATGAATTTAATAAATACTACTTCATAAACAAAATTATGAATTTGAAAAATAATCACTTAAAAGATTATAACTAATTCCATTTTTCATAACATTAAAAAATTATTTCTTAATTAAAGACTTAAGAACTCTAAAAACATTATATATCATTTTCATTAAATTACTTTTAATTCATTTAGCAAAACTGCAATAATTTTAGTTTAAATAAAATTTTGTTCCATAAAATCCAAACAATTTGGACTGTATATCAATAAATATCACAATTAAATGAAATTTTGAGCATAATTAAAATATTAATTTCTTCCTTGCAATAAAATAATGAGCATAATGAGCACAGCAACAATTAATGAAGTTAGTGCTCATAAAAATCATAATATTTTCAAAGCTGAAATAACTTCATTTGAGATAAATTTCAATCTGAAAAATAAAAGTTTCATGGCTATATAGTCAACACTATACAACAGTTATTATACATATACAATAGTTATTTATTTGTAAAATAAAACTCTAATTATAAATTAGCCTGAAGATGAGAATGAAAGTCACAAAAAGGAAAATCTCAAGAAGAAAGGTAAGAGAAGGGAAAAGATGAGAATGACAGGTCACTTGAGGAATTCAGAGACATTCTTTTGAAAATTCCTGGATGCTCAAAAGTTAGTGCTGAAGATATAAATCTTTTACTTGTCATTCAATGGTCATTTTTTGCTCATTGGAACTAATGAGACAGGGACTAGCAGTTTAAATTAGATTCTAAAACATTACAAACATCCAAGTCTAAGGTGGGATTCAAACATGAACTGTTACAGTGAAAGCAACAGCATTAACCACTCAGTTATCAGATAGGCACTGAAGATATAAAAGAATGGATTATGAGTCAGACACACTAGATTTCAAATTCTAAATGATGATCAACTCATTGAAAATATTGAGGAAAAAGATCATCTTAATATTCACGTTGAAGTGGGAACAAACATGAAGACATGGGACCATTGGCTAGCAAAACATTTACCAGCTTTGAAACCAATTTCAAGTAAATGGAGTATCAGTCGAAGTGGGACTACATGGAAATTCTCACAGTCCAATGAACATGCAATTTGACAGCCTGAAAATGGTTGAAGGTCATGAAACAGTTCACACTGACTGAGATATTCAGCAAGCAATGACTTTGATTTAAAGAATTGTACATATATATTATTAAAGTACAGCACTTGTAAGTACTTTAACATGCATAAGAGTTGCTTTTTCATTTAACCAATTAAAAAT
This sequence comes from Latrodectus hesperus, assembly GCA_037975125.1. NCBI lineage: Eukaryota > Metazoa > Arthropoda > Arachnida > Araneae > Theridiidae > Latrodectus > Latrodectus hesperus. The sequence goes on along the minus strand of CM075857.1, from coordinate 74,964,783 downwards.
TCTCCTTCAAAAACATTTAGTTTTTTCTTACACTTTCAACATATAATAATTAAAATGGACACATTTTTCAAAAAATTCCAACTAACTGAATTTTTGAATATCTGAATGAGGTCAGGTTTTAATTAATTTGATAAATTGGAGTTTTACTGTGTATTGTTTTAATAAATGAGAAACAAATTGAAAATACTTGATGCAAAAAAATACAGATTTGTAAGTACAAGATTATTTTGTTAATTCATGCGCAAGTCAAATACAGTTACGATGAAATAATTTCAACTTCATAACTCATCTATATAAGCTTCATATAATAATAGCATATGAACAAAATGAAATTATAAGAATTTATCAATAAGATACCATTCAAATTCATTTAAATAAATTATTAGATGAAACTAATAAATCTGCATAAATGTATAATACATAAATTTTAATGGAATAAAATCCTACTAGTTTTAAACCTGTTAGAATGATAAAATATTAATGTAGCATTCTACAGTGCTATTATTGTAGAAGAGCTATGGTTCCAAACCAAAAACCTTTTAAAGTATTTCATAATACAGTTACAAGAATATTGCTAATGTAAATTAAAACTATGAAGCTTCTACCCCTGGATTATTTACAATACTTATAAATTTATTTATTTTCCAAAAAGCCATGCCCAAGTCACTTATGCAGTAGATGTATTTACTCTAAAATATTTATTGATTGTCAGCTAAAATTTCATTGCAATTACATAAATAATTTCCACAAATATTTTTAACATATTAATAATATTGTATAAATTAAAAATATCAAGTTTCATAAAACTGTTTTTGTCTTACTTCAGGTGCCATAAGCAACATATTTCCACCTTTCGGAATATCATAAGATGTATATGAAAGATAAAGATCTTCTAAGCAACAACCAAAATCTGTTATAACTAGTTTAGGGGACAGCATTCCTAAATAAATAAGAATATTGTCCTATATTATGACACATAACTAGTATTGATAGTTTAAAAAAACTGATATGCTGAGTATATGCATGAAGCTTTTAAAAATAACATAAGAAAAAAAATTAGATTTTTACTTTTTTTAGAATTTTTATATTAATTTTCCCAATCATTCAATTTATCTGTTTTGTCTTTTGAATATAATATGAGCATATTTCGAATTCATAAAACAGCCTGGATTCTTTAAGGTATACATGAGAGTTTAAAACATTAAATTTTAATACCACACAATCTACAAAATTTTACATTTTCATTCATTTATTCTTTCTTGGAAATATAAATGAACACATTTGAAAATTACATACCTGAATATCTTTTGAAAATAATTTTAATCTTGAGATTTAATCTCATATTAATTGCTAATTAGGATGGCTATGCTGATTTAAGAGAATTTTTATGAAAAATATTTTTATACCTTATACATCAATTGTTTATTTTCTATTACATCAAACATTGCAGAAGTTTAATCTACATTTCAAACAAGTAAATTTTTTCGTTCATCAGTCAATAACAATATAACACTCAAAACTAGTCAACTTATTGCACAAAATTTCCAAAATCTTTACTTTTTAATCAGAAATAATGTATTCCATGTCACACTTTGATTACAGTATTCAAAGATTTTCCATTTGCATGCACCTTTGTCAACAGTTAAAATAATCTTGTACAATTAACCACACAAATCAATATAATTCCCCTTATTTGTAGATTTATTTACTTCCTCAAGAACTTTCCTGAAACCTACATTCTTTTCATTATCATTCACTAATTTAACATAGCATTATTTCAAAATATTGAAAAAATTCTTTAAATAAATGACTTTAACAGATGTGATCGTTCACATGTACATTAGAAGTTTCATTGCAAAGAAAATTATTTGGAAACCAGATGCTCATTATATGATGATTTAAGTGAGTAAGTTGAATATAGTGTTTCAATAAGTTGTACATACATCAAAAATATAATATATATGAAAACTCATAAACTTATTATTATAGGAGCAAATTTTCTAAACGAAAAAGATACAAAACTAATTTTGAATGTTCAATTGAGCACAAATAAAGTTACAAGTTTTCCAGGCCTGTCTTTACCTGGTGATATGTTCTCAATCATGAGAAATACATGTTTCAATCAGCTGTAATTAAACAAGAGAGGTAAATATTTAATCTTGTTTTATATACACACATTTCTATTAGGGAAAATATGGGTAATTTTCTAAGTACCACTATGCATGTAACAAATAAATATAGCATACTATTGGTTAAAAATATTTTTGAAATTCAAGACATTATATTTATTAAAGGCTGAACAGCTGCCCTCAATATGAATAGTCATCAAACAAGGTAAAAAATCTGTTTACATTTAACGCTGTATTTTTTTCCATTGTTCTTCAGTAGGACATGAATAATATTTTATTCTACGATAGCAGAATATTCTTATTTGAAAGTATAAATATAACCACTCCTATAAACAAGTTTTTCAGTACTATTATTTATTTAATGAACAATAGAAGTTTATATTTATCACTCAATGGTCCTTTTATTGCACATGAAAGCAATTAGACAAGGAGCTACAGTTTAAAGTGGATTCCAAACCACTACAAACACCAATGACAATGTAAGATTCGAACCATCGCACAGTTGAACTAAGTGTCAGAGCACTACTCATTAAATTGCAAGCTTTGTAATATCTTTTTATGCATATAAATTATCAACTCATTTACATTTTGTTTTATAAAATTAATTTCTTTAGAGAATGTCTCTTTTCCTGATTACACATGCAAAAAAAAAAAAAAAATATATTTTAAAATAATTAGGGGAATTACTGAAAGATTATAATTGGAAAAGAGCTGTACACCAAACACTATAAATACAAAATGATAAAGAACTTTTAAAACAATTTTTCAAATTTCCTTTTAATTAAATGTTATTAAATACAATGTTTTAAATTAAAATAGTTTTCTTTTTTATATTTCATAGTACATTCATTAAAAATATTGGAAGTTAAAATACTCACATAAATTAATAAAATTTGCACACGAGATAAATTAAGATTTCATAAATCATGTTCTTTCAGATAAATAAAATATATCACTATAATAATTAATATATTGCTAAGATTATTTTAAGAAATATACTAGATAGTATACCTTCAGAAAGATCAAGTAAAATGTTGTCAGATTTCAAATCTCTATGTGCAATATTATTTTGGAAAAGATGAACTAATGCTTCCAGCAACTGAGTTAATAAAAGTAGGGCAATTTCTGGAGATGGTTTTTGAAATTTCAAATAATCTTTTAAGCTGCAATGATATCTGTAGGAATATTAAAAAAATTATTAATTTACTATTAAACTATATCATATGAATTTACACTTAAAAAAACTACAAATAACTTACATTAAAATTGAACAAAGAAGAATGTAATCTTATCTTAAAGTAAACTAAACCACTGCAAATTTAAGAAACTGAACAAATAAAATAAAGCTTTCTTCATTCATTAGAATAATCTCTTCTGTCCTTTCTAAAGTTTTAGTACATTAAAGAGTTACAGTATGAAAAAAGAAAGGTTTATAAAATTGTAATAAGGTTCCCCCCTCATTCATGATCAAAGCATATAATACAGGATAAATGAATGTAGAAAAACAAGTTGAAAACCATAAACAATACTCTGATTTACTTATAGTTAATGTACCAAAAATGCAGGTGAATATACCGTTATGAAACATAACATATATGTATTGATATCAGTAAACATATTAATGATTATTCATTAAAAATGCTATTAAAATTTAAATAAAACATAGCCCTTCAATTTATATTAAAGTCGTAACAAACTAGAGCAAGAAAAAATTACATATTAACATAAATTTGAATTATTTTTCAAAAATCTTTTACAAGTATGAAAATTGGTCTGTATGTTTGTCAGGTCATACTTTGAATATTTGTTTTAATCATTTGTCACTATAAAAAGCACATTTTAAAGTAGCAATTTATTATTATTATTTTTGCTTTTTTACTGTGAAATTAAATTAAAAACTTAATTTAACAGTAAACAACAAATATATTTGCAGTTTTATCCCGTATTTTCATTATTTGATCACACCTACATAGGTGACAATATTTTAAATCCTTACAATTTTTCACCAATTATTTACTGATGTGCGCAAGACATCTATTTACTGTAAGATTTTTACCTAGAAATAAAATAACTCATATTTTGATATTAGTAAACATATTACAGTAAATACAAACATTTGAAAAATGTTTGTATTGTATTTACTTTAGCTAACATTTGAACTTCAAACATCAAAAAATAATGCTTAAATATTTAAAAATTTATCCTGAAAATTTTTTAACAAAATAAAACTTTACACATACCAATTAATACCACATTCAATATTTAAGAACACTTGCAAATTTAAAAGAACTATATATATATTTACTTTTAAAAAATCATTCATTAATCTTTACCAACCTAAACTAATTATTGAAAATTATCATTGCTAAAATCAAAATAAATTAAAAGTGAATGAAATTAGATTTTAAAATTAAAGAAATAGAATTCGTTTAAATTAGCACTGTTCGTTAAAGTCTTGTTTGGAAAAGATATATATATATATATACACAAACCGTTTTTGCATTTTCTTACAGGCTTTATGAGCACCATCAGCGCAGTAAATGTCACATGATCACTAACTAATGATGCTCATGAAACTGAAGAGCAAGTTTTATAATTTTAGACTAACTTGACAATTTACTCCACTTTACTGCTCAGACATAGGACCATACAATTTATCTAAAAATTGTACAGTTAAACTATATATGTTCGTAGCTTTGCATCAATGTTAGCATACATTTCATATAAAAATTTTATAAATTCAATGTCTAGAAGGAAATATTGTTAGATAATCAAGTTATTTTATAAATAAAAAAACTACATAACTTTTAAAAACTATAATTTTTATAACTTGTATAATCAAAAATCATACTTGGTATATTTCATTATTGAGTTCAAAAATTAAGAATTTGCAACAAGTTGGAACATAAAACATACCTTTTCATTACAAGAAATAAAGTCATATTTCTGCCACAACCATCACTTAAAAGGCGAGTAGGAAGAGCTTGAGGATAGTTTTTGAATGCACCGGGCAGCAGAGGCAGTTGATCAGCAAAAGCTGAATACATTTCCACAATGTTGGGATGCGGCTTCAACTTCTTTTTTCTAAAATTAAAAATATTTTAATAATTACAATTTCATGTAGTAAAATATTAAATATTGCAACATTAATTGAAGTTATAACTGAATGACCAGTTTTCAGTCTCTTAGTTCAATAATATATGGATTTGACTCCCATCTCATACTTTTGATTTAAAAATATAAACATTAAAAATTATATATCATATTCAATTTATTCATTCCTTTTTTCACACTCAAAAATTATACAGATGGAAACATGCTTTGCATATTTTGTTAGCACATTTCTATCACATCCTTTCTCAGAGTTAGAACACAATTATTAGGATACAAGTTTTTATCCCATTTATTATTATAGAAATAGTTAAAAATAGTTTTTCATTAATTTTTTTATAAATACCATAGATAATTTTAAAGCCTATAGAAAAAACTTCAATATATATTTCCAAATAAGGAATACAATTTTAATCATAAAGATACCCCTCAAAAAATAAAACTCTTGAAATGATCCAGAAATAAAATTTAAAAAAAAAAACTTTTTAAAATTTGAAGTGAGAAATAAATTTTTGGAGATAATTTTATGTTGTCTATGTATAAAGCAATTTTTTTACTTATAAATTAGTAATATACATTTTTTATTTTCCTGCATTTTAGGATATATTTATTTCTTATTTAGATTGCAAGTAGTAGAACATCAGAATATACATGAATACTACTAATACACTGTTAAAACTTACTCAAGTAATACACATAAAATATTTTTGGACTTGAATACGAATAGAAACTAAATCTATGGAAATTACTAGGAAATTCAATATTTATTGAATCAAAAGTCAAGAAAGTAAATAAAACATAATTTCAAGTATTAAATTTCTCTCAAAAAGCATGCAGTAGCCAACTATACTTAATGACCAAAAATATCAGCATATTTGTGTAGAATAATCCATGTTAACAGACAACCAATGCTGATAAATTGCTACAATCATTATAAGAAAATGTGTCTGTGTAATGTGCCTTTTAAGTGTAAATCATTATAAGAAAATCTATTTGATACAGATGGATTGATTATCATTGCAGACTTTAATATCAACACATACCAACAAGATAAAGAATCTTTCACTGGGGTTATGAATATATTTGTTGGATTCTAGATTAAAGAAAAATATTGTTTGATCACATGTGGCATAATTGTTAATGATATATTTGGAAATGGAGGAGAACTGACTAAGTAAGAATTCAAACTCTCATAAAGACACTGGGAAGCAGATATTGGTTTCATTATAATGTGAACTGTTACTGTGTTTACATGACAGTAAACAGTATAACCAAATCAAATTGTACCAGTGTTTTGAATACAGACAGCTATTTCAATAGCAAAACCATATACTCTTTCATTCATATTATATGGTTTTAATACAAAATCATATAATATAAATGCTTCATAAAACAAGTATTAATAAATCATTTTCAATCATTAAAAGATTATATGCACTAAAATTATACAATTACAAATGCTTTAAAGTTTTGTAAAAGATAAAAAGCAAGGGATTTCAAATTTATTAAAAAAATAGAAAATGCATTTTAAAGTTTTTTGAACAATTAATCAAGTAAATGGTAAAATTGTTCTAAGTTTACATAAGGTTGAAAATCATACTTCTCTCAATAAATAAATAATGTTTCACAAAATAGCTGTTAATAAATTACTTGGACTTAATAAAAAATATAAAAACCAATTCAATAACAGATGATTACTATTGTTCATTTGGTTAAATCTAATATAGTGAATATGATTTTTTCCAAAAAATAATAAAAATCAAATAATTAAAAATTAAAGCAAAAATAAAACTACTAGATTTTAATACAAGTTTATAATAAAGAAATAGGACTTTAAAAGGTTCAAATGTTCAGTAAATGAAAAGATTTTTAAAGTAAAATAACTAATTTTATGTTAACTTTTTGACCAAAATGCTTTAAATTAGTGTAATGAGATTAAAATATTTTAAAATCTATGTTAAAAATCTCCTTTATTTAACTATAAGAAGTCTTATAAATAGCTTTAAATAATTGTTTTAATACAAAAATGAGAATTATATGAGAGTTATGTTTATTTTAAATTTAAATGATTAATGTTAATCTCCTCATAAAAATTAATTTTACAACACATAAATTTATATTTTTGTATAAATTACATAGAGAGAAACTTGCATTAAAAACATTTACATTTTATTTGAAGTGTGGAAAAAAACAAGCATCCTTAACCTAATACAAAATACCTCTTTTTATATTTCCAAAGATCATTCAACAATAAATCACACATAGCAGGCAAAGTTTCTCTATGCATTGCATTCCATATAGCAAAAGCATTTGATTCAGCACTATAGTTGAACATAACTTTTAAGGCTACATTATATGATCCAAATGTCCCTGAATAAATTTCCCCGTCTTTTTTGTTAACATTATCAGTAGGAAAACCTGAAAAAAATTAATGAAAGTATTTTAAAAATAAATTAATTAAAAATTGCATCAAAAATAATAATTTTAAGAAGGGAAAAATTTTATACATAGATATATTTTAGAATTATCTTAAATTAATTTCAAATATTTAAATTCATATAAAAAAGGTATTTTGTGCAACAAAAAATAAAATTAGTAAAATTGATTGATTGATTGTCTTTTTCTGGCGCAAAATCCAAAAAGGACATACTGCGCCGAGCGAAAGGTTAAAAAACTTTTGAAATTAGAATAAAATATACATTATAAAATTGGCAAACAAGTTTATTGCAGTAAAAGATTATAAATTTGAATCTTATTAAAAAAAATTTTTTTGGAGTAAAGAGAATGCGTTATAAGCAGTGCAAAATTCTGATAGTCCTTAAGAAAGCAAAGAGATTTGGATGAGGTATTTCCCCAATCAAGTCCAGTAAATTTAAAACAGTGTTGTGGAAAAAGGTAAGACGAAGATGGTTAAAATTTGGACATTCAATTAAGATATGATATATAGTTAAAACTATTTTGCAACTCGAACACAGAGGTGCAGGTTCCTTAAATAAAATGTAACTATGTGTCAAACGAGTATGACCGATTTGAAGTCTGGATAAAATAACGTCAGCACGTCTGTATGATATATTACTCCAGTTCCGAATGTGAGGTTTAACACAGAAAAGTTTATTTGTTACTTGCGTATTCCAAGAGTTCTGCCAAATAGAATGCGTATATACAGAGATTGAATGCTTGATATCTGTATAAGGGATTGCTTGGTCTATAGGGTCTTTACCTTCTTTAGCAGCTACGTCTGCTAATTCATTGCCAGTAATACCGACATGACTAGGTATCCAGCAAAACAATATTTCGAAACCACTACGAGACATTTCATTTAACAAAACTAAGATTTTATTAATCAGGGGATGAAAATGTTGAGAAAAATTAAGCTGTTTCATAATGCTCATACTGTCAGTATAAATGCAGAATTTGCGGCTGCGAGAGCACTTGATTATGTTAAGAGCTTTCAAAATGGCAACAATTTCAGCAGTGTAAATAGAACAGACTGACGAAAGACAATAGCTATAGATATTAGTGCCGTAAACTATGCCACAGCCGACGTGTCTTTCTGTTTTTGATCCATCAGTAAAGACTGGGAAGTAATCATGAAATTGATTCCGATGAATACCATAAATTTGTTTGAAAATTATGGGATCAGTATGTTCTTTGCTAAACAGAGAAAAATTGTTTAGACAGCATATTTGTGGAAAATCCCATGGGGGAATACTATTGTAGTCAGCAATCTCGACTGGAGTTAAATGAAGATTAGCTTCCTCTATAAGAGGTTGAATCCTAGCATAAAAGGGAGGAGTGCAAGAAGGGCGAGCGTTAAAAAGTCTCTTTAACGTAGAGTCAACTCTTGCAAACCTTAGTGGATGGTTTAGAGTAGAAAAACTCTTGAAATAATAATTAAGGGAAAGCTTAATGCGTCGTAGTTTTAAAGGAGGTATGTTGCAGTTAACATAGAGACTGTCGACAGGTGAAGTACGAAACGCTCCACTACAGATACGAAGTGCAGCGTGATGAATTGTGTCTAACCATTTTAGGGCAGACTTTGAAGCTGAACCATAAGCCACACTGCCATAATCGATACGGGACAATATGATAGACTGGTATATTCTGCACAATGAGGTTCGATCAGCACCCCAAGAAGTATTGGAAAGAACTTTTAGTATGTTAAGAGATCTTTCGCACTTTTTGCGCAAATGTAATATATGGGGCAAGAAGGTAAGTCTGTTATCAAAAATTACCCCAAGGTATCGTATCTCATTAACAACAGGAATGGATACCTCCTGAAGTTGGATATTGGGATCAGGGTGAAGGCCACGTTTCCTACAAAAATGAATACAACTGCTCTTACTTGGTGAAATGGTATAACCATTTTTGTCACACCAGTCAGTAATTTGATTTACAGCCATCTGTAGTTGTCGTTCAATTGAATGTATATCTGAACCTTGACAGGAAATCTGTAAGTCATCTACGTAAAGTGTACTTTTAATACAAGAAGGTAATATAGATAAAACCTTGGAAATAAAAACAATAAATAATGTTACACTAAATACACTACCCTGAGGGACGCCCTCAGTTTGGACAAAGGATCTAGATAAAACAGACCCAATGCGCACTTTAAAATTTCTTTTTAGTAGGAAGTTTTGAATAAAAAGTGGTAGGTTACCACGGAGATTAAAACCATGTAAGGTCCGAATAATACCATAGTGCCAGGTTCTATCATAGGCCTTCTCAATATCTAAGAATACTGATACAAGATGGTTCCTACGAACGAAAGCAGTTCTAACGTCATTTTCCAAATTAATAATATTGTCTAACGTAGATCTACCCTGACGGAAGCCACTTTGCTGCTGAGGTATACACCTATTGTTTTCTAAGTAAAAAACAAGACGGTTATTTACCATGCGTTCCATCGTTTTACAAAGGCAGCTTGTTAAGGCTATAGGACGATAACTTAATGGGTCTTTAGGGTCTTTTCCTGGTTTTAGGTTGGGGATGACTATTGCTTCTTGCCACATAGAAGGGAAAGTATTTTCCTGCCAGATTCTGTTGAAGAGGAACAGAATATTGGTGAGAGAGACTGGTCTTAGATGGCGGAGCATTTGATAAGTAATTCCATCGGGACCTGGGCTGGTATTATGGGTCTTGGATAGAGCCTTTTGTAGTTCATACATGTGAAATTCGTAGTTGTAAGGTAACTGCTCAGAATTATTAAAATTTATGTTGATCTGCTCAGTACGACTCTTATACTCTTGGAAAAAAGGTGTGTAAGAGTCAGATTTGGACACACTAGAAAATGCTTCGCCAATTTTATTAACTACATCCTCGGGAGAAGAATAAACTGCAGTGTTAGTAGTCAATATCGGGAAAGAGAATTCTTGGTACAAGCCATTAGCTGCTTTCACCTTTTTCCAAACAAGTTTGCTAGGAGTGCTAGAGGTAATATTTGATGTATATCGTATCCAAGAGTCCCTTTGACTTTGCCGGCGAATCTTGCGGGCTACAGCCTTCGCTTTTTTAAAAAGTATTAGATTATTGGTAGTAGGATGTCTTCGAAAAATATTCCAAAACTTTTTTGTTCACGGTAGGTTTTTGCACAGGCTTCATTCCACCAGGGTTTCCGCAGTTTTCGAGGACGAGAGGAGTATTTTGGAATGGATATTTCAGCAGCTTTCATAATAGTATTTGTAGCTTTAATAACAGCATCATTTATATCAGTGTTTGTAATCATTTCTTCTGTAATAACTGCCAGTTCTGCAAAAGAATTCCAGTCTGCCTTGTGATACTTGAAGGTTGTAGGTTGTAAGCCATTAGAAGGTGGATCAGCAAAAGTAAGGATAACAGGAAAATGGTCACTGTTATACAAATCATTTTCAGTGGTCAAGTCCAGATGAGGAAATAAAACAGGAGAACAAATAGCCAAATCTATGGAATGAAATGTTTTCGTAGGAGCATGAAAGTGAGTTTTTTCATCGTTATTTAGCAGACAGAGGCAGTGATCAGTTATCAGTTGCTCAATTTGTCGTCCTCGAGAATTTGTATTAGTGCTTCCCCACAGAGCACTATGACCATTAAAATCACCTATTAATATATAAGGGATGGGAAGTTGCTGCAATAGTTTATTTAAGTTGCTTTGTGGAATGGCATTACGTGGTGGTAAGTAAATGTTACAGACAGTGATTCGAAAATTAATGTGTATCTCAACTGCCACAGCTTGCAGCGAAGTACGTAATGGAAATCCTGTGTGGGGGTAGTTATTCGAAGCAAGAATGCACACCCCTCCTGATACAGAATCATCAGGTATGTCCATTCGATAAGGCGTGTAACCTTTTATTTTCCAAGTAGTATGAGATTTCAAGTTGGTTTCTTGGAGTGTTAGGCAAGCAGGAGAGTATGAATTTATTATGTCTTTAATGTCAGATGTATGCGTGCGGAGTCCACGGCAATTCCAAGAAAGAAGAACCACCATTATGAAGGGTTCTTTTTACGGTGGCGTGATCTGTTCTTCGCAATCAACTCAAAATTATCAATATCAGTATCCATATCACTATGGCTGTCTGTAGGAAGGCTGGTTTTAAGAGCAGTTACATTTGATTGATCTTTAATCTTTAGCTTTTTTCTGTTATCAGAGTCACTTGTTTTTTGTGGCTTTATAAATATAGACTTCTCTGTAGTAGGTTTGCTTTGTGTTCCAGGTTTAAAAAAGGCGATTGATGAAGTGTCTGTTTGTACAGCAGTTGATACTGTTTTTTTCAGTACATGGGCATATGTTTTCTTGAAATTAATTGTTGTATTTTGAAGTTGTTTCTTAGCTTCTTGATATGAGATTTTTTGCGTCGTTTTTATCCGTTGAATTTCTTTTTCATGTTGCCAGTGTGAGCAGGTTTTAGAAGATGCATTATGATTTTCTTTACAGTTTATACAAAATGGTTCAGATTTACAGTCAGATTCCTGGTGTTCCAGACTTGAGCATCGAGTACATGTAGTTTTTGATCTGCAAAACATTTTAGAGTGTCCAAATCTATTACAATTAAAGCATCGTATGGGGTTTGGAATATAAGGTCTTACAGGACAATTCAGGTAACCTGCTTTTATTGAATTGGGAAGATTAGGACAGTCAAAAGTTAATATTAAGTTTTTTGTGGGGAAAATTTCTTCACCTCGATGGATGGTGATTCGACGGACATTGCAAACTCTTTGGTCTTTTAATTCTTCCAAGATCTCAGTTTCAGATACTGATAAAAGGTCTATCTCTGAAATTACACCACGACATTGATTAAGTGATTTATGACTTGAGGCTATGATGGGAATTTCTCCAAAAACTTTTAAAGATAAAAGAGACTTTGATTGTTGAGCAGATGAGCTCTCGATTAGTAAATCTCCGGATCTTAGCTTTTTTACATTATTAGGTTCTCCTGCAACTGCCTTAATCTGTTTGAGAATTTTGAAAGGTGACATTTGCTTAAGCATGCCCTCGTTGTTCTGTATTAATATGAACTTTGGATAAATATTTCCAGTTTTGTCAAATTTACTATCAATTTGTGACGAGTTAAGGCCCTCACCGTGGCCAGAATTTTTGGACCCATGAGAAAGAGAAAAGTTCATCCCAGTGGGCCCCCGCCCATCACAGAGCCCAACAAGGGAAGGCAGTTACCGGCTCTGGCAATAGCCAGCCTCGGCACTTACCTTAGGGGTATCACCAGGATATAGTACTACATGTTGGGTTGAGGATCTAGCGAGCATGTCCGCACAACCCAGAATGCAGGACTAGCCCTACAGCACCATGCAAGGGATACAACATTCCTAACATAGCACCAGCCGGTTGACTGAGAGCGGGCTCACTCCAGCCACCCGTCTACAGAGAAGCCTGGGCCAAAGGGAACGCTAAGGGACCCCAGGACACCAATTTCCTCCTTACGGGACGCCATACACGGCCAACATATGGGGTGGAAGACCAAAGGAAAAAATAGACGTAAGACCCATTGAAAAGCAAGATACAACATAAGCATGAAGTCTTGATCTCGACGACGACAAAGAATAGGAAAAGAAAGAAAGAAAAGTAGAGGAGAAGAGGATAAAGATCGCTAGGGTACCTTAGGATAGCGACACCCATATTTACCTAAAGAAGGTAAACCCCTGAGGGATGGAAAGGAGAAGAGAAAGAAGAGGACAGATCGCTAGGGTACCTTGGGATTGCGACACCCATATTTACCTAAAGAAGGTAAACCCCTGAGGGGAAAATTAGTAAAAAAAGAGTAATTAGATTCTCTCATAGTTAAAATAAGCTTTTGATTACATTAATTTCTATTTAATTATTAATTAATTTTTTTAACAAAGTACCAGTTATAATAGTTAAAATATATCATTGCAAATAAAATATTTCAAAAGCATATGAAACAACTTCACAAAATTTATTACATTTAAAATATAAAAGTTAATAAGTAAACCTCAAATGATGATCATTCAAGAAGTAAGAGCAATTTTGTTGTAAAGAAATTAACAATGAATTATTTATAGAAAAAAATCTGTAATTCTGTTATACATATGAGTCTCTTTTACATATTTCTTTAAATAATCACTTCCTACATTTACACTTTTGTCACACAGAATTCTCCAAATTTTATAATTTCTGTAACATTTACTACTCAGAAATTGTTTATGAACTGGCAAGCAAAATTTAATGAACTAGTAAGAAAATAATATATAATGGGAATTCTGATGCTTGTCACCAGATGCTAGAAATATTTGATTAAAGAAATGAATAAGGCTTCTTCTATGTAACAGAAACGTTTTTTTTTTCCCTATATTGAACTTTGCATTCTTTATTAAAGTTTTATTTCCTACATATTATAATCTTTATAGTTTCTATAAATTAAAAAGGACATATATATATATATGTCAAATGTTAAAAATATATATATATATATATATATATATATATATATATATTAGAGTAAGAATGTTAAAACTAATTTTAAACATACTTGAATACAATTCATATTAGTAATCATGAAATACAGAATAAATAAGAGATATGAGTTGGTGAAAATTTATATGATTTTAAAAAGAAAAATCAGCAGTCGAAAGTTTCTTTCTGTCATTGTTTAGCATTGAAAAGAATAAAAGAAAGAAAATGTTAAAATTGTGTTGCACAATATGGATTTTAATTTTAGAATCAGGAAAATATCATTTTAAAAGAAAATAATTAAATGTAATTTTAAATCTTTTAAAATATTATCATATAATTTAAATTTTTTATTCATATTTCAGTACTTGATGAATTTCCTCTAATATAATTAAAATATTTGTAATTTACAATACACAAAATGTACAGCTAACGCAAAATATTTCTAATTTTTTAATAATTTTTCTTGTTATTCATGAGTAATTAAAAACATTTTTGCAAAAAGTGTGCACGAAAATATTCCATATAAAAATTATAATAATTTTTCATTCTCTACAATAAATATGTATAGAGAATTAAATAAAACTTTTCACTAATTATTAAAGCATTTATTTTATTTTAAGAGAACCACTGCTCAGCCCTCAGGAAATGCTTTACGAGGTGTTTTTAGTTCATATCTTTCTTGTTCAATCTTTCTTAACAATAAATAAAAGGTAAAAGATGTAAATTAAAATTTAATTAAAAAACAACCATTCTTCAATAGCCTGATTCTGAAGATAAAAAACAGTCATGTTTATTGTAAACAAATATAATACACTATTGTTGATGCATTTCTTCAGAGAATTAAGTTTTATTATATTTTAAAGTAAATTAAGTAAAAGAACACAAGTGTGAATTATTTAATTAGTAAAAATTTCCTTTGAAAAAAAAGATTAAATATGCTTTTTAAAATTACATGAAGAATTTTAATTACATTAGAAGTAAATTATTCTTCAGCAACAAACAATGTACATATACACAATGGTCAATGAATAAGAAACCTAAAATAAATATTTTACTCTAGTTAATTTGGCATTGAGTCCTTATGCTTTTAGTGTACACTATTGTCCAAAGGATACCATGCATTGACTAATACGCATTTTAGACCCTATACGATGGAAAAGGAGAGTGCACTCACACACATATATCCTCCCCAAACATCCTATCCATTTCCCATGAGATTAAAATCTGAGCTTTATGGTGTTGGAAGTCAGACTGATGTTAAGCAAACCAATTTAAGATGTTTTGTTTTATCATCCATGTAGCATCTATCAGTATTTAGAATGAAAATACAACATTCCAGGGTGCACTTGATCTGCCAGTTTATCTAGGTATTTCAAGGATAGTTGTTTACCTTTAAGAAACACAAGAGCCTCACTTGTGACATCAAAATCTACCCCATATCATGATAATCTCACCAGATCCTCACACAGCGCAAGTAAAGCAAAATAGATAAATTATAGAGTTCTGGTTAAATTTAATGTCTTTACCTCAGTGCAAAATAAAGTATATGATTTACTTGATCACATTACCCACTGACAGTCTTTAGATGTCCAGTTTCTTCTTTACTGTCACCACAGCAAAGGAATCTACATTTGGGGCAAAGAAGAGTGGTTTTTTCACAAGCACCCAACTATACATTCCAATATTCTATACATGGTTGGGCAAAAGCTTGTTAGGAAGAGCTTTGGTTGAAAGTTTTATTATTTGAAGCACAATAAAGTCCCTGTTCTGCCATACAATTCAATAGAATAGACAAAGATCACAAACTTAGAGAACTGAGCTTGTCACAGTTTTCAAAACAAGGACAATGTTTCAATTCCAATTTTTAAAAAATCATTTTTATGACTGCTTTTGAGAACAAAGAGAGATTTGCATTTGAAATCGAGGACAATGATAAATGAGCTCAAACAATAACCCCTTTTCCAAACGGTGATACATTTTCCATTTTTCCCATTTTACTTCATTCATCATGAAATGCATTCTTACATCCTACAATGCATAACACACATCATTAAAAAATTTCCATGTTTCATTTCTAGAAGGCATTGAATGTAAATCTCAAATATTTCTAATTCATTGGCAAGTAAATATATTATCTATATGAATATAGAGACTTTAGATAAAATGTATCACATTTACTTTCAACAAATAGAATATCTGCTAAAACAAATATCAAAATGTAAAATAAAAAATATTTGAGACAATATATGTAATTCAAAGACTATTGAAGGCATTAATTTTTCAAAATTACTAATGATAGTTTCTCTTTAGAATTATTTCAGTTCCTAAATATGTTGAACTTTTAAATATAAATATTAATTTAGAACTTTAAATGTAATTATATATTTTTATTTCTTAATTTGATGTTTCTTTGCTAATGTTAACTGTTAATGATATAAATTATTATTTAATTACAGTGTAAGCATTTTTTAAATTCATTAAAATTTTATTTTAATAAAATTCTGAAATATTTATCACTTTACAAAATAACTAAGATTATTTTTTTATCACATTTTAATAACAAACCACAGATTTTAAGTATTTACAAAATATGCATTTAGATGCTTCTTTAATATAAGAATATTTCAGGTATAACTAAGAAAAATACAATGCATCAAATAACTTTAATTTTTAAATTTAAAATAAAACAGGAAGAAAATATGAATTTTCATATAAAGTGTGTCCAATATACTAACTTTGATTGTCTTCAGAGTGTGAAATTAAAAACTGTGAATTAAAGAAGTCATCTGTTTTCATATCTGTAGGTTTCCATTCTGCTGTTTCTTTTGGCTTTTGTAAATCTGAAAATAAATGGATTAAAATAAATATATCAACACATGGGATATCTTTCATAACCAATAATATATGTATAATCTTCATAAAATATTAAAAATTAAATATTTAAAAGTTTAGAATCTTTTTTATTACTATACTAATTCTATAATTTTATAAGCAATACATATTTCATTCAAAATTAGTTCTAAACCAGGGTTCATACAGATTTCCAAGAATCAAATTTCAGGGATTTTATATGAGTCAAATCAAAAATATCCAGGAGATATCAACTTGCATGAATGTTAATTTTTTTATTTTCTTTTTATAACCAATTGTTTTTAACCAAACATGTATATAGTTATGTACATGCAACATTTTTCAATCATATTTGTAAATAATAGAAATAAATAATTGTACAAATTAATGAGAATTAAAGTTGAATTTTTTTTATTAAGGTTAGAATTATATTTAATAATTATTACAAAATCACTCAATGAATTTGCCAAAAACTTTTATTTATTTAATATTCTTTACAATATTGAATTATATACTGCATAAAATAATGGATAATTTTAGAGTTTTTAAGCATGCTCATTAAATGCTTAACTATTAATTTATTCAGTACTCTAAGATGTGTATAAAACAACCTCTTTTTTCAATTAAACATACTTATTCAAAACAAAATAAATACTATAATTAAATAAAATTTCAAGGATGATTTTTTATTCAATTATTATTTAAGGTAAGCAATTATAAATTTTTCTAATGTTTCCCAAAAGCTTTTGCTTTTAATTCATTATTAGTACTGAGTAACAATTGTTGTTTTCTTAAAGCAGCATGGGGCCATGTGTTTCATTTTGCAATTAATGTTAATTTATCAGTTGTTTCAGTTACTTCAGCATAATCTACTGTAGATTTTTCAAGTTCATTTACATCATCTTCCAAACGCTTCTTTTTGACTTTCTATTCATCGGATTCTTCAAGAAGTGTTTTTCATTATTGCTACCTTTTCTGCTATTTTAATTTATCTAAATGTAATTTATACTTTTGTCTGGCACTAGCAGCAAAACTATATAAGTAGGTTTTTACTAATTATTAAATTGTTGTCAAAACCTATGTTCTGAATGGGATCATCAATGAAGGGCTTAGCCACAATGGATTGATTATTTAAAATTTCTAACATCAAATTTTTTTTCACAGAAAACCCACATTCAATAGATGCTTGACCATAAGAGAGAAAGCAAATTAACTACTTTCAATGAGTGACAATAATTTTGTCTATTTGAGAGTAAATTAAAAGTATTCTATCTTTAATAGGATCAAATTTCTCATTAATACAATCTTGACATTTTACAATCGGTTTTAATGATTTAAACTCTTCTACAAAATTATGAAATTCTTTTAAAACAGACTTACATTCTGAAACTCTTATTTTAGATGCCTGAGACAAGTAAAAAAGTTTCTGCATTTTATTTAAATTGCTTGATTCATTACAAATCAGAGCTTGAGGATAAAAACATAAAATGTTTCGAATTACAGAATATTGCAAATGTCATTTTTCTATGAACTTTTTGTCATTGATAATAAAAATAATTTGCAATTTAAAAGAAATTCCATCCTCTGTTTTTTTGGTAACAAATCCAACATCAAATTGACTGTCCTTCATCTTTTACATTAATACTAATAAATTTAAATGAAGAAACAGGCAGCAAAGATTCTTTTAAAACCCTTTGCATTAAATTATTCAACAATGCATGAAAATCTCCTGCAATAAATGACAATATTGATTTATCAGTTTGATAAAGTATTAAAGTTCCACTTTCTGAGCAATAAATATAAAAAAATGCATTTAGTAGAAAAAATAACATCATTTTAGACACTTCTGCATGATATCAAAAGTTTTAATACCACAATTAGGAAATCTTTTGTTTTGAACAACTGTCATATTTTTTTAAGATAAGGTAATATTTCAAGCAATCTGCTCAAAACACTTTAACTTTCTGACTACCAATGTTTGCAAAAATTTAAAGGAAATTTTACCTCTGATGTCATCTCTACGAGCAGATGAGACCTTAAAAACACTTGCTATTACTTCAATTTATGGAAATGAGGAACATTTGTGATTGTAAGCATATTGCAGAATGTGTAGGTTGCTGTTTCTGACATTTAAAATAATTAAATGCTGTTTCCTTTTTTTAAAAAATATCAGCCATTTTAATGAAAATAGACCAGTTCACATACAGACCATCCATTAAAAACTGAAGTAATCCACTTGTTTTTAATCCTCAGCACTGCTTCAAACAAAATATCTCCATTTGAGTGAACAAAAAATCCTGACGAGTAATATCATGTTTCAACTATTATCCCAAAATCTTACCTGGCAGTCCCATTGTTTTGTCTGCAGATGATTATTTAAGCTTTCTTCAAAGAGAAACGTAAAATAACTGGCTTTCTTAACTTTTCTTTCAATAAGTAAGAAAAACTAATTTCAATTTCAAAAATTGATCATTATTTTTTTTCCCATCACAATTGAATTGCTTTGCAACAGCACTGTCTGGAAACATTACTTGAAAGATAGAATTTACAATGCTATAAGAACTGTAGCTGAATCCAATGTTTAAAGCTGACTGAAGGACCCATAGAATTTCAGCCTTTAAAAATTTTTTTGAAGAAAAAAATGAATCTAAAATTTCAGAACATGTTTTTGTTTCATATTCTTTAACAGGAACAGTAGTAATGAAGAAATCTTTTAGATGACAATTTATTAGACAATTTCACTGAAAATTTTAAAATAAAAAACACTATAATATTTTCAAATTAAAAATTCCAGGAGTAATTCATAGTTTTTAAGGAGTCAAAATCCCAGAAGTTTCAAAAATACTTAAAATAATTTTTTGAATTCCAGGAGTTTCCAGAATTAAACTTTCGAACCCTGCTAAAATTAAGTAAGTAAGTTAAACAGATAAAATAATATTTCATTTATTTTTGATTCTTCTCAATCTTTAAAAATAGATGGCATTAAAAACTAATATGATTATAGAATCCAAATTGAAAAGCCTTAATTCAGAATTAAAAAAAAGTGCAAGTAAAATACTTAAGAAAGACAAATCTTGTATTCATGCAATTCAAATGCAATATATATTTTCAAAAATGTTTTATTAAATTGAAAATTTTGTACAAATTAGTTATTTTTAATATTTTATGCAATGTTGTTAAATTATAATTTATAAAAACTTATGAGCTGATCTAATAACAATATAATTTTTTTTAAATATTTAACAGAAAAAAGCATTAAATGATAATTTTCAAAGAAGAAAATTTACATTTTGTCTGCTGTTTAAAGAAACAGAATGAAATATGTTTCTTAAAATTTTTATGAAATGTGTCATCTTTTTGCTCTAGACTAATAATTAATGAATAATTACATACATGCAATATATATTACATATTGAGATGTCAAAAGCATTGATTTTTAAATATTACAATATTTTTATCAGCATCATTCTGTTTATAGTGAAATTGATTGGTGCCTTTTCAAGAAAATTTTGATGCATATAACATATAATTGATAGCTCATTTATAAGTATTAAATTTCCTGACAACTGAAAAAATATACACATAAATATAAACAAAGAAGAAAAAATCAATAATTCAACAAAATTAGAAAATTTTCAAATTTATAAATAGATGAAATAACTTTCAAAAACAAAACAATTTTGTTATGAGGAGGAGTAGAGAAACCTCTGATGAATATATTTAATGAAATTTTAAAGTGATGTCAAATAGTTTCAATAAAATAAATTTAAATTAAAAAATTTATTTTTAAAATAATTTTTTATATAAAATATATTTTAAACAAAAAATTTTTAGATTCTTCTATATTATTTCAATTGTCATTATTTAATCCTGAGATGTGTACAAAAATTACATTCAATTTAAATTTCCCCATAAATGAGCATACAATATCTTTCAATTTTTTTTAATGCAATAAAAGTTGATATCAATATAAAAATCATGTCTTAGTACCAGAGTTCTATGTGATACAAAAATGAATGGAAACTAACCAATTCATTGTTTTAAGGTACAACATAATTTCAAAAGCAACTTTTTGCATTAAATATTTGATTTTCTTTATATTTTAAAAATATTGTAAAACAGAAATAGCAAATCTGGTAAAATGTTTAAGATGACTATAAGGAGAGAACAATAGTACATATAGAACACTTACTTAAATCATTTTTATGATTAGAAAGAAATTTTGAATCCTCTAAATAATCATTTGCATTTATTTGTTCAACACTATTTGTTTCTTCACATGAATTAGATTCTAAAAAAAATAAACATTTTAAGATATTGAACGAAACAATTGCAATTAGTTATTTTTCATTCATATTTGATTAATCACACACATTTCATTTATTCTATAAATAAAATAAATTTCTATACATAAATGTATATACACACATAAATATATAACACAATATAAAATATACTGCGGACCTATATAATGTGCTCCCATGAAACATGAATTTGTATAAAGCAGTAAAAAAATTACAATACTACATCACAGATATAACTACTGTTTATTCCACAATACAAATTCTTGCTTAACAAGATTCTACAGTAGTTATGAGCATAAAGGTATAAAATTCCTTAAAATAGAAAACAAGAAATAACATTTAAAAGTTTATAGCGATGGAACAAAATTATTTTAAATACTAAAATAATTTATATTGTCACTAACTTCTGAAAGTTAAATGTTACAGATTAGAGGCATTTTTTAAAAAGATAATGATTTAAACTATTGAAAATGAAAATAGCACTAATTTTATATACAGAAAGTTGGGATCAAATTACTTACTCTTTTCTTCATGTAAACTAGCACTATAAATTGCAGCATTACATCCTTTTGCAATAAGATCTCCTATTTTTAAGTCAGCCAAAGAAATGTTAAAAAAGTCATTATTTTTATCAATGTTCAACCCCTGTTTTTTTCCTGCGATCATTGAAAAAGAATCCTATAAAAAATTTAATAATTTATGTCAGATTAGAGATAAATAAAGACTTTATATTAAACAATGCTCAGTTAAAAAAACATGCAGCATGAAAATAAATATATACCTTAATGAGAAGTTCTAAATATTAATTTATATATAAAGTTTCTAGTGTTTTATTAATAATGTAAAATTATATTTCTACCATAGAAAAGCTAAACTTTCTAATAAATTATAAAAATAAGAAATTCTATGTAGTACAAAACACTTAATTTTTTGAACATTCATTTTTACACATATATATATATATATATATATATATATATATATATATATATATATATATATATATATATATATATATATATATATATGATGTGTGTGTATGTGTGCATATATAAAATCCAATTAACTAAAAAAAATACTGCAAAAATGATTTTTTTCAAATAATAGAAAATTATTTACAAACTACATGATTATTACTAAGTAAACCATTTGTGTTTACTTAAACCATAGAACAAGTGTTCAGTTCAATTGTTATTTTTGTGCCTTTACACCATAAAATGACAAGCATTTGAGACATATCTAGTTCAGAATTGTACATGAATGTTTTAACTATTAACACAATATTATTCTTTTCAATTTTTTTATTTAAATAGTTCCTTTCTGTTGTTGTTAAAATAATTAATTTAAATTTTATGTTTAGTTATTTTAACAAATAAACTGTGCTGCAAATATTTTTAAATTTGTTTTAAAAACCAATTATTTCAGCATTTTTTGTTTAAAAAATTAACTTTTTATACATAACAGAACAAATTTAGTGTTTATGTCAAAACTTATCAAGTTGACAAGATTCTGCACATTTGCATATGTATGTTTTACATGTTTGCTTATATTACTTTGAACACATCAGCACAAATATTTGATACACCAAGATTAACTTTTATTTAATAATTGGTTGAGTTTTTACAATTTTATTTACACTATTCAAGAAATATTTTTTTTCCAGCTGGATTACTAATATTTGTTTTAAAATAATTGTAATATTATTATGGAAAATCTTTTAGATTTTTGACAGTAAAATTCTCATAAAATCATTTATCAGTAAATTGTATGAAAACAATTAATATCATATTATTTGTATGGAAAATTGCTCATTAGTAAGATCTCAAAATTTTACACTTTCATAAAGCCTGTTTGGAGAATTCAAACACTATAATTTAAAACTTACAAAGTAACGAGTATAGCATGAGATGATTTTTCTTATTAATTTATTAAGAAATCATTTGCTTTAAATTACATTATTGCAATTGGATAGATTCTTTTACATGTTTTGAGCAATTATAGAAATTGATTGTTCTAAATGCAGAACTAACAATTTTTCCACTTTAAAAAATATTTTTTCTTTTATCTTGTATTTTCATGAAGTATTTTCTCTACTTTACATAAACATAAGTTCAAATGTGTTTTAGATCATTTCAAAGAAAATTATTTTAATATTTTAACAAAATATAACACAGTGATTCTTTTAGATATGTTTCTATTTAATTAAGAATAAATTATAATTATGTTCACTCATGTTTGATAGCACTATATAAAAATGTTTTCATAAGACAAGTGCAAATGTTCAATTAGCTAAAAGTAATAAGGTTAAACATTTTCATAGAACAATTTTTTTTATTCAAATTCCAAAATGTTTTCTAAAATATTTTTTGATAATTTACACACAAAAGTTATCTTTTAAGATTATCTCATATACCCCTTTTTGGTAGAGAAACAGAAAAAGTATATTAAATCATTGAAATACAATTCCAGAGGTAGTCAAGAATTTAAAAACCAGAGTCAAGCTTATATTTATAATGATTTGCTTTGCTTGTCACTCAATGGTTATTTTTGCATATAAAAACTAAACTAGAACTCATTTTAAAGTGGATTTCAAACCTCTATACATGTCTAAACTCAAAATGGGACACAAAACCACAAACAACTGAACCAAATGATAAAGCATTAACCATTCAGCTGCTAGCTTAGCCTATAAAGGATTGTAGCGAAAAAGGCTTACATGGAATGTGTTGTTAGAAAATCGGTACAAAATAATTTTAGTCTGAAAACCCCATATTAGAAATCATGAATTTTTTAATAATTTAAATGTGAATGAAGTGATATATTTATGAATAAATTATAAATCATTTAAATTTCATCAGGGAAATAGTAATTACAGATTTGATATATTCTGGAAAGAATTATGAATGAAAATCCCTGAATGAGAAAATAAAATAAAACAATATTAGGTTAAAATATTTCCAGTCTCACCTGTAGAAATAGACAATCTTCATATCTGAATAACAATAAAATAGTGATTTTACATAGCATACATTTTTTTATGTTTATAAAAATTTTTATATTTTTTATATTGTATTAAAAGTAAATTATCAACCATTAAGGCTGCAATATTACTGTTCTGTAGTTGATATCTTTGCTGTAGTACCAAACAGGATATCCTCATGAAGGTTAATGTGATTGTTTAATTAACTAAAAACAAATTATTTATAAAATGTCAATGACAAAAACTTAGTTATTACAATAGGCGGTATTATTTTAAGACAACTTTTCTCAGCACTATTAGATAATTTTGTCTACACAACTTTTGCTGTATTGACATTTTTTGTGATAACTTATGGAAAATGTATAAAGAAATAGTAAGTGCTTATAAATACTCAACTTAGCCAAGTATTATTTTGAAGTCATAACTATTTTTTCATTATTTAAAATGTTTTTAAAAAATAAAAAGTTAAAAATAATGGCACAGAAGCTGTATAATCCAGTATGAAAAATTCTAAATTTTTTTGGTGGCGAAGAAATATTGCGAAGATGATATATTGTGATGCCTCACCATGGCGTAAACACTAGGGTTGTCAAAACAAAATTTTCTACATAATTCTTATAGGACATCATCTTTATGATATAATAAAAACCAGTTACCAGATAATCCACCAAACTCAGAATCTGGCATGTTGGATTATACACATCTGTGCCAAAATAATAATGGTAAAATCGAATATTTATGATATATATATATATATATATATATATTTGTATTACAGTTGCTGAAAATATCATCAGGGCAAGTGAATGAATGAAGTGATGCCATTATCTAATAGAAAAGTAATCACTTTACTAATAGATGTTTTGATAAATTTTGAGGAATTAACATTCTAATATTATTAAACAAAAATTGTTGAGATAAAAAAAGATACCCTAATGTCATAAATGTTATTTTAGTGATAGCATTAAAACCACATCAATGATTTTACCAAAAAATTATATTATTTAACTATAATTATGAAAGAAACTAAATGTAATATAAAAAAATTACATTCTAAGAATCTTATCACTGTTTTCCAAACTTAAAAAGCTATGCCCAAAACTTTGGCTTTATGATAGATTAGAATGTCTACTAAATTTCTTTTAATCACTTGGAATGATACAAAAAAGTAAAAATATTTTTACACTGTGTTAACTAATTTAATAATTATTTTTGATTTTTTAAATCTTTTTATAAATGCTTATCACCATAACAAAAAAGTTTGCAACATCTTTTAAGTGCAACTCTACTAAGCATTCTAAAGATGCATATGAATTGGAAACGTTCGAAATCCAATAAATCGCATCTTTCAGTAGTAATTTTATTCATAACTTAACTTCTATTGAATTGAAAGATAAAAATACAGCATATTTACTCGAATTAGAAATGAGACACCTTCCAATTCTTCATCTGGTGTTAACAGAGATGGCTTTTTTTCTGCTAAAGCAAAACCAAGGAAACAAATCATTGGCCCACTCCCACCTCGAAAAAATTTCTTTAATAATTCCTCCCTCCATGATCCCGTTAATGAATTAGAATACCATCTCGATGTAACTTTATAAATAATGCCAGGTCGATATGAAATTAATTTGAATTTAGGAGTTACAGCTGTATTAAAGTTATTTCTGAATTCATTAGGTAATCTATATTGTTTACGGTAAATTTCGGATGGTAATTCAGATCTGTTTTTGAAGAAGCCACGAAGGAAATGGCGTGTCTTTCCAAGGGCATTCTGGATTAAATGTTGGAAAGGCGATTTCGTTGCACTCTCAGCGTACAGCACTGACTTTACTGGAATCCAATTATTTATAGTACAAAATTTCTTTGAAAACATGGTCATTTAGCCAGGTTCCATACTGAACATAATTATCACATCTACGCACTGTTTACGAATTTTGCTAAAACTTGACAACAACGAGCTTTATTTCTATTGGATCATAATACCGAGAACAATAAAAATAAAATAAACAAATAAATAAAACTACAGTTGCAGTTAACAGCTTGAGCATATTTTCATTTGCATTAAATTTCATTTGACATAACTTGATCACATAATTATTTTTAAAAATTTTTTGTCATGATTCATCTTATAAAATATGTGGGTTTAAGATTGAAGAAAGAGAATACAATTATAAAAACTAAACTTCAATTACTATGCGTAAGGCTAATCAAAATTCTTATTCATTTAAAAAATTCGTGCTCAGTCTTAATATAATTATGAATTCTATCCATCATTTTTTGATAGAATTGCTCCAAGAAATGATTGCACTTAGTCTAGAATATTCTAGTACACAGAAAGAGTGAGTATATTGGAAAAATATGCAAATTTTATTCGAAAGTGAAAGAAGAGATTTTAGATGTGCAAGAATTTTTTTATTAAACATAAAAGAAGCGAGCTTATTATAGTTATATTAAATCTTTAGTAAAAGCAATTTGTTTTTTTTAATCAGTGATTCATAATATATATTCCCTTGTTTTTACGAAAATTGTCTCAGTGTAGTTATAAAAGAATGCAATAGTCTTGGGATATTTTTGCAGTAAAACAAATCTTCCGTCCCAATTTACAAATCAAACATGCTTAAATACATTTATACATGACAAACATTTATTCTTGAGATTATTTATATAAATCCCAAAAGTAAAAATTTTAACAATATCATCTATAATAAAAAAGAAATTATCGTTGATTTCGAGAATGTAGTAGAATATTTCAATTGAAATATTCTACTACAGAATTATATATATTAATATATATAATTCTGTGAAAGTTCTTATCTTATAGTTTTTTTACATAAAATCATAGATTATTTTATTTATACTGATTTAATAAAATAGTTTTCCAGTCCCTCAAAATTTAAGTTGATCAAAAAATGAAGAACAAAATTTTGTGGTCATTACAATTTCTCGTAAACCATGATGTTTTTCAATATAGATTTATGCCTTTTAGAGTAAAGATGAATTCCATGCTAAAATTCCATGGTAAAATTGATTTCTATCTATGAGTTCATTATTTGGCAATTAACAATTGGAGTAAAACCCGCTTTCTAACAAGCTAACAAAGAAGAATTAGTGGACATACGAACTACTACTTAAGTGAAGTGTTTATTCCACGGCCTTTGGGGTTGTTGGTGCATTTGATGTAAGGAAAAATGAGCCAACTTTCAAAGCGCTGGCACCAACAAATCTATTTTTCATTTTCATACTTTGTACAATTTATTGAAAAAGTAACATTCAAAAAATTGGTAGCGTTACAAGGATTTGGATCTATAAAATAGATTTTCAAAACAAATAATAATAATTTTATTATTTATCGAAGTTTGTAATCAAAAATAAAGTATGATTTCAAATATTTACCTCAAAAGATTTTATGTAAATGCATTGTATTTCTAAACTTTACGCGATTTAAAAATGTAATTTTATTTAAAGGAGAATAACATTATTTTTCTCTGATAATGATTTATTTCAAATCATAAATCTCTGATAACGATTTACTTCAATTTAAGTATTTGTTGATCAGTGCTTTGTTATCAATTACTTTGATAGTGAGTGATGGATTTTGTAAAACAATTTAAATTTCATCCTGCAATTTGCTTTCCGGAGGATTCTTAGTAGATAGCAGGCCCTATTTACATGTTTCAAGGATGGAAACCAAAAATTCTCCCAAGTGCATGGAGAAGAGCAACATTCAACCCAAATTGTTCAATAGTGACTAGAATTGAATTTGAGGACCTTTCATTCTGATGACCACGATCCAACCTATAGGTTATAGTGAGTTCATTATCCTGTAAATTTAAAAATTAGTTTCATAAAAACGGTTTAAATTTGGGAATAAACGAATATATTTAAAAATAAACGCATGCAAATAATATTCTTCTTTTCATTTAAACAAATGCCTCAATTCAAGATTGAATTTTAGTACAATGGAATTGTGTGTGTGTGAAAGCTTATAATACAATGTCATTCAAAGAAATTAAAATTTTTATGGCAATTTTCTATTTTTGTATGTATTTAAGTTATATTTATATTTTTATATAATTTAAAAATACATATTCATAGAAGGTAAATAGGAAAGGACGGAGGTAGGACCGCACCCCAAATTTTCAGGGGATTAAAAGAAAGAAATTATTGATTTTAATTCGTAGATGAATAAATGATTTTGACATTTCAGTGATTATTGCTACTCTTCTTGGCTTATTGCACTTTCTTGGCAAGTCCAGAAATGATTACTTGTCTGACGATTGCATCGAAAAATGAAATTGTGATTAACAGAAGTGACATCACAATATGCACAACGTCACTTAGTAGTATTAAAAGGCACGAACTAGTCCTGGACCCTTATTGACTGGGTCTTTTCTTATCATCTTTTCCGAAATGCTAAGAAAAATTGCTGTCAAATATAATTTTGCTGCAATCATTATGTACCGCTCTTCGGGATTTATGTTGTGGTTGAAAGTCTATAAATACGTTCTCTTAAAAATCACAAAGACCTTTATTCGTAGCAATTTCAACAAAACACGGGAAATTCCAGCTTTAAAAGTCACAATTACACAGTTCCAATTCAGCTAATACAACACAAAATGACTTCTAAACATAGAAGTCTCTAATACATAAGACAGACAACAGTTTATATGCTCTAGACTAACATTCAAGACTGAGCATCTACCTTAATAATAATTCTATGTCGAGATACAGCATTTATGCATGACTTGGCTCTAAAATCTAAGAGTTTCGCCAAGGCTTCTGGAAGGTTCTAGGTTACCTTGTTTGATATTGGTCCTTGAGCTTCGGTGATGAAATTTTCAAGAACTAACTATTTTCGTCAAATAGTCACCAAGAATACCATTAAAAAGACTGCTAAGCCACCAAGAACCTTTCCAAATCACTAGAAATGCCATTTCTAAACATAGAATATGCCTAAATCGAGCAATTTTCCCCCGAAATCTGAGTATTTCAGATCTGTATGAGATGTTTTAAGATAAATGTAAGTAACATTTAGAAATTTGTAACAATTCATTCATGTTAAAAAGAGGTTCTTTCCCTTTAACTTTATCAATCATATGAGCTTTAAAAAGTGGCGTTCTACAATTGAAAATTTTTTCGCAAAATATCTTTATACGTATAATTGAAAATTTTAGATTATGTTTGGACGCTTTGGAAGAAATCCATGGAGCAAGTTCTTTAATTTTGCCTTTAATTTATGAAAGTCCCTGTATGGCCCTCGAAACACTAAAGGAAATGTAATTTTAGGATTTTATTAACCTGAAATTTTTATTTTCTCACCCGATAGAAGAAATTGTAAGATTCTTTTATCGGGTGCGAGATATTAGAAAAGAGTAGTAAAAGGCTTACATATAATTAAAATGTAGTCCTTCAGCAATTAAAATTAATTCTAATAGCCTCAGGAATACCACAGGAATCCAATAGTAAATTTTTATTCATTGTTATGCTATATCTTAAATTTTTACTTTGTTAATACATGTTCGTCCACCCTTGAAATGCATTTCAGAAGCTTAACGCACTGTCCTATTTAATAGAAGCGGCATTAAAGATGCAGGCTATTATTTTAAAAAAAAAATTTGCTTCTCCACAAATACTCTTTAGATCTTTTCATTAACTTTGAAATCACTCAGTGATATAAGATAGGATTTCAAAGTGGAAAACCTAAAGTCTATGACTGATAATTTTGAAACTGTAGTTTTAAAACTTGAAGAATTTTCTGAAAGTGATGTTCTTAATGTTGAGAAAGTAAATGTCTTTTAATAAGTATGACATTAATGGAATTTTTATCCATTCTATCAATTTTATGAGAAGTTCTTGAACAATGTAATTCTTTTGAAAATTTTCATTCACTTGATTTTTAAAAATGTTACCTAAGGATACTATTGACTAAGGAAACTCTTGATTTCTTCCGCAATGACATGTTTTTAATAAGGTGTGGATCAATGTGATCGAGCTTTGTGAATCAAATTCTTATTCTGTACCAAAAATGTGAGGAGAAAACCAATTCCCGAGCAGATTGATGTGATGAAAAAGTTCACCTGATGATGGTAAATCATGTAATAGAATTAAAAATCTAAATGAAATTATAAATTCCTAAATTGCATATTAGTGTCAACAGTTGTACACTAACACGAGAAAACTGTTTCATTTGTATGTAATTTCTATAACCATCAGAAAGAAGATGTGGCATGTGAACTACGACTGTTTTATTGAATGCAAAATTCTGCAAACATAGACATTTGCAATTTTAAGAACAGCTTGAATTTTTTAGAGAAAAACACTTACAAAATACATTTAATCTAATAACATTGCTGTCTACATTTTTTTTACTGTCTCATTGATTTCAGTCAGTTGTGAATGAGCCTTTTCAATCCCTAAAGATTGAAAACTCTTTAAAGTACAATGGGAGATGAAGGATTCATTTTTAGCTGTCTTAGCAATTGAAAGAGACATACCTTTTGACGATAAAGATAGTGTTAAACTTTTAATTTATTGCACAATCTGATAGTAGAAGCTAAAGATTCCAGTAAAAGGTAACATAGGCAATTTTTTAAAATTCAACTAAAAGCATATGTTGCGATTAAAAACAATCGTTAAATATACCCAAGAGCGAGGAAATTACAATTCCGTCTCATCACTTGCCATCCAGCAATAATTGTACATTGGAAATTTTTTTGTTTTGAAACTCACAAAATTAATTAATTATGTTAGTGTTAATTGTATTAGTTATATTTCGTTTTTGAAATCTCTCCAAACCCAACGTACACACAAGTGGGCGTGCTTGCAAATATAGAATTCAGTCTTACTTATGATAAAATATTCAAATTCTGACTCCAAAATTCCTTAATTTCATTCCAAAGTTATTCACAATAAAGGGGAAAATATTTATTAAAAAAATTTGTTTTTTTGTGCCTAATATGTATATCATTGTTTTTTTCTTATTATTATTTACTGTTGAGAAATTCTTCAAAATTGTGCAAATTCTTTTGCACAATATTTAAGAATTGTGTTTGGAATTGTATTATTGGGGATACAGTAACTGATTTTTCCTTTTCATTCTATGTCCATCGTGATTTTTCTCTCTTAAATACATATTTTGGAATTTATTACATATGTAATAAAATAATCCTTTACTTTTCTAATATTCCTTTATTTTTCTACATCAGATAAATGACATTAACTACAATATTTTATAAAATGTACAACAAATTTCTTTAAATTGTTATTGTTAAACATATATCTAGCACTGTCTATTGATATAAGTTCCTTCAATAAAATTTTAGTTTCGATATAATTTAACCATATTAATGAAATAAATGAATTGAATATAGAATTGTGTTGAGGTTCAAGTTAATGCTGAGAGTAAATTTTTTCAAAATAAAATTTTAAATTTGATATAATGTAACCATATCAAAAATAATTAATAAATAAGTGAATTTTTTAAAATAAGTGATACTGTTAAAATGTGAAGTTTGTAATATAGATGATTTATTTACTGAAATCCTATTCTTAAAATAGTATTTATTGGTTATTTATAGGAACATTATTGTTTTGCGGTTTAAATTGATGATTTATTTACTCAAATCCTATTCTTAAAATAGTATTAATTGATTATTTATAGGAACATTATTGTTTTGCGGTTTAAATTAAGTAAATCATTTTATTAAAGTAAGTAGATAAAACAAAAATTTAAGAAAATGAAGTTGTATAGTCTAATTTTAAATTTCAAAATTACATTCTTAAAACTCCTTAGCTATTTTATTTTATGATTATGACCTATATAAATGTTTCGACTAATTTTACTATAATAAGGAATTTATGGTAATTTTAAGTAACAACTAAGTGCCTTAATAAAATGAAAGATATTTTTACTCACACACACACAAAAAGAAATTACCTAAATTCTTGTAAATACATTTTTGAAATAGAATCTTCTTATAAAATAATTAAGTATTTTTCTACATGCAAAGAAATTCATCTGAATCTCGTAAAAAGCCTTTTTTAAATAGAAATACTTTAACAATTTGATTTAATCTAATGATTTTTCTTGTTTAAGTCAAAATGGGAGAAATACTTCTCTAATTAATTTATACTAAGTATTCAAAAATCCTCTCATTAGCATTAATAATTTTATTCTTCTACTTATCAGTTTATCTTTTTTGTTCGATTGCGAATATTGATATAAACTTACCGATTGTAATCAACTCATTTTTAAAAATTCCTTATTTTGTATTAATTGTGTCTAAAAGGATTTCTTGGCGTATAGAGTTAATAGATTAATTGGTAATTCTGAACACAATTTTGGGCTCTACTAAATGCATCTGATATAGCTGGTGCAATGAAGCAGAATACAAGTGATCTGTTCTTCAAATGGTAAATATATGTTAATTTCTAAGTATGTGATATTTCACCAAGAAACGGTACTTATGAAGAAGAGTCAATTTTTTATTGCGTCATTAAGAATTGAAATATTCAAAACGTGAGCACATTTCTTCAGTTTCTGTAAAATTGTATGCGTACTCACAAATAGGTTCATTTTTTAATCTTAAAACATGTGAAAACTTTTTTACATTTAGTGGCTATTTTTTTATCAATTTGTTTTCTTTGACCACAATCAATTTATTTTGTTTGAGGATTGCGCAATTTTACTAAGAACAGAATAGAAAAGCCTAAATTTCTTTCCTCATAAATTTTTAATTGCTGTATTAAATCCCTATATGATGTATATAGATAAATATGTAGTTGTTAAGTTTTTATAAACTTGAATTTGCAAATGTTTTACATCTATTATTGATAAATGGTTCATAAAAACTATTGCTTACAGAAATTTCTTTTTGAATGTTTAAAATTTTTAAAGATCCTGTTAATAAACCAACGTTATATTGTATAATATTTTTTAATTTCATCGATAAAAAGGATCATTCAATACTGAATGTTAATATTTTTGCCAATCACTTTTAATTCTATTATTGTTCTTGTTTATCAAATTAATAACTAATTTCTCTATATAACATAAAATTTTAAATTATCATTTATCCGATTATTAAAATCTTAGATTAGCAATAACATTACAACAATTATTATTATTAGATTTAATTCTTGATTATCAAGTTAATTACTTATTTCTTTTATACAATATAAAATTTTAGCATTCAATTTTACAAACGGAAAAAATGTATTGAAAGGAATTTTTCAGATACACTCACATGAAAATATTATTAAGAGTTGGAATTATGCATGCTAATCCCCTTAAAGTGTTACAAAATTCATTTTTTTATGATAATTAAACATGAAAAGACATCATAGAATAATTCAAGAAACAGCGTGAATTAGTAAAAGAATTTTTTAAATACTTTTCATTGGAGTTTGAGATATATTTTCATAATATGCAAGTTTTTTATATCAAGTTTTTATATCAAATAGATCCATTGATAGGAAACAAAAAGACAATAGATCTATTTTTAAAAGGTGGATATAACTCAAGGCGAAACAAAATTCAGAAACAGAGTTAATAATTTGTTATTAAGAAAAAATTACTTTAATTTTAAGAACATTTATCCAAAACTTACTTACGCATTAAGTCTTGAATAATTATTTTTTGTAAAAGAAAACTGGTTTCATTTTAAAATTTCAATAAAATTAACTTGCCAAAAAAAAAATTTAAATGATACAATGGATCTAGCTAATTTCACTTCATTGGGTTAATTCTGGACCACCCATTAGTCCAGTATAATTAATCAACATTTCATCGAAAAATTCTTTATCGTTATTTATATATATATTTTTATCTTTTATTATATACGCATACATAGATTATGAATGGGAATATAACTGTCTATTATATCAAGATCGAAGACAAGATTTTTATGCTAAAATAAAGGATTAATATTAACTTTTCAGTCATTAAACGTGTTCTATAAGCATTTTAAAGATGATTCCGTTTAGTCTTTAATGTTTAGTTTTAGGTTTTGGTAAGAGCTATGTATATAGAAAGAGAAGTTAGAGCTAGTCCCAGAGAAAGTTGTGGTTTAAAAATTTCACTTCAGTAGGCAATACTTGCAGTATTAAGTAACAAACTATATTAACTTGCATTGTGTGTATTATTTAATAAAAATAATTTATTTTGTATTTTTTAAAGTTCACTAATTGTTTCCTTGAAGTTTTTTATTTAAGTGATAAAAAGAAAAATCACTCACTTCCAATATTTAAAGTACAACTCAAAATGGGAAAATTCTTGAATTGCACTAGTATTTTTTTGAGAGATTTTCTCAATTTTTTTATATTTTTTAGACTATTTCATAAATAACGTTTTTATCATAAAATCTGATTCTTCGAATACATTAAGCACATAAGTATTATACGATTATTTTACTCATTTACAAACATTCAAGCAAAAAAAAATAATTATATCAACAAAAATTTTTTTATTTTACGGCAAAAACTGTTATTTCACATTTGATTTTTGATTACACAGTCTAATTCTCCTCTGCTTCTGCGTAACATCAAAAGAATCTTTTACAGTAAATTAAAAAGCAATAGAGCACCCTTGTAGAGTAATGTAGCTGACAAAGAGTGTCTTGTTCAACAAAATTAGTAGAATCCCCAGTTTCCCGCCTGGATTTGTTGGAGTTGCTTGCTCTCCTTTACTTTCCGACATGATTATTTGCAAAAGTATTTACATCTTATTGGAATCAAGGATTCAGCTTGCTGCTCTTTACGCCACCTGGAGGATATGGATGGTGGTCACTTCAAGCATGGTTCGATTGTTGCTTGGTGCAACTGATGTCGAAGACGGGTGTTGGGTAAAAAATGAAACTTTACCACATTTAGAAATAATTGGGTAAATAACTTAATGTAAAATTACTTTAGCGATATCAAATGAATTTATTGAATTTCTATTTTCCCTGTCTATTCCTCACTTCACTGTCTAAGCTCATTGTTCACTGTCTATTCCAAATTCAATATTTATATGGTGATAAATGCGTTTGAAAGAAAAAAATTTAAAATTTTTAATTTAAAGGAGCTTATTATTAAGTATTTTTGATTGTAAAAAAGAATAAGTAAAATCATTTTTTGCATAGAAACGT
The DNA here is from genome assembly GCA_037975125.1 of Latrodectus hesperus. Classification (NCBI taxonomy): domain Eukaryota; kingdom Metazoa; phylum Arthropoda; class Arachnida; order Araneae; family Theridiidae; genus Latrodectus; species Latrodectus hesperus. The sequence goes on along the minus strand of CM075857.1, from coordinate 74,929,381 downwards.
ATTAGTGATCTCAGGTAATGTAAATTATTTTTACTAACTGCTAAATTACAATAAATGTAACATTATAAGGAGGAAAAATTTAGCCATAAGAACATGGTAATACACACACACATGTATATGTATATTTATATATGTATGTATGTATGTATATATATATATATATATATATACACACACATATATATATATATATATATATATATATATATATATATATATATATATATATATATATATATATATATATATATATATATATATATATTGAAAAAATGATCCATTTTCAAAATTCTGAAATAAAATAGTTTTAAAATTTTTATTTTAGAATTATCATCAAAGCAAGTGATTTCAAGAAGAATTTTTTTTTCCAGATAAAAAAAAAATAGTGCAAAATTAGTTTCTAATATGAAACCTTAAAGAAAGTAGATTCGTTTTATTATGCTCTCATGTTTTAGATTTCTTTTCAATGTTCTTAAATATATTATTAAGAGAATTCTTTTATAGAAATGTGAGGTCATTAATCCTGATAAATTTGAGTAATTTATTCTTCAAATTATACATTCCATACTTACTAATCTAATATAAGTAGTTTACTAATTTTCATATATGTTCGATGTACATCATTCACTTTGCAAATGTTTTTATTTTATGATATTTTTGTTTTCATTTTACAAACATTTTTAACAAGTGTATATGTTAAAAGTGTTTGTAACATAAAACAAAAAATATTAAAATAATTTATAAACTTTTAAAGTAATTTTATAAATAAAGTTTTATATAATTTAGCATAACTATACATTAATTTCTAAGAACTTTTTTAAAATTAACACAATAAATAGTTTCAATTCAGATTTCAGACATATTTTTATTGCATACAATTAATTAAATCAATTTATGATAATAATACAACATCTTAAATTTTTTTTTATGTATAATTCTTACAAAATCAAAATCGATCAGCATTATTTTTTGTATTTATTTATTATTAAATTAAAACATTTTTAATGAAATAATTTTATTAATAAATTTTACAATGATTTTAAATTTTTATTGGTTCTCAAAACAAAGTAAAAGATGATTTGCAGAATTAAGATTATTATATCTGCTGAATCAATTTTTCAATTTTTCTTTTACGTAAATGTCTTACACAATTTTGTTAATGTACACTAAACATGCAAATCCAAAATAACTCCCACAAGAAATAGAAAAGTTAGATGTTGTTAGCATAGAACAATGAGATTTTAACTAATTATTACTTTAAATAATAAAATTCTATTCATAAAAATCCCCCAGTTTAATCTTTTCACCAATACAAAATCACCAAGATATTATCAAAGTAATCTTCATTAAAATGTTAAAAATATATTAGAAGTAAGAAATTCTTATCTCAGGTACATTGACATAAAATCATCCAAGGCATGAAAATGTTCGAAATGATAGAATTATTAATTAAAAATCTAAACAAAGATCGAACAACAAACACGAAATAAATAAATATATTTACAAAACGTTTCAGTATATTAAAAATAAAAAATGGCAACACTGAATACCGTAGACTTTGGTTTGATTACAAATGTTAGCAAACACAGCTAATGTCTACAGAATATGAGACACAATGTTTTTCATAGAAAGTTCAATATTATATTTTAGTTAAATATAAAATCGTGTCTAAAATATTTTTGAATAAATTCAAAATTTTAATAAGATGATTAGAAATTGGTTACTATAGTAATGAAATAAGTTACTTAGTCATATGGTAACCAATTAAGAAAGCATGACTTTGACACCACCTGCATTTTTTTAAAAAGAGATCTTTCGTTTTTATAGTTCATCAGTAAAATTTTAAAATAAAGAAATTTAATATTTTATTCAGCAATAACCACAGTTTCCTTTTTATTTAATGATTAAAATTTGCATAAATATTAAATTTCGTAAGTAATTTTATGCTATTTTAAGTGTTTAATAATAGCAGTACAACTTTCTTAAAGAATATTCAAAACTATAATGATTTCTTTGAATAAAAAATAAAGACAGTTAAATAAGATAAAAATAATTACACAACAGAAATATTGAACTATTTTTTTTAAAAGGTTTACACAATAAAATTCCAAAATAGGTAGTTGAGAAATGGTAAGAAAAAAAAAAAAAAAAAAAAGAAAAGAAAAGAAGAAGAAATAAAGAAAGACATACTACTAAGAAAGCTTTAATACCATGAAAAAGAAAAGTCTTAAATTATCTTATTGACGAGGTAGTTAGTTTTAAGTAAACATATATCCATTTTTTAATGAGTATTCAGTTGAAGGGCTTAGAAGGTTAAACATTTTTTTACGCCATTCTTAATACTTCTTTTGTTAAAAAGTTTATATTTATTACATAAACAAGATTTTTGTTACTTAATTGCCTTAGTTTGCGAAATCTTGGAAACACAAACATGATTATTAATTAATATTCATTACAGTTTACACATAAATTAATGACTAAAATTATTTTCATATTAATGCTGAAATTTACATATAAACTTAGTAATTCTAACGCATTATTATTGTTCATTGAGTTAAGACCTTCAACTGAAAATAATGACCATATACTGTGATATGGCCACCAAGAAAACATGTTAAGTATTTACAAGAACGGTGGCAAAATTACATGCATTAAAAATCCTTCATTTTACAAAGATTGACTTGAGATTACAATTTTCACCTTGAATAAAATAATTCACAGGAAATGGTTGCTGAATTTATTGAAACTTCCAATTTCAACTTTCAGGGAAATTGTAGAGAACTAGTTGGTTTATATTCTGCAATATTTTTCCCTTGACCAGTATATTTTCTTCTTTTCACTGACAAGCAAAATTAAGTTTTTTTATTGCACTTCTCTTGCATTTTCACAACCGTTGGAGTTTTATTTATTCAGCAATTGTTTTAATGGGAATTGTGAAACTTGTTGGGAAACTAAGTGTTCAACAGAGTCGCACACGCGATCAATCGCACCAGAGGGAAAACTGATATTTGACGTCTTCCCATTTGTTCAGATGAAATATCTTGAAGGTAATGAATTTGTGCTTTTAAGGAACAGATAAGCACCTCAGTTTCATCACCGTTTCTTCTTTTTCTTTTTATCTTTCCGTCGAATTACCGTCCTTACTCCTTTGATCATATCTGCAGCTTTTTCTGCTATCATGATGATTGGAGCATTGGTATTACCACTAACTATGTGCGGCATTATGGATCCATCCACTACACGGACACCATGAACACCTCTCACTCTGAATAGAAATAAAATCACATAAATAAAGGAAAAAACCTCATGATAAAAATAAAATCTCTTAAAAAATAAATTAGATATGCCTTAAAATTATTCAAGTATTCATCATTTCAAAATTTCAGGTTCTCATTGGTGACTTTATTCACCTTTGTAATTTATTATCTTAAGCTATGTCATGCAGTATTAGAAATAGATGTAGTTATAATGATATTAAATAATGAAAGATCATAGAAAAAATAGAAAATATGTACATTAGATTGATTGTTAAATATTCTATGAAATAAGATTTGACGGAATCTAATAAAAGTGGATGTGAAATATATTTAATGGTAGTTTTTATATAACAACAATGTTACCAAATCTACAAAATGTGATTATTCTGATTATTTGCATTATCCATTAATCATAGAAATTAACAGCTTTTTTGAAAGAAAATTCCTAATATTATTTTCAGAATCTGATATTTATAAGAAATATTGAAATTAAGCGAAAGTTAAGTAGCTTTTCTGAAAATTATCATGATAAATTTTTGGAATAATAAATAAAATTGTAATGTGACATATAATTATAAATGAAGAAAATTTATTACTTTCAATATTGAAATAATTTTTGTAGTTAAATTTAAGACTATTGCTGCCATTACCTTCATTTAAAGGCAAACATGAGCAAAAGAGCTTGTATTAAAAATCGAGAGATTTAATCCTCAATCAAGAGAGGATAACTTAGCGTTTTGATTAAGGGTTAAAATTTATAAAGCACTCCTATCCAGGGTCTTTCGTTGTTTTTCAGCCTATCACTAATGTGTCTTTCAGACTCAGAGTAAATGTACAAAGTATAAATAGACTTAAATAAAAATTATATAATTTTCTATTAGTATGTTCATATTTCCTCGCTCTTCAGATCAATGTCAAAATTGAGGGTGTAGATCCTCTGGTGGTGCCATCTATCGGAGGAGTTTAGAGCAAAGTCGTACTTTCACCATCATGGTGCTCTGGTTAAACGAAAGACGCACTCTACTGACTTAAATTCGCATAGCCAACGGCAAAGCGAGCTTGGCTTGTCCGAGTGTTATAAATAACCATCATAAAAACAACAACAATATATTCATGATTTTATGTTCACTAATATAAACAAAAAATATAGCCTTAAAGAAGTGGAATTATAATTTGCTTATGAAATATATCAAAAATTTACAAATAATAAAATTAAGATATTTGAGTTTTGCATTTTAACAACATAAGATTTTTGAGTTCTTACCTAAGCTGTGGATCAACCACTGCCGTGGGGTCATGGGGTGCACCCATTTTGCACGTGCCAACTGGGTGGTAAATTGTTGAGGTGTATGTACGAGCCACACACGCCAAATACTCGTCACTATGCTTTACATATATTTCACATCCGGGAAATGTGGTCTCGAACGCATGACCTCCGAATTTCTTGAAAGGAGGAGCTTCACCGAAAGCTCTGCAGATCTTCATTGCTGAAAAGTGTCATAGGCTCAGGATTAAAAAGAAATAAAAATAGGATGAACTAATAAAATCAATTTTGGTTAAAATATTTCTCTAAAATATAAAGAAAAAAATACAATCACATGTACAATGTCAGTTTATTCAGAAGGAAAATATAACTTCTGTTTTCTATAATGTCAATATATTAAATATTTGAATTATATTCCTGTCGAAGAATATTTCGCTGAAAAAAAGATTAAAAGTATGCAAAATAATTAGCAAAATATAAATTATATATAAATAAATTATTCTGATCACAGCCAGAAGCATATTTATGACTAATAAGAGATACGAAGTTATTTAAGGAAAACAACGAATTTTAAAAAATATTTCTTTTAAGAAATTTCTACCTTTAATATTTTTTCAATTTTTATATTATTATTTATGTAAAACAAAAAAATAAGATTGATATTTTTCTATAATGTATTTATTACGTTAGCTTTTATTTAAAACTTTTATGATATTTTTCTGAGATCCAAAAAATATAATTTGAAAATTATTCTCTGCTCAGAATCTGAAATCATGAAACACCAATTATTTCTTTTCTATGAATTTCACGATTTTAACAATATATTAGAGATATGATAAAAAAAATGTCTTGAGTTGAGAATAACTTTTTTACACGGGATTAAGATTTTTGAATTAATGTTGAATTATATTCTTGGGACAGTAAAATTTTATTGACATTAATGCTTTTAAAATCTCCAAAGTATTTTATAAATGACCTGTTTTGGCTTAAGTTTTGAATTTTAAAATTCATATTGAGTAATTAATTAAACCAATTTAATTTTTTTCATGTGTTTGAAATGAAAATTTCTAGAAATGAATTTTAAGTTTTCAATTATAATTTGCATTATAAATTACTCTTTATAATATATTTCTTCTCATTTTTAATTTTAATCAGTTTTAATCATATTATAAAATGCTACCCTTATATAATAAGCGACAAATTTATTTTCAATTACACGATAACGTATTTACTTAATATTTTCTACAATTTTTAATTTTATATTAAATGTGTAGCATTTATATTGTATGAAAAATGATTATTCACAGGGGAATTTTTATAATGCTAAATTCATTATAATTAAAATTTTATAGCCTATAAATAAATAATTTGTTATATTATATTATATATATATATATATATATATATATATATATATATATATATATATATATATATATATATATATATAAATAAATAATATATATATATATATATATATATATATATATATATACATTAAATATTTTCACTTATTTCATTTTAGTGGTTCCTCAATAAAGTAATTTAAGTATTTCCTCTAAGTTAGAAAAATGTGGTTAATTATAGATACTCGAATCGACTCGAGATTCATAGATTAATTCCGCATTATTTTTGGTTTATATTTTCTTAAATTAGACGTAATATATCTTTTAGAATATTAATTCATATCAATGTTGAAGATTTCTTTTTGAGATGTATTGGAAGTATTTAACTGTTTGGTCATCATACTTTTGAAAATGGTAATAATTTTTTCTGAAACAGGTGGAAAAAATTTATTTTTTTTTAATTTTGAAGCTAGATTTAAAAATCTAAAAAAAAAAATGCCAATGCTTATCTTGTTCATTTGGGTAATGTTTCTTTCAATTAAAAAAATGGTTTCAATGCCAACACACTTTATAGAAAGAGAAGAAAAACGTTTCTTATTCTCCTTTTCTAAGGTATAGAAATTTTTTATTTCAAAGAAGATAACACGTTTTTATTACTCAATTACTCATGCAAGAAGGTGAAGCTTCTTAAATAAAGTTGCCGTCTTAGAGAAATTAAGAAAGCTTACGATTTTCACCTCAATTAAACACGAATTCATCTATAGCTACAATGTTGGAAATAATTATAATGCAATTTTTTATTAACACTTTTAAGTGATCATTCACGCAGATTAAGTCTCTCTTTTTAAATGCTTCCAAGCGAAAAATCCTTATTCTAAAAGAATTTTCACCCACGCTTTTTAATTCTTAAGTGTTAAAAAACAAATTTAAGCCCTTTAATTAAGAAAATTATGGCTTTTTAATTGGTTATAACTATTTTACAAATGAAATGTTTTTTGAAATGGGCTCATTCTTTTTTTCCTTATTTATTATGTATTAAGAATTTATTTCAATGCAAATATATTGATGTTAACTCTCTTTCTAAACAGCAAAAAAGAGCTGATTTATCTTATTTTGCATTCAATATATCTTTTTGTAAATCATGAAAAATTAAGTATAAATCAATAAATTTTCAATAAAAAAGTCAATAAACCTAAATGAAATATAATCCTGCTACCACACTCTTCTTTTAATGGATCAGTTTTTTATAATTAATAACTTATACATTAATTAAAATTAATATATATATTTCTCAATTATGTGCATAAACATGCATATTTACTTAACTGCTTATACTGGAATTGGTACTTATATTGATTATAAACGCATCGATTTTACCTTAAGAATTTGCAAAGAAAAATTTTCTGAATTATTTCCCGATGGTTTCGTAAATTTTTTACGATTATGTATTATACGAACGCCTGGAATGTTTTTAACTTCAAAAATGATTTCTAATCATATCTATACAAAACAAGAGAAATCAAATTAAAATTTTCTAGACATGTAAAAATGGGTACAAAAATGTTACATTTATTCTTAAAATTTCCAGAAACAAATTTCTTGTTCCAATGGTAATAACCCCTTTGATATTTGTAACTCAACGCATTATCAATTAACATTGGTTAATTTAATAAAAAATGATTGAAATTAAAAACCTAGCTTTAGCCAACCAAATAAAATAAAGTATTATTTTGCTTAGTAAAAAATATCACACAATTATATTTATTTCATATATTTCAGCACATGAAAGCAGAAATAAGGCTTATAATCTCACTAGAATGCTGAATTCTAACTTAAATATCATGTATCTAATTTAAAATGTGAATTTTTATATTTTTCTTTTTTATTATGAAATTATAACTCTTTTCAATTAGATCTGAGAAATTTTTTTTTCTCTCAAACAGTATCTAAAAACCATAAAAATATAGCAAAATGTAGTTTTAAACAGTTTTTGAAATAATTTTTTAGTCAGGATAAATGTAAATAGATTTTACTAACTGGATAATCAGCCGAATGTTATTAATTATAGTTGTCATATATTTCTAAAATTTTATTGTAAAATATAATAACAATACATTATTTTACTTACAATCAACCATGGTTAAGACATCCTGAGGGTGAGTGAGATACCTCGGGTCTATGATTGGTGGATCATAAGGATCGGCAGAACGGAGTTTGATATAGCCTCTGCTTTTTGGTCTCAATAACACGGGACAAAAAGTATATGCATCTCTATATGCATATGGTTTATATACTTTCTCCCATAACTAACAAAGAAAAACATTTATTTAAAATAATTATTAAATAATATTTATTTCATTAATAATATATACTCAATCGATCAATATATTATCTGATTATACATCTGAAATTTTATCAAAAATTTAATTTTGTTCATAAAAATTAAATTTAAAAACGTATGGATTTATTGTTTAAAAATAACTTATTATATTCAGCAATGTTGGCTATTGTTTATAAGAATGCAATCCGTTTACATTTGCCTTTAAAAAGAAATATACTAGAAGTATATCAGTACGCCATTAAACATAGAAAATTTACAAGAAATTATTTTGAATTTAATTCAATTATTGTTCAAAACTGTGAAAAGAAACTTGTTATTTGTTTTGCTTTCTTTGAAATTATTACCTAAGATGTCCAACTCGTAAAGCAAATTTGTAACTTTCGGTTTGATGGTTAGTTTTGCAATGTCAGTGGTTAAAATAAATGCATTATAAGTTGTTGTTTAATTAAAGGTACATTACCTCCCTCCGTTGTCCATGCACCCGTTGGAAAGTTTGGCCTCCGTCTGAAGCTGGTGAACCGGAAAGAAAATGGATTTCCACATCAGGAAAATCATCTGTTTTATTTGCGTATTTCGTGTTGACGAAACCTAAGCCTTCTACACCTCCCAGCACTGTTAGTGGTCCTATTAAAAAAATGAACTAGTTTAAACAACAGTAGACTAGCAGAGACTGCTGTATTTACTAAGGAATAGAGTTGAAAGTAATTTTAGAAAAACATCTTTTCATTTTTCATGTTACAGTTTGTTATGATGTAAATGTTTTTTAACAATTTTTCTGACAATCAAAGACATACTTAACAGTAAGACCCTCAGTCAATCATCACGCCTTTACCTTTTACAAAAAGCAGTTTAGTTATGTGATATATATATATATATATATATATATACTATAAGACATTTTTGACGCATGAAATCGAATCGAAGTGAAAACACTTGACTATCATGCTGCTCGTATTAAGACTCTTACTAATAATTTATTTCAATATACATTTAATAAAAATTGAATAGATGCATTTAAATTCCTGTAAATAATATGCATTAAATAATCCCAGTAAATAATAAAATTGTTTTGCTTTAATAATACATTTAGAAAATTCTTAAAATTAGTTATTTCTAAAATTGCCGAAACTGGCACTATACACTTAGTTTGGCTTTTATTCAAACAGCTCGGAATGTTTTTATAAAATGATAATTGTGAATTTTTGAGTTGAGAATTATCACGAGTTACTTATGTGATAATGCAACTCACAATCATAATTATATTTTGGTAAGGCCTATGAAGAATCTATTCAATGGTTATTCTTAATATCGATCATTTAAAAAATTGTATATATGAATTTAAATTGCAATTAACAATGCCTTCTCCTTATTACATGAATCTAAATACGTGCCTTTCATGTAATAGCGAGTTTGCTACAGTTAGTACAATAAGAGTGATATATAAATAATAGCAAAGCATAAGGTCAAATCAAAATTTTATAATTTTGTTACGTGCAATAAAATAAATGGTTTGAAGTGATAAAAAATCAAAGAGTTCAACAACATAAAGATGATTATTTGAGAATCATTCTAATGGACCAAAATTAATTAATTTCATGTCTAAAAATTTTAAGATTTTCTTTAATCGTGTAATTTAAGCTAACATTTAAAATGTGAGATGAGATTCTATTGCTTTACCTAAAAGGTATCTATAATTTAAAATAGTTTGTTTAATAATAAGTTTATAAGATAATTTAAAAAGTATAATAAATTATATATAACATATAATAAGATAATTTTAATGAATTTAATTTTAACTATAATAATTGGTTCAAAAGGATAGTTCAAATCATTCATATTATGCATTATTGTGAAAAATAAAACTGTTGGTGTAATGAATGCCAGAAAATAGTTTACATTCATTATCAATCAAATAAAAAAGGCAAGTCAGTTGAAGCGCACATTATGCATTATTTCAATAGAAAATGTATTTTATTGCACAATTACCTCTTCCGATGGATAAATATCGAATTATTTCCTTAAAAGTGAAAACTCTTGGCTGTACAATGGCAACAGGTTCATTGACTAAATAATGTATCCCTCCGGGAAATATGTGATCCTGTAAATTGTAACCCACAGGTAAGTCCGCAACAACCGGAATCTGTAATTGAAATAGCAGAATGTATCACTTTCTAAATTTACAAATCACCAGAGAGAAGGCTTATCTATATGAATAATAAGAAATGACTGTAGTGCTGGAATAATATTCTTAGCATTTAACTTAATGTGTAAGTAAAAGCACTTGATAACGTACATTTATAAATTTATTTAACAATATTTCAAAAATAATATTCATCCCAAAGTCTCTTTTATTAAATTTTTTTATTAAACATTTCAGAAAAATATATTTACATTAAAAAAGGAATATATTAATTTCATAAAGAATCATTAATACATTAAGGTATATATCAATAAGGAAATCTTTATTAAGTATTTTATATAAAATACAGGGTGTTTCATATTGAATGAGACAAAAAGTATAGCGCAGAGTGACTGACGTAATGGAGTTATTAACCCGAAACAAAATTATTCTACAATTGCAATTATATAAGTTTTATTTGGCAAATGGGAAAAAATCGAATGACGAACTCGTCGATAGAGGCGCTGTTAAACAAATTGGCGTCCATGCAGGAGCAAGCGTACTGTGTTTTCGAATATGCCAAAACCTCTCACCGTCGTGCAAATTAATTTTCGCGCGAAATTTCGTAAAGAATCACCGCATCGTCACAACACCAACAGGTGGGTGAAACAGTTCCAGGATACGGGCTGCTTATGGAAGAACAAAAGTCCAGGACAAAAAGCAACAGAACCCGAAGCGGTTGAAAGAATTCGTGAATCGTTTTTACGGAGTCCCTCAAAATCAATGCGACGTGCAGGTGCAGTACTGAATGTCCCTCCCACAACGGTGTGGCGTGTTTTACGGAAGCGTCTCCAATTCTAGCCATACAGATATCAAATGGTCCAGGCTTTAAAACCTACTGACAGACCATTGCGTAAGGACATTTGTGAGAAATTTCAAGATAATCTCGACGTGAATGGATTCGAGAACAGTCTGGTGCTTACCGATGAAGCCACGTTCCATTTATGGGGCAAAGTTAATCGCCATAATTTGCGATTTTGGGCCACGCAAAATGCCCGTCTAACATTAGAACATCAGCGTGATTCCTCCAAGGTGAATGTTTTCTGATCTTTATTAAACAGTTGTGATTTTGGTCCATATTTCTTTGCGGAACAATCGATTAATGGGGGCATTTACCAAGACATGCTCTCTGAGTGGTTGCTCCCCCAGTTTGAGGAAGCTGCATCTGCTTTCATTTTGCAGCAACATGGTGCTCCCCCACAGTGGAATAACAACATACGTGAGTTCTTGAACGAACTTCTAAGCAATCGCAGGATTGATCACAGGATTTGACATGGCTTCGTTGACCAGCGAGACCCCCAGATATAACGCCCTGTGATTTTTTTCTCTGGGGTTTCGTTAAAGATAAGATGTTGGTGCCTTCACTTCCTCCGGACTTAGAGCAGCGGATAATAGTGTTGAACTCCGTCAAAGGGTATCTGCTATCACGAGTGTGGCAGGAGCTTGATTATCGTGCAGACATTTGTCGTGTCACCTGAGGGGCACATATTGAACACCTGCAGAAACTTGAATAACTGTAGTTCCGAGATAAACTTGAATTTTCTAAATATATTAATTACAATCTTCAGAATCATGTTTTCTTTTTGTAGGCAATATCCTGTAGTAGGATGGAAATACTTTTGGGATTATTAGTTGTAGGATATTCATGAACTGTCAGTCATACAAGTATTTAAATCAAGTGCTATTTTAGGTAATTTACTTTAAATTGGATTAGTTTTAATTTTATTTAAAGCACAATTTTAAGATATAGCCTTCAATTTTTAAAGTTTACTATACTGATAGAGAGAAGAAGCGAAAGAGAGAGAGAAATTATATCTCCAGTTCTATTCAATGTAAATATCACAATTTAGGATCCATTTGTAAAAAGTTATATTTTGACTAATCATATCAGAAAATTTTAATTTGGTAAAGGTAAGGTACTCAAAAAATTCCCTTCTTAAAATATTTTTTAACAATATTGAATCGATAATACTTAAACCAGTATGATTTTTTTTAACCATTCCCTTGTAAAAAGTGTTTCATATTGAAAAAATACATTGAATATTCATATAACTTAATGAAAATTTATAAAGAGCTATGATTTTATTAAAAACTAGAAGTTATTTTATTCATCAAATTTTTTGTACTTGTAGAAAAATTAAGGTTTCATTGTCCTTAAAAATGTGTTTTTGTCGAGTACTCACCCCCAATTCTTCTAAGTGGTGTCGAGGACCAACTCCTGATAGCATTAGCAATTGAGGGCTATTGATAGAACCTGCAGAGAGAATAATCTCCTTCCTTGCTTTAACAATGTAGGTCATTTTCAAGCGATCAAACTCCAGGGCTCTAGCTCGCTTGTGGTGATCAAAATGGATCTGGTATAGGAAATATACATAAAAATAATATAAATTAAAATTGCCATTGCTACATAGGAAATATATTCAATATAATATTAATTTATAAAAAATTAAAACGAAGCATTATATATAAAGAAGATTTTCATAGAAATAACTTCTTCTCCAGGGAAATTAAAAACGTTTTCATTTATTTTTAAGATGCATTTTTGATTTCAGAATTTTTTTGTGGACTCACTTTAGTTGCGTATGCGTAAGTAACGATGTCTAAGTTTTTTCTTTTCTTCGCTGGTTGCAAGAAAGCTTTGGATGTACTACATCTCGCACCTCGCCGTGTTGTTCCTTGTGGAATAAGTACACCTATAAAAAGAATGAATAAGAATTACAAATATATAAATTATAAAATGTTTCAAAATAAAAGTTACGTTTAAGATTAAAATTCAATAAACATTTAATTTGAAAAAGATTTTTATGTTCATCATTATTTACCAGTGTTTACAAACATACTTATTATATCAAGAGCCGTGGTAGCCTAGTGGTTAGGTCATTGGCCTTCCATACGGAAGGGCGGGGTTCGATTCCCTATACCGCCAAAGACCCACCGAGTACATACGACCTCGAGTACATACGCTGATATATATATATATATATAACGCGCACGTATAGTGCGCGTTAAATCTGTGGATTCGAAAGTCCTGTAGTCGGTCGTTGAGCAGTTACCATGGGTACAATGGTCTGGAGAAAATTTCCTCAACCTTCAGATCAATGGCAAAATTGAGGGAGGGGATTCTCTGGTGGTGCCATCTATCGCAAAATTTAAAAAGAGCAAAGACGTACTGTCACCTTTGTGGTGCTCTGATTAAAACGAAAGGCGCCCCTATTGACTTAAATTCGCATAGCCAGGGCATAGCCAGGGCATAGCGAGCTTGGCTTGTCCAAGTGTCACAAGTAATAACAACAAAAACTTGAATATTAGAAAAATCTATATGAAGCAATAACTGGTAATAATATTATACGAATATCATAAAATAACTTACATAAAGCATGATGAACCTATTTTCCTAATTTTTATATTTATATTTAACAATAAAAAAATTGAAAAATCACTAGACTTATCTTGCGTATAAATACATACACAATTAAAAATTTCCCCATTTAATGTTTTTCTTGTCAACTCAATTATAATATTAAATGCAGAAATTCCAAGTTTTAGAATTAATTTACTTTTACAAACATGGCTGATGAAATTAGATTATTTTAATTTTCCTTCATGGTAATGGAAAAAAAAAGTTGTTAGCTATAAAGTTTTGCTAAATATGCTTACAAACATATTGCATTTTAATAATACTATTTTAATAAACTTTGAAGTAAGCATTAAAAGCTTTCAATTGATATATATATATATATATATATATATATATATATATATATATATATATATATATATATATATATATATATATATATATATATATATATATATATATATATATATATATATATACATATATATGTACATACATGCAACAACTACGCAATCCTAGAAGTATTTTCTGTAAAGAAAATGTACATACAAACTTCTTGTGTGCATTTAAAAATGAATGCATGAAGTCAGTGTATTAACCTCATTATTTATCACGAGTTTTGGTGAAATAGAATTTCACACTGTCATAAAAAGTAATTTTCCACTTTAGTGGATGAAAAGAAAGCTAATGTATTCGACTTTTGTTAAAAAGTGTTACTCTAGCAAATGAGAATTATTCATTGTCAGAGTTCACGTGAGAATGGAGCTCTACAAAGGAGCCGCAAGAAGACCATAATGCAGGCTATTCGGAGACAGCACGCTCGTAAAACTCTGGTAACACGTGGACACGCCTCCTGTAAGGATTAGGCCTGGGAAAATGACTTTCTGCTTTAACAATCAGAGAATTAAGAATACCATTAATACTTGTCATGTCAAGTGAAGTGTCAAACCAACGGGGAATCCATAGTCTCTGACTGAAGAAGTTGACCGCTTTCCATTGAGAAAATGTTTGTCCAATTATATATTCTGTTAATTAATCTCAGTGTGGTTCTGTTGTAACTGCTCTCTGTTATTGTCAGAAGAAGAATAGATAAGGAACAGAAATGAATACAGACCATGAAAAATCGAAATGATGTATGTTGCTCTTGAAATATGTTTATGATTTACTAAATGTGATAGATTGGACAACATAAGTTTCTTTTTATTTCAATACTTCTTCCGTAAAGCAACTGTTGTAAGCCAATATGGAATACTTATGAAAGATTTTGAAGCAGCTTTTATATTGCATATCATTATGTACAACCATAAACAGCCATTGTTCAAAACAGTTTTTATGATATAATGATTGTTAACTGTGCTTTTGAATTTCATTAGGAAATATATAGATAATATATGATAGATATATTGTTCTATATATTATAATATATGATACATATTGTTCTTATTAAACTGTTATTAATTTAAGAAAGCAATGAAGACGAAGTTAATAAAATTTGAAATTTTCAAAAGTACATTATAATTATTCATATGAGGAAATTGGAATTCTTTCTAAACATATTTCAATGCATATTTCAAAGTATTTTGAAAGTATCCAGTGAAAAACATTTGAAGGTCATTGCGTGTTTTGATTAAGTACTTTGTAGTTTTTGAATCATACCACTAAAGAGATTTTGGAATTAAAACCAAAAATAAACAAAGATGTTTTTAAATATTTGACATTTTTTGTGTTTAAGGCTATTTATTTTTGATACTGTATTTTGATTCATTTAAGTATAAGTCTGAAAAACCTACTTTTCCAAGTAAGGGCACCTAATCGTAACAAATGTAAAAATGACATAATTTGATAAAGTATTTATGAAATTCTGTTGTGATATTATGAAATAAATTTCATATGAAATTAAGTTTTGTTAAACTTTAAATGAAATTTACATTTTATTTATAAAAACACTTAAGCACTTAAAAGAAATAAATGAAAATTAAACATGTATTATTGAATATTTGTTGTGCATGTATGGTAATATGGCTTGATAAATAAACGTCAGATATTAATATTATTATGGGAATAGGAGAATTAGTTTTACGTGACTAATTAATAATGGAAAGAGGATACATTAATTTGGACGTTTTCCCTTCACTTTAGATTCTTATCAGTTCATGTATTCTGTTTTTGTGAACTATTTAAAAAAATTATGTTGGAAAAGATTTTTTTCATATATTGATAACATTCTATTACATATTTCATTAGAAAATTCATTAAAATCTTATTTCATTTATAAAATTTGACAGAATACAAAATTATTATATAGATAATTGAAAAATATATCATAATTATCCATTAAAAATTTGTTTTTGAAAATACTGAAATGTATCACAATATATGAACTTTCAAATAATTAAATAGAAGTGATACATTCATGTTCAGTTTGATAAGAATTAAAATATGAAATTATAATTTAAAAGTTCTTTTAAGGAAATTAAATGAACCTTTTAAAATACTTTTATTAAAATAAAAAATGATTCTAATATCTTTAACTTACTTGATTCCTAAAACCATTTGAGGAAAACTTCACTCAAGTTTAATTATCACTTTTATTATTATCTGCAATTATAAGTCTCCTACATATTCTTGAATGTAAACATTTTCAAAAAAATAAATCTTTTATTTGTAGGTTGCATTCCTTAGAATCATTTCTAAATTTTGTGAGGTAAATCTGAATACTTTATTTTCCTGATAAATTATTTTGTTTAGTAAATGGAATAAGAAGTAATTTTATGAAATTATGTCTTTTTTTCAAAAATAAATGTAAAATTTAAATAAAAAATTTCGAAATAAGCAAATATGTTACGATGTTTAATTTTATTTGAGAATTTTATTCCGTATCTACTAATGAACTGAATATAATGATAGTTGATTCTAAATAGGATAAATTTCAACAGTTAGATCCTTTAATTTTTTAATTAAACCTGATGCGCAGCTCTCCACAAAATATAAATGCTATCATATAATGTTTATTTAATATGGTAATTGTGATCCTAACGTGCCATTTCCATTCATATTATTTATTGTTTAGAAAGTGGTATATCTATAATATTGTAACCAACCAAGTTTAATATACTTTATTCTCTTTTTCGCGTGGGAGATTTCCGATGTAATCACATTATGCAAATCTTAGAAATTGTGACAGAAAGAATAACTCAACATTTATTTCTTTTTGTTTAACAGTAACTGTGATTTGAAACTAAATGTTTGGTTGGACAACGTTTTTGCACGTTAGTGGATTATTCAAATTGTGCTCTAAATTTGTATATAAAAGCTTGGACATTCCTCATGTAAGCTTTTGCATTTACATTTGTATCATTCATAATATTAAATTTTTTTCAAGAAACCTAATGTCGTAGCTGAAGCATTAGCTTTTGAATCATGAAAATGGTACACCGATTAATGTGTAGGTCTATACAGCTAATGTTGTTACTTCCATTATTCCCAGTTTTGAAACTTACTTTGAATACCATCGATCTACTTAGTCTGTAATGTAAACTTTTCAGAGCGAACATGAGTAATTTCGAGTACATTTTATCACCATAAGAAAATGTTTGCTTTCACATTCCAAACTCAATTGGTACCATTGATAAATAGCTTTTAGCATCAGTCACTTTGCATACAGTATAAATATTCAGAAGTCAATTTTTTTCGATTTTCTTGGTATTTTGAGACCGCATTATCTTATATCCATAGAAACAATCTTAATGAAGTATATTTCAGTTTGCTTTTGTGGACAAATTGGACCTATTACAATGACACACCACACACACACATGTATATATATATATATATATATATATATATATATATATATATATATATATATATATAGTTTTCTTTTACCTTTGGAGCAAAGTTTCATTATCTGCTTTATTTTGACTAGCCGTTAGTACAATATATCAGTCATAATTTATAATTTCTTATATGGTAGCATGTAGACAACTTTGTCCTGGTCAACGTCATTTGCAGTGAGATTAGTTTCACAGCTTAGAAACGAAACTATATGCTACTTCAACAGAAACATTTAAGAGCTATGGTGTTTCTTCGTATTCAAACCTCTCAATAATACCATAAGCAACGAATTCTTTTAAATCATATTGTCATGACTTTATGATTATGTCATTTTGTTAACCCCATTGATTAGGACAACTTTGTCTTAGTAAAGCGTCCCTCTCAGTGAGATCAATTCCACAGCTTAGAAATAAAACTATCCCACTTCAACAGGATTTATTATAGTTCTTTTTATTTCTACGGATTCAAACTTGTCAATAATACCCTGAGGTACGGGTTACGTTTAATTATATCGTCATTAGAATTTTAAATCACCTTTCTTAAATAAAAGCTGCATAGTCAAATGTCACTTGTGAATTAAGGAAATTTCTGAGAAATTATGATTCTTTCACTTATACCCCTTTTTATTATTTTTATTTTACGATAAATGATTTTAAATTAAGTTTTCTCTATTTTTACTACATTTTAAATTATGCATTTTTGATTTAATGCTGATTATAAGTGTTATTTCTGCATGGTTTCCTTTCCTTCCTCTCTTAATTCTTATAGAAATGTATTTAACAACAATATAGAGATGCAATTTGTACTAACAGGACTTTTAAATTCAGTTCGAAAAATTTTATAGGTGAACTTTTATGAGAACATTTAATATATATATATATAATACATGCCATATGCCTCACAACTATAAATAAGGGAGTAAAATGTGCGAGCTTAATTATGATAATTAGACATTCCTTAGGTTTAGATTCCATCAACTTGCAATGGTTAAAAATACTGTGACCTTGAATATATTACTAACTTGTAATTCAAAATATTTTACTCAAATATTTCAATTTAATCGATCTTACTTTGGGAATATAATTACTTACTTTTCTCGTATATGCCGCAAACGTCTTAGAATTAATGATTAAGTAAGACATTTTGTGACAAAAGGTATAAAAATAGCACACTGGTGAAGCTATGCTTGATTAACGTTCAGTAAAAGTGGGAATCTCAATGTCAAAAAGACAATCAAACTTGCATTTGAAGCTGCATGCCAAATATAAAGAGTGACTCTGAACTGAAAACAAAAAGCGCTCGAAGTGTCCATGCGTTGAGAAAAGGACTCACCAGTTTGCTGTGGACCGTTGATATCGATATTTGGATATCCCAGGTGAACGCCGGCTTCAACAAAAGCAAAGGCCAAGGGTGTTGCATAAGATGGAGTGGACACGGTCAGGTAACCTCCAGTGGCGTGGTAACCTGAATAAAAAGAAACAGAGATGAGAGACGATCACCAAGATATATATTTTTTCCTGGTAAATGAAAGATTTGATTTATGGATTATCGCAAGGAAGAAGTTCTTCGAATTAGAGCTATTTCTTTGAATAATTACGCTTACAACTGTAAAAATGTCACTAAATATAGCATTTTAGTATAAGAAAATACTAGAGATTGACGTATATTGAATCAAATCATCAAATAACAAAATATAAATCATGAGAATAAGATGACAAATGTCATTTTAAGAATTTTAGGTTTTCTTACGGTTCAAACATAGTGAAAATAAACATCACTTGGATAATTGCTGTAAGATAACCTATAAATATTTTTAATCGGATACAAATTTAAATTCAAAGCATTACTAAGCAATTTAAATTTATCGAGAAGATTATCGATAAACTTATATTGATAATGAAATCATATGTTTATTTAAAAGTCTTTGAAAAATTTGCCATTTGAGAGGATGAAAAAAACAATGAATTGTTAAATGAAGTTTCAAATTAAGTAAATTCTACAATAAGCTTAATTTTACAAACATTACAAATAATACATAAATAATTACATAGAAGATAAGGAATATTAAAGACTGAATACATAAGATTGTTCAGAAATATAAAGCCATTTTTATAGCGTTTATATTTTATGAAATTTTAAGTCCTTTTTATTTATAATATTTACTATTGATGGCATTAAAATGATTCAGAATTTTAATGTAATTAAATCTGAAATATTTTTAAATTAAATATAAAAACAGATATAAAATGTTTATGCATAGCATATTATCTCAATTTTTTGCATATTTATAGGAATTTATTCTATTAACTCACTTAATTTGAATATCACTCTAAAAAATTTTTATATTTTAAAAATAATTGCAAAAAACTATTTTTACTGAAAATCAATCTTTAAAATTTTGTCTCATTCTGTTTTTTCGATATTTAACTCGGGCTTGAATTTGTGTTATTCGAAATCCACTTTAAATTGCTCAATCTGGTCTAATTGGCCTTCACATACAAAAATAATGACCAATGAGCGACAATAAAACTTGTCAACCAGATCACTATAACTTTGAATTTACGATATTGTTATTTGGTTTACAAAATTAATTAATATATTTTATTTTTACACTAAATTATCATATATAAATAAACATAAGAAAACTGGTTACCCATTTAGCTTCAAATTAAAAATAGAAAATTTAAGTTTCCCATAAAATTTAATCGTACACATTATTAAAATTTATCCGCAATAAAATCCATAATAATGTGCGTAAAAGAATTATTAAAGCCAAATTTTAAGTATCTAAGTTAAAATTCAGAATTATGTGTAAAATGTAACATTCAGAAATATTTTATTCATTTATAAATGTTAAATAGCTAAAGTTTTAAGAAAATATGCCAAAAACCTTCAATAATATCTTAAATGAGATTAAGCGTTTTAAAATATATCAGGAATGGGTATACATGCCGCCCAACTTGTCTAGTGGTCAACATGCCTGACTGCGGATAGGGAGCTCCTGGGTTCGAATCTCAGCTTGGGCATGGATGTACTTTCCCTCTATCTATCCTGTCTTTGCCCTTTCCTTGTATAAATGTGTTGTGAATGGCTGCCTACCCTATAAACGGGTACCTATGGCACGTGTGTACTGAGGAAGTCGGACTCCTCAGTACAGTTCAGTTCCAACATGGTTCAGTTGGAAAAGTTGGGCAGCGCAACCCATAATGCCAGCCTAGCTCGCACACGATAACAACAATGGGTATACATAAATTTAATAATGTGCCGTTATGTGATTTTGTTTTAAGTGCCTTATCACACATACATGGTATCAGTATATAAAATAAAATGGGGTAGGTGTTGAAGCGGGTACACCTTAATTTGGCGGAAAATTTGGGGATAAAATTACATGGTAACTTGGTATTTTTAGCACTTTAACTAATTTAGTTTTTAAATTTTCATTTTGTTATTCACATTTTGGCGCCTATCTTGGCATCAAAAATATCGCTCTATGTGTATCCGTAAGTAAACTTAAATAATACATTGTTTGTTTTGAGCAGAAATTAAAGTATTTTTCGAGACAGGTAATTTTAACAAGAAATGAAGTAATGAGCTAATTCTTCAAAATTGTTTTCTGTCTGTGTAAAAGGAGCAAATAAGGATTCAGGATGGTGAAGCAACATATAATTTTTCTTATACATTCATTGCAAAAAACCTTTTTAGAGAACACAATTATTTCCTAAAACTTTCTCTAATACCGTTTGTATCTGTATTATGATATTCTTTAATTAAACATATTTAGATTTAATTACTTAATACTAGAATTAAAAAAAAACTCTAGTATTAAATAACACTAATTAACTCTATAAAAGGAAACCTCATAAAAACTTAGCTTTTTATCTCAGTAAATGTAATTCCAATTAAAACTGCAACTTTTTTATGAGCTAACTAAACCTGGCAATATTTTCATTACTTGTTAAAAATATTCGAGGTAAATGCCATTTCTAACTGAATATAATATATAACGAATGAGCCACAAAAATTCTTTAAAATTTTAAATATATATATAAAGGAATGAAACTAATATGGATAAAAATGTGTGGTTAGCAGGAAAGAGTTCCCAAAGAAATTGGATTTTATTTAGAAGAAAATAAAAAAATTTGGTTTAAAAAAGTAACCGTGAGGAGACATTAACAATCTGAAACACAATGCAAAGGTCAGTAATACATTTCATTCGTTTTATTTATGCAACAGCCAGTGTTCAACATGATCGGCAGTATTCCATTCTAACTGCATGATTTTTGGAAACCTTCATTATAGATAGAAGTATTTGAGTTCAACCGATATTAAAGGGCATGGAAGGTACAGAAAGGCTTTCAAATAACTCCACACTCAGAAATCAGTCAGATTGAGGTCAGGTGATTATAGAGGCCATACGACCTTACAACCTCGACTGACCCCTCTATTTTGACCAAAGGGAAAAAAGAATTTTTTCATTGAATTGATATAGTATTGTGGTTGCCATCCAACACAAAGCTGATTATCGATAACAAGTCTCTTTGATTTAATTCAGGTACAATTTTATCGGGCAAAAGTGCTAGATAATACTGAACAGCTAGCGCATACTTTCCCGCCAGATTTTGGATATTCCAACAATGAAATATGAAGTAAATTCGGACTTCATTAGATGCTTCAAATCAAAACTTGACTTTTTGTGATCTCTTTTCGGCAAACTAAACATTTGTATCATTATTCTTCAAACATTTGTATTTTTATACAATCTTGTAATGAAATTTTGGTTTCCTAGTACTTTAATAAGTATTAGAAGAGGAAATATTAGTAATTCAATGTGTAATAAAAATATTGAGTCTGTGTGATAACGAGATTTTAGAGCAAAGAATTTGAGCAAATATGAATTTTTGAAGATTACTCAAATTTTAACTACAATTCATCTTAATTTGTGTTGTGATATAGAATTTTTTTTTAAAATTCAGTTTTTATTACTACATTTTTTAAATAGTTGTAATACATTTGAGGATTTTCAAGCTTGAACACTGTTGACGCATGCGCGTCAACTGCCCCTGAGATCAACGTTCAAACAGCAGAAGGCATTTGTAGGCCAAACAGGAAGAGGACGTAGGTAAATAATTCTGATAAAAAAAAACACCCACTACATTCAATTAAAAATCCTACGTTAATGTTAAATTGTTTTTTGTTTGTAAAATAAATGTTGTTGCTGTGTTGTCTATAACAGCTGGTCCGTCTTCTTTTTCTTTATAAAGAATCTGAACTGTTGACAAATATTTTGTTCTAAAAATTAGTAAATATAAACATTTTTTTTCAAAAAAAAATCAATAAAAAATTTTAATTAAAAAGATTTTATTGCATAGATAAAACTAATGGTAATTTTTATCTTTTATTTACATTATATTTGAATTTATAACTAATTTTTAGTATAACAATAATCGATTTCTCTTGGCATATACCAATTGAATTTTTTCTTGGTAACGTAAAACAGCATTTAAAAATATGTTACAGAGATTGTTAAGACTAATTACTCTTTAGTATAAAATTATTACTCTTGAAATATCTTTAACCTAAATAAAAGAACTAAATTTGATCGTAATGTCTATTTATGTGAAAGATAAAAGGAAATGAAACCAAACATTATTTAAAGTCTATATCCAAGATCAGTAAAAAAATCTGAATCTTCAATTTGAATGATTTAATTAATGTTTTTGGAGTCAAAGTACTTTCAAAGTAATAGTAAACCAAGAATAGTAAATAGATACATGCCCGTAAATCAAAAGACGGTTTATCAGAAGTTTGACACACTTCTTGAAATATTTTAACGTACTAACAATGTTTTTTAATTTTTTGTATTTATAGAGACTATTTCCTTAAGCACAAAAATAGTGATATTTTATTATCTATTAATTAGTTAACGAGATTGAGAAACTGTTAACTACTCGAACTACAATTTTTTTTCGCTTAAGAATATTGATATTGTGTCAATTAAAAAGTGTCCCTCTTTTACAAATCTTTGAAAACTGTGCAATCATTTAATAAAATTATATGCGAATGTCTTTATAAAATGTTTTATGACAGATTGCTGTACAGTTATTGGTAGACTTATAATAAATATGATTACTACAAGAATTATGCATAACTCTAAGGCTTTTACTTTTCCTTAACCTCTGGCAATATCGCCAATTTTATACAATAATATCATTTTATTACCAGTTGGAACAATGCACAATTGAAATGAAAGAAAATATAAGCGTCGGATAATAATAAAACTAAATTGGCGAATAGTTTTATTTCACTTTAATTGTACACGAATTTAAATATAAATGCAATTACACAAATAAAGAGAAAGTTAATTTAACTTTCACAAAGTGAAATGCCTCATTATTTTTGGCAAATGATTTTTTTTAATATTAAACAAAGACATTGTTCCTTAAAACAAATTAATTATAAATAGAACTTAATTATAAATAGAAATTATTTATCTGATTATGACCTACTTCAGCTAACAATCAAGAATTTAAAGTTGGTTAGAAATGAAGTTGGTTATATGAACTGAACATGATGACATTATATTTAATACTAAAAAATTATATAAATCTCATCCGTATATTATATCTGAGTTTTCTATAAGTAGAACTTATTCATTTACATGAATTACATTACGTACAAACATGTTACTTGAGCACAGGTGCCGTATAAACTAGCATGCCAAATTCTGAGATTGGTGATTTTTTGGCGGATTTTTTTATGTATCTGGCAACCCCGTTTTTATTACGTCATACCTATGGAGACCTATAAGAATTAAGTAGAAAATTCTATTTTAGTAACCATAGTATTTACGTTATCACGCACGTCACAATACGTCATCTTGGAAACATTTCCTCATCGCCAAAAAAATTCAGAATTTGGAATCATGGATTATACGGCACCTGTGCCGTTACTTGCACTGTGTACCTTAAAAATTGCACTCACAATTATTAAGATAATATAAACCTTGTAAAAAATCCAAAGGAAACATATCAGTCTCTCAAAACAAGAATTTGTGATTTCTCTCATTCAATGCCAGTGCATAGTAAAAAATAACAAATAAATTTGATATTGACTATTACAGTTAATGTGACATTAGTTCAAGTACGTATTTGATATATTTGTTTAATTGGTGTGTGTAATATTTCCAAGGAAACAATTGTTTTTTAAATTTTTGGTAACTTCATTGTCATATGACAACAATAGCAATTATATTTATAGCAAACTTTTTTTTGCATGATATAAATAATTTTTGCACGTGTTATACTATTTAGATGGTTAAAATTTTCAGAGGAGTTTAAGTTTAAGATGTTTTAATCGATCCTTTTTTTCAGTGTAGCTACTAAAATATTTTTTAATATAATTTTTTATGGTGGAAAATATTTTTGAGAATTTTTTTATTTCCCTTTTTTTACCATATCATGTCTGACCATATTTGAATAACTGACGTACCATTTTTTGCTATAGCAGGATCTCGATTATCCTCCGATTTCAAGAAATATGGAAAAACCTCTTTCCAGCTCCAGCCATGTGCTCCATTAGCTGCCCACATATCATAATCTTTAGGGTTGCCACGTACATAGAGCATGTAATTGATGACGCTAGATCCACCTAATACTCGCCCCCTTGGCCATCGACTCCTCTAAAAAATAAATATACCATCAATGATATTATTAGGTAATATCAAATATTACATTTTTTCTTTTAGATTCTATTTCATGTAAAAAACAATAATTAAATATGATAAAATAAACAATTAGCTGAATGTTTTGTCGTATAATACTTTTGGTTGTAGTTATATATTTATATATAGTTGATATTTTTCTGCAAATTAATATTTAACATTTACTATTATGGAAAAACTATTTTTTAAATTTTATGTAGGCAGACTATAGACATTTATGAAGTAGCAATGATATTTTATTTTTGTAAATTTTGTACTCTCTGTATGTTTTAAAATTTTCAAATAAAATCTAATTGTTCTTAAATATATTAAGTGAAATCTAAAGACAATTCATAATAAAATTCTCTGATCTTATTTAAAACCAGAGATCTCTTTTTTCTTCTATTATTTTCCTTTTCTAAATTTTAAAATGATTCCAAAATAATATTTAATTTCAGGTAATTTTTATATTGAATTAAAATTTAAGTTATTTTGGACAACTATACATTTGCTGATTAACTGAATTTAAATTCCCACTAAATTGCTATTCTTATGTACTTATTATAAAAATGTCTATTAGATATATAAAGTGTATTTCAAATAATCAAAATTTTTCTTATCTGAAAATTAAGTGAAAATTAAATTAAAAATAACTTACTTTTTATAAATTTTATTCGCTCACAAAATTAACTAATTATATTTAGACTTATTGCAATGTTATATTAAAATAGCATAATTATTTAGATTCGTTAAAATTTTAATTATGTGAAACAAAATAAGAATCAAGATTACATTCTTTTGATCTTTTTTTAGGTTAAATTTAAATGCTATGGTATTTAATTTCATTGAGATGATCCTAAAGTTATTTTTAAAAATTCTAAATTTTTTACCTTAGTTTAATATTTAGTCATACACTTAAACCTACTACATTAAAATACTGATGTTATAGAAAATGCATATAATAAATATAAACAGAATAACTGTGTTCCTAATTATATCGAGTAAAATTTAAAGTTTTAGCATAATCTATCGTTATATCGCTAAATTGCATGCATCCTTTATACAGAAACGAAAATTTATGTTTAAGAATATTTCAGCACTTTTATCAAATTACTGATTTTGATTAATTGTAATTTTAACATGAAAATGATAAGCTTTCATTCAACAATTAAAAAATATTTTGTTGTTTACTTCCCATTTCATCTGTTTATTTTTAAAGCTTTTATACAAATTAAGTTTTTAGTAAATTTTACATTAGTCTTGGGGAAAAATTTTCAATAAGTGTTTAACATTTTAGTTTTTAAGATGTTGCCAAATTTAACATCATGACTATAAGAAAATGGGCTTCAGTAATTTGAAAATATCTTTATGAAATAAATTTATGGATATTTTGTAGATGAAAAAGGAAATTTTGATTATGAAGATTTATTTAAATTGTATATATATATATATATATATAGGGTGCAGGGTGTCCCAAAACGACCGCATAAACTCTGCACAGCTAGGTACCTCGTTGGGAGTACATAAAAACTGCCCAAAGAAGCGTTCCTGTACGATCCCTGGTTTACGAGAAAAATACAAAAACAAAGTATGACGTCACTGCCGGTGTAAGAAAAAAACATTTTCTTGGACATTTCAACAACATTATTTTCCTATCTTTCATGACGCTAATGTTTAAAACGTTCACCGCGCATATCGCGTCATTAATGTGCGCGCCATGGAATGACATTAAGCCGTCGCTGAAATGGTATTTAAAAGGCTGCATCCTGCAGTTACCGGTAGTCTTCGTTTGGTGGCATGTATTCCGTTCGGGACTACTGCGACATATACTTGATGTACGGCCGATGTAATGGAAATACCTTATAAACTGTTAGGGAGTATGCACGTCGATATCCGTTGCATATACTGTTGTTGATATGTTCAATAAAGTTTTTTTTCTTTCAACGGCAGTGACATCATACTTTGTTTTTCGCGTTTTTTTCGTAAACTATAGATCGTATAGGAACGCTTCTTTGGGCAGTGTTTATGTACTCCCAAGGAGAAATTTAGCTGTGCAGAGTTTATGCGGTCGTTTTGGAACGCCCTGTATATATATATATATATATATATATATATATATATATATATATATATATATATATATATATATATATATATATATATACATTAGTTGAAAAGTTAATAATATAATTTAGTGAGGTAATTTTTTAAAATTATTTTTCTTTTTTGAGAAATGAAAAATGCTTCGTATCCATGTGTATATATGATATAAATATTTAAAATTTTACTTTAGAACTATAAATTATGCTTTATAAAATGCATGTCTGTAAAACTCCTTTCATGTCATTCTGTATTCGTAAATACATAAAATCGTCCATAAAAATCAAGCATATGAATCTGTATAAAATTAAGACACGTAATAAAGTAATTATTAAATCTTCCATGACAGAATAACACTAAAATTGTTTTTCTTTTTTCTCCATAACACTCAACTGTCTCCCATCCTGTTTACCACAAACAAACCATTTACAAGCGTTTTTCACAACACAAACCTACTGACTTGGTAACCTGGATTATGATTATGTCTTTCGTTTTCATCCTTTCCACAGGTTATCAATTAAAAACCGATATGAATGGAGAGGGATGGTGAGAAAAGAAGCTATTCAGAAGAGGCATGGATCCAAAACACGGCGATATACACTTCACGCATCGGATACGTGGGAGAACACAAAGGATTACTCACCCTGTTGATGAGACCAAAGCAAGCTGCTTCTTGTGGCTCGGTCTGGTAGGCCCAGTCAACAGGTGTCTGTTGGAGCATAGCCGCTGCAAGGGGTATGTCCGTTACTAGATTTTCTTTGCCACCGGCCTCTACTATCAGAACCTTGACGCTTGGATCTTCCGAGAGCCTGTTGGCCATCACTGCTCCAGCGGATCCGGCACCAACTGAAAGTGAAGATGGGTCAGAGTAAAAAACTGGACATTATAGCTTACTCAATAATTAATAATTATACATTTTTCAAATACTTACAGAATTCATAAAGACATCACGATTAAATAAATGTTGCCTTTTCACATTTAAAATTTTTCGTAAATATCAAATTTCATGAAGGTGTTGTTTAATGGAGCAAGATATTCAGTACTTTTAAAGACACCTGTTGTAAGCTTTATCTTATTTGTTGTGTATCACCTGTTGTAAGCTTTGTCTTATATCTTATTTTAAGATACACTTTAAAGTCTTAAGAGTTACTTATTAACTTAATTTTTTTACAGTTAATTAATTAAATTATAAAAAGTCAAAAATTCAAAGAACGGAAATTTTTCGCTTAAAAAAATTAATTAATCATTTTCTTATAAAATTAATATCAAGTATACATCTAATGGTATAGAATATTCTTTCGCGTTGTCATAAAATATTACGTATTTTTAACAACAAAAAACTCTACAACTCTAATTAGTATTTCAATACGTTAATAACAATCAGAAATTGATTACATTACCTATCGTAATCATATATCAAATAATTTGAAAATATACATTAAAAGTAAGTAATTTTTATAAACTTGGAAGAAAATATTATTTTGTATTAAATATTTCAAATTTATTAAAATACAATGAATTATAATAATTTTATGACATATTTGTTATGGTAGCCGTTTTTTTGTATATTTTTTTTAACAAAATAAATGGATATAACGGATAACGTAAGTTAATCTCTTTAATAATTCGAAATGAATGAATTTATAGTTAATAAAATCCATAATTTTAAATTTGGCAGCTTACATACGAAATATTTCTACTAAATGTTTCACAATTTTAATAAGATAAAAATATAAATTTTTATATTGATAGTTATATTATAAAAATTATATGAATGAAAGAGCTCTCTAGAAAAACTGCAGAAAGTGTTGTATAATTAAACATCAAAAATATAGTAGGAATTCTGCTGAATACAAATTTATTCTAAGAAATTATTTAAATGAATAGATAGAAAATTTAATAACAAAACTCAATAATGAAACTCAGCAGTTCCATCTGACTTATTTTATGGTATGGTTGAATGTCTTCGAATAAACAGATTCGTAATAAAAGATTGCATCACTTATTACTATTCTACTGTAATTATTAGTTATTATGTAGACTAAAAAGAGAGCATATCATTAAAAATATTTTGTCAGTCCGATTTTATCTCGCATGCATCCTCAAATTTCATCTGAAATAGGTTAAATGTTCAAAATTTCAGTAGCTAAGTAATGCTCGAAATAATTTTTCATCTATCTTTGCTTTCATTAAAATGTGAAATATTATATTTGCAAAATAATTTCGACAAGAGATTGAGAGGGATTTTCTATCGAAGAATCTTGCTTTATCATCATGTTATAAATATCATTTTTATATCCTATTTTAAGTTATACCTCTTATAAAATTAAAATTTTTTATAGATTTTATAAGGAAAGGCACATAGAATATTGATAAAATAGGATATGTCTCTTTCTTATATGTTTGTAAACAACCATTCATTTAATATTTAAATATATATATATATATATATATATATATATATATATATATATATATATATATATATATATATATATATATATATATATATATATATATATATATATATATATATATATATATATATATATATATATATATATATATATATATTTGAAATTTTGTTCAAAGCTATTATGAGTTCTAGGCCTTGCACCAAAAACCCACACAACATCAATTAATCAATCAATCATTATCAGTTCTAAGTAAGTCTATTCCAAAATAACTTTAAGGAAGCTGCACACAAATAACAATGAAGTAATATAAAAATAATTCCGTCTTTTTCTCGAAAAGAAATTTTTTCCATTTTTATGAAGTTAAGTATGAAGAAAAAATTACATTCAATGTTTTAAGCTGAGATAATTTATTGAAAAAAAGTTTTAACATCTAAATGACAAAAGGGATAAAATATTAATATAGAATCTTTTATCACAAAGTATATTTTACCCCAAAAATATATTACAAAATATTAATACGTTTACTTATTTTAACATAGCCGTTAGGAAATTCTTTAATATTCATATTTTAACAATAAGATATAGTTCTCTGAATATGCATGTTACTTCTATGGTCACTTTTTCTGTACATAAAAAGAAAATAGATTGAGCACTTTAACTTAAAGTGGATTTGAATAACCAAGCACTAGAAACACACATCAGAGTTGAAGTTCAATCCCCAAACTTTTGAATTCGCTATTGCGCTAAGCATTCCCTTCAATACTCGATGATTTTTAGTGTGAACACCGTATTTAATTCAACCAAATGCTAAGGCTAGGCGAAACAATTTTAATCTTTATTGCAATTGATAAAATAATGCAAAAAAGTTTTACCGCAAACTTTTTAATGAAAATAAAATTATTACAACAAAAATATAAATTATTTGATGATATCATGATGATAAAAACATTTTTAATTCATAGATTAAAGAAAGGTATTTTTAGTGAAGAACATGATACAAAAACGTATTGCAGCAGTTATATTATATACGCATTTATACATTTTACATGAATAATTTTAAATCAAATATTTTAAATGTTAACATGCAATACTACGAAGCTAATTTGAAATTAATTAATTTAAGGTGTTAATGTGCAAGGTCAAGCATTTGTTGTTGTTTCTCAACCCCGTGACCAGCAGTGCTAAATCAGATCCATGAGTTCATTCCCCCTGAAGAAATCGAGTACTAATAGGGGGTCTTGAACCAGGTCTTGTTTGGTAAGTTCCAGACAAGATAAAATATGACCAGGAGAGGCTTCTGCAGAAGAGCACCTTGAGCAGGTGTCGAAGTGTTTATTACCTCCAACAAAAATCACTGATGAAATGTAAAAAAAATCAAGCATTTTTCCATTTTACCTAAGTAATGTGCACATTAACAGCTACTATATCATTAAAATTAAAAATATCATTAAAGTTCGATTATATAAACGTGTTTCTATCAATATTGAAAAATGAAAAATAAAATTAATTTCCTTGTTTGTAATGATATTGTAAATCACTTGGGATTTTATATTGTAGTTTTTTTTATCTGAATAGTGTTGTATTTTATTAATTAGTTTGTTGATAATTTGATTGTATTAACTAAATTCTTTTGATATCGAAGAATAAATAGCTAACATTATGTTAAAATTTAAGTAGACATAAGCTGTTATGCTACATATTACTGTATTAAAGCAAAAGTTTTATTTTCACTTATTGTGAATATCATAAGTGTTGTATCATAAATTGAATTGAGGAAGTTAAGCAATTAATGATATAAAATCTGTTGAAAAGTATTTACGAAAAATATAACTTTTAGTTGTTTAGAATGTTAAACTAGGTAAGATATGTTTATAACAATAAATACTACTTTAGATATTAAATTAAGGCATAAAAGGATGCACAAAATAGTCTTTATTAAAAATACTTAAAATTCTTCTACAGAAAACAGAATTTTAACTGATATTAAATAGTATTACAATACATGAGAAATTATGAGCTGCCCTATTTATTATTTTGTTAAAAATAAGCACTTATTATTTGTTAAAATCGATAAATATTGTAGTACAAAAAGTATTCAACAAAAAAATGAGCTTGATTAAAAGTCGAATTTTAAGAATCAAGTTAAATACTTTTAATGGAAGAACCCTAGAAACGATTGTACTTTTCTTTATTTTATCTAAAATCAGATTATAAAAATGTAATTTTTTTTTGGGACAGGAAAAAAAAACTTATATTGTATATGGTAACAATTTGATTATGCCATATCAATGTAAATAAATAATATTTTGTATTTCACAAAATAATTAATAATGTAATGATAAAAGTGTATTTTTCTTCACTTTACAGAATACTGAATGCTTTTCTTCAATTACATGACTTCTTTATACAAATTAACATCCGTAAGTCTATTTTGTATTTTTTCAAAGGAGTGCAACAGTAACTTTTTATGTAAAATCAATTTGAATTGAGTGATATAATTAAAGACAAGAAAACTGTAATTTCATTTCCATAGGTAACTTGATTAGAAAAATAAAGGAAAAAGTCAATTTTTTAAAAAAATTCTACTAAAACAATAAAATCAAGGAATGGAAAAGAATATTTTCTTTCACCGTTGCCAAGATGAGAAAACAAAATAGCTACTTTGTCATAACTTTAAAAAACTGGGCTAATGGCTTATGACAGCACACAATTCGAATGAATATAGAATCATTTCAATACCTATTTACTTCAAGAAACATGAGAGAAAAAAGTGCAACACGTTTGAATGACAGGTGACAAGCGACACAAAAAGAACAATTCCGCGGATTTGAAAGGAAGTTGATTATGTAATGCCTTCACTGTGTAGCATGCCGGACGTAAACTATTGTCAAGCTGCAAATTTTTGTACTTTAGGGTTAATTTAAATACGATGTCTTCTTTGTTTCTTTGATGAGTCTAGGTCAAAAAGTAACATTTTTGTGTAAAAAAAGAGTTACCTTTAATTTATTGAATTAGCTTATTATTTGCTTCATTATTTTTTTTTAAATGTTTTTCCTCTCGAAGTTTACCAAATGAAAATGGAAAACTTGGAGAATGTTTCAGATTTTTTTAGGAATGTTTCAAAACCAAATGTAAATTTAATTACTCACATTTCTGATGAAATTAACAAGGTACTGTTTGTTATAAAAAATATTAAAAGATTATTTTTTGCATGTTTTTGTATAATATTGTTTAATTTTTATTTTTTAATCTCATTCAAAGTTAAACAAACTAATACTTGTCAATGAATAACAAAATCAACAATATCTAAAATATTTTTTATAACTTACAATGGTAGATGTAAGTTTAATCTCTTTCATATTTTTGAAAAATTCTTTCGTAAATTTTAGTTGTTTGTTCATATTTTATGTTATTTGTAAACAATAAGTAAATGTAAACAAATATTAAGTTTAAAATATAGCTAACCAATTATAAAAATAATATAATAAGTCAATGTAGAAATAACTCCATTTAAAACTGATTGCTTAAATTTTTGTATGCTCTTCATCATTCTCACATTACTTATGACCCGTATTATTAATGTTCCAAAGTTAAACAATTTCGTAATATGATTTTTCCCAATTGTTGCGTTCTTTATTTCGCCATAAGACTTAGAATGCTTGCGCTGAATAAGAATTTTTAGATTGAATTTTAAGAAGTAAACTAATGATAGAGGACCAAAAAGGATTGGAGAAGTTAAAGAATTTGGAAAGTAAAAGCAAATATTCTTCCTAAGATTGCATCAAATTCATTAAAAAATGTTACTAAAATTTTATATTGTTACTAATATTTGTTACTAATATTAATAAAAAATGTTACTAATATAATAAAAAATGTTACTAATATTTTATTTTGTTACTAATGTATATATATATATATATATATATATATATATATATATATATATATATATATATATATATATATATATATATATATATATATATATATATATATATATATATATATATATATATATATATAGAATTATATATATATATATATATATATATATATGTATATATATATATATATATATATATATATATATATATATATATATATATATATACATATAGATATACATATAGATATATATATATAAGCGGTAACACATTATAAAGTTTGTTGGTTATTAGTATGTTTTTGCTTAAAACGTAATCCAAAATTTAACTCTGTAAAAATGGCACATCAAATTTGCGTAATTCGAATTTCTAAAGGATTTAAGCTTGCAGATTTGTAATTTGTGTGGAATAAAAATCATCATTAAATAATAATTAAACTAGAATACGAGTTCATGAGAATTGATAATTGGGAAAACAATCACGACCTTATTTCTAAGAAAATCTGGCAGAAATCAAACGACCTTGAAATCAACCGACCCAGGAAAATGCTTTCTTATATAAGAGCGTAATCTTCTGAAATACGACAGTGAAAATACCGACGAAAGATAAATCGATTGTAAGTTTTAAATTAGCGTAGGGATCTCTCTACTGTCCCGAAAACAATACTTCAATTTTGATACTGTGACCTTATTTTATTCTGAGTATTCATTTTCTTAATGAAACAGTTAAAATGGTCATGATGGTTACATATTCAAATAAAAATAAAATAAATTATATTATAAAAATTTCAAGCACTTTAATAAGCAACCCGATAAAAGAAAATTGTTTTAGGAAATGCTTAGAATTTCTCTTGTAAACGAATACAGAATGACAAATAAGCAAAAATATATAAGTTTATATAAATTTCTGATTTATACAACTTCGAATTCCAGGATAAATTCTTAAGGTATGTACATTATATAAAAAATATAACAGTTGCATCTGTCCTATATTTTTGTGTGTTATATATATATATATATATATATATATATATATATATATATATATATATATATATATATATATATATATATATATATATATATATATATATATATATATATATATATATATGTGTGTGTGTGTGTGTGTGTGTATGTATATATATAATTAAAAGATGAGACATGGAACATATCTCTTAAAAAACTAGCCTGAATAATTTGAAGATTTAATTTGAAAGAAACAAATTTAATATTGCATTAATACATTTTTTTACTATATATATATAAAACTAAACTCCATGGCACGACAGACCATGTGGGTCAAGGCCTACAGTGCTCATAACTGTTTTCATGACTGAGAGGCCCTGGGGTGCTAAGCATATGTCTCAGTTAGGTGGTCAGCCTAACGTAAGATCCCCAGTGTTTAGTTCCCAAGCATTGGTTGGTACTCAGTTAATCACCCCACTGAAGGGATGAGAAGTATATATATATATATATATATATATATATATATATATATATATATATATATATATATATATATATATATATATATATATATATATATATATATATATATATATATATATATTAAACATATTTATCTATTTTAAATTTAAAAATACTTTATATCCCTATTAATACGTGTAGCAGTTTTTTATATAAAATAATATATCATGTACCAAAACTATTTTTGATCAAGGATTTATTGGAAAAAAATACCTTAATAAAAAAGACGATATCAAATCAGGTACTTTTGTTTGATTAATATTGATATAAAAATCACAAGTTAACATTCATTTAAAATTATATGGGACTTTAAACGTGCTAATTAAAATGAAATAAAAATTTAAAGCTATGTAAATATATATAACTGTACAGTTTATTAATAACCCCATAAAAGAAATAAGAAATACATTCTTATAGTAATATTAAGTTAAATGGAACTATATAATTTAAAATAGTTGAACTGGAACAAATCATGATTAGAATGTAAATTAACTTATCGGTAACTCTCTAAAAGTAACATCGGATGAACGACAAATAGTTGCGCGAATATTGATTAAGAAATTACTATTCAAAATTTATAGTTACTGCAGGGGCACAGATAAGATTAAACGTGAATTCAAGAAAAAGGACGAGTTCTTTATTTTCGATATATTTTCATATATAAGAAAACGTCTAAGATGCCCTGTAACTCAAAAATATTGATTTTAAATAGAAAATATTCAAAATCTACTACATTCAAAAATATCAATTTTATTTGAATGTATTTATGTCAATTCATATTTTTGAAAGGATTTCGATTTCCACTTAACACAATTTCGCATCAAAGTATGCGCTATGATATTGAAAATTAATTGCATGAAAGTTTTTTAAAAATGGATCTTACTTTTTTTAAATAAACTAGTAAATAATGTTTTGTTTCTTTCAATGAAAATATATCTAATATAATCTTATTAACATGTTCATGTCAAAAGTAGAGATGTTTACTCTTAAAACAATAATTAAATGAGAATTTATTCATTGAAAATTTTGTAATTAATGTTAAAATGCTACTGTGATTAACTAATAATTGAATATATTGAAAAATAATGATTCAAAACACTAAAAAGAATAATACAATATAAA
Organism: Latrodectus hesperus; assembly: GCA_037975125.1. Taxonomy (NCBI): domain Eukaryota; kingdom Metazoa; phylum Arthropoda; class Arachnida; order Araneae; family Theridiidae; genus Latrodectus; species Latrodectus hesperus. Next base: position 74,893,090 of record CM075857.1, on the reverse strand, counting down.
GAATAAGCTCTGTTATTGTGAAGTGATTACACAGATTATTTTTAAATACCTTATAGAAAAATATATATCTAAGATATATATCTTAGAGACAAATGTCAAAGAATTTGCATTTTAATAATGTAAATAGATTTTTTTAATTCTTATTGGTTATGAAACTACAGTAATGAGTCCTATGACACCGTATATTAGTTCTGCGTTATAGGAAAACGCATTGTACGAGCATTCCGTAAAACGCACTCGTATGACCTCGTATAACGTGATATGTACAAATCATTCACGTTTACCTTCTCTCGTTAAAGGGGTTTAAATTGAGTAGTAAGCTAAAACTACGTTATGAACGAAATGTGAGTGTTTCATTAAAATCAAATTAAGAAGATTTTAAATAAATTAAAAAAGTTATACAAATGTAATTATGAAACAGCTAATTTTAAATAAATCAAATAATTCAAAAAACTGTTTTATTACGCGTTTATTCGCTGTAGGAGCTATATCGGAAATTACATTCCGCAAATAATTTTTTGCAGAATGTTCAAAGGTTATAATACAATTTAATTTTATTTTATAAGAACACCATTGACTCAATGTGCAAACGTAGGCGAAATTGATTGAGAACTGTACAAATCATTATGTCGCCCAACTTGTCTAGTGGTCAGCGGGCCTGACTGCGGATAAGGAGGTCCTGGGTTCGAATCCCGGTTCGGGCATGGATGTGCTTTCTCTCTCTATCTATCCTGTCTTTGTCCTTTCCTTGTATGAATGAGGTGTGAATGATTGCCTACCCTGTAAACGTATATGGCAAGTGTGTAGAGCAAAGTCGTACTTTCACCGTCATGGTGCTCTGATAAAATGAAAGACGCTCCCAATCGAATTAAATTCGCATAGCCAAGGCATAGCGAGCTTGGCTTATCATTAGTAACAACAACAAATCGTTATAAATTTCAAAGTGCAGAAATATAACGTTGGGGATCTATGCTTTATGTGGGAAAAAACACCTGTTATACGAGGTAAATGAAAACGTATAATATAAAAGCGCTTTATAAGAGTAATCGGGAGATTACTGTATTCTGTAAATCTACATCCAAAGACAACTGTTATATAAACAGTCACAAAAGACAATTAAAACAAGAGAATGTTTATCATCTCTACATAAATATTTACGTATCAACTACAGAAATAATTTTGTAGATAGTCTAAAAATATTGATCAAGAAGGTAGAAAGCAATTTTAATGATAGTTAATTATAAAGAAAAGTGTTTTTCATACTCCATCAGAAAGTAATAATCCTTCTTTCCTTTCAGATTCTTCCCGGTATCCTTGAAGAATCACTCTAAATTATTGATCAAACAATATTTTGGGAGTCATGGTAAAAATATCTCCTTAACAATAATTATAGTTGTTGCAGTGAAATATTTATACCAATTTTTAAAATTTTTAATTAAAATAATGTTAGTTATTCAGAAGCAGTTGAAATTACTTATAAATAAATTCAAAATCAAAGTTTATTTTTTAATGTAAATAAAGAAGCTGAATTTTTAGAATTTATTTAAATGTAATAAATGGCAAAATAAAAGGTTTTAACCTTATACATAATATGGAAATCTAATTAATAGTTTTATTAAAGAAGTTTCGCGTAACGAAAATCTTGCAATCAAAGAAAGCTGATTTCATTTTTAACACAGAAATAATAAAATTTGTCATAAAAATCTGCTAAGAATGTGGAATATGGTAATTCAAATATTGTTTTCTAAAATATTAGCATATGATAAAGCTTTACTTTCAAGTGTAATAACGCAAATGGACATTCATTTGTTTGCTAGCAATGTTTTTTTTCTTTTTTTTTAACCTGAACAAAAATGCATATGACTTATGAAATCAATAACATTTTTTAGTAAATTTATATGGTATTACTAGATTTAATTAAAAATATTATCTGTTTACTCAAAAAATTTAAAATATTTAAATTAAAATTCTAACTGAAAAACTTTAGAAAAGTTAATAAAACAGTTGATATTAAATTAAATGACTCGATCACTGTATATATTTAAATTTTAAATACTTATTATTTTTTAATCGCTTTTGTTGAGTATAATTTGAATGTAAAGGACTTATGACTCTTAAATTAATTTCAAATTCTTTAGGAATTTTTTGAATTAACGTGTTTTTCTCCTTGAACATTTTGAACAGTATTTAATAAAATGCTTACAGTAAAATGCATCTAGTTATGGAAAAATAGCTTTATAATTACAATGCTTATTTTTCCTCTTGTGAAAATTCAATGTTTATATTCCTTAAAAGAGATTCATTTTGAAATATTAATGGCAATAGTTACTTAAGGATATGAAACATCAGTTAAATTAAACTGAACTAGAAATTATACAAAAAATCATTTTGGTTGAATATAAGGAGAATTAACAATGTATATTAAACAAAAGAGGTAATCAACGAAGTTCATAAACTGGTAACAACAAACGCTTAATCCAATATTCTTTTTAAAATTAAGTGTCAAAGAAATGACTGATGTGTTTGGCAATATTTGTTTAACATTGCAACGAATAATTCCTGAAAATTATAAAGACAATATGGATGATAATGTCAAGAAAAAGATTGTTGTCAATTGAACAGAGCATAAATCAATCAACTAGTGAAGAGTTTGATGTAGCTGTTGGCAGAAATGCTTTATCTATACCATGAACTTAGACATGGCTTAACTTGACCAGGAAATAAAAACTGAGTTCAACGAAGAAAATCTTCAGAATCTTGATTAGCTGAATTAGGTCACGTAATCCCTCACCGTCGGAGTAATATATTCATGGTCAAGGTCAAATAAAGCAAGACTATGCTTGAATTTGGGAGGTACTTTTACCTCCTTTCTTATCTCTGTAATTTATCTTTATTGTAAAAGAACAATGTCGATTGATTTTAGAAAGAGAAAATTAGGGTTAGGAGAAACATTATTCCCATTAGTTCTCTTAAAGGATAACTATTGAAAATAATTCATCGAAAAATATGCATATATTGAAAGTAAACAGCATTTTCTAAAATTCCCAAAAATAGTATAAAATAGAATATTAAGTAAAAAAATATATCAAGCTATTTTTATTTTATTTCGAGTAGAAAAAAAGATGATATACATCATAGAAATGTGTTGGTAGAAATATATAACTAATTCATGTTTTCGTTATGTTAACTAAATGATTCAACGTCTCGGTATCTTTTATATAAAAATATTTAAGGACTTCTGATATTGAATTAAATGTAAATTTTTTTACATTTAATTCAATATCAATTTAAGTATTTTTTATTAAAATAACGAGATAAAATATTTATAATTGCATTCGGTTTGGCATTTTATTACAAAGATTTAAATAATATATTTTTTATTTTAATAGAAAATTAAATTTGATGAATTTTTACAGTTACAAAGGAAGTAATAAAAATGAAGAGAAAATTGATATGCAAAATAATAATATTTAAGAAGGCTGATAGAAATTACAATAATTCATTGCTGCAATTTCTTGTAAGTTTCAGTAACTCATTTCAATGAAGATTAGACAAGATAATGAAAAGCAAGAACAAGATTCAAGATAATACAAGATGGCTCTATTAGGCTGAAATAAGCAAATAAGTAGAGAGAGAGATAATATGTTATTTTATATTAAAGAAAGTACATGAGAAAGTGTGTGGATACATATTAAGAGAAATATATAATACATTTATAAAAAGAAAAAAGAACAAATTTACCTACACAATCAATCAATTTTTGAAGTTACAAGAAATAACGTTATCTTATTTAAAAGATATGTATATGCATATATTATAAGAGAAATGTAAGTAATAGCATTGTAAGTATATTCTTATTTAACCGAAATAAAGAATTTGGAAAATTGTATCAGCTAGTTTTAATTGTGATACATAAGCATTTTACAGTCTAAAGCCATTTAAACTTTGGTATCTTTTTAATTCTGTAAAGTAAACCGGTTTCTTTTTAAATATTCTTTAATATTTGATTCCTTTATTATATCACTTTTCTCTAAATGAAAAGGACAACAAAAGCTTTTAAATATGTGTTTTAACTAATTAGACTTTTATGTAATGCTTCTTAGAATTCTTAGCTTTGATAGAACAATGTTTCAAGATCTCCCGGTTTTGGTCTCTTTTCGAATTGTTAGCAATTACTCTTTCTTGAAAAATAAATTTTCTTTTTTTAGTTACGTAACACTTAATGGAACAGCCTAAGTGTTTTTTGAGTGATTAGATGTCAAAGACATATAAAGAAATTTCCAAAAAATTCAAAACTAAATGTAATTACAAAATGCTAAAATAACAAAAAATTTAAGCTCAGTCAACGGAGAAATGACCGTTGTTAGAAAACTATGTATTGTTAAGGAATGGCAAAAAGTTAAATGCTTATATTACCTAAATATTTCTGCAATAAAATCAGTTCTTTAGAATTAACAAAATTCGTTCGATTTTACAAAGTAACCTAAAACATAACGCTTAAAGAATCTGATTTTACGATTAAAAACTTACAGAATACTGCAAGTGGCAAAATGCTATATTAAATAAAATTAGTATTCATTTATATAATTGAGTTTAGCGTTTTTCAATTTATTATACCCTAATGATTTTATAGAATTCAAATGAATAAAAAATTTCTGAAACCTATTAAAATATTTTTTAATAGGTTTCAGAATTTAAAATTATTTTTTAAATATGAATTGTTAAGAAAAATCTCAGTACAAGTAAGATTAACAGAGTTTATTTGATTAAATAAATTTAAACATGATTGTAGAACGCAATGATATTTGTACAAGGAGCACGAGTAAAGTTGGATTTTTTGATATCTGTCAATAGATAATAATTCACGAAACAATGTGTTTTGATAAATAAAATCTAATTTTATTGAGATTGAAATGAAACTGAATTTGAAAGAGAAGTTTTTGTTTCATAAAAAAATATAATTCAAATATGGATTTCCAATTTTTTTAATACTTTTTCTAAAATCATTTCTCCACTTATTTCACAGATAAATGTTTACGAAACATTTATTCGGACATCACATTGTAAAAATTGAAGATGGAATTAAAAAACGTATAAAGTAAGATGTAGTTTTAGAGATTTTTTTTTTGGTTTTAGAAGTTTTCTGTTTTGTGTGAAACACATTTGCACTTCCATTCAAATAAATACAACAGAAGTTAAGTATTAAACAAATAGATAAGTTTAGAAAACTTTATAAATCTAGAGTAATTATTTACGTTATTTTTTTCCTTAAAGGAACTATATTAATTTTATTCCTTTCTAAACGCACTTTAAAGTTTAAAATTAAGTTTTTTAGCCAAATTAGTTTAGCCTACATTTCGTTGGAATTTAAAAATAATTGTAAACTGAAGGCCTTTATTTTACAAGAATGCCCTTGTTTTTTTTATTTTTCTTGTTTAATTGCCAAATTCCTTATTTACAAAAGAGATAATCTTAAAAAATACAGCATATAATGATATAAATAATATTATATAAAGTTTAATCTCCTATTTATAATTATTATTATTATTTATGGCAGTATATCTTAACCGTAACCTGCTAATAAAGCCATCTTGAAGTACCCAGTATTATGTTTAGTTTGATAGTTATCTTTACTATAGATACAAAATTTTATTTTACATCCTTGGATATTTTGTAATTTGATATTTTTTATTTTCTATAGCTTTTTATTCCCATAAATATGTCTTGAAGATTTAAACCGTTAAGAGCTGAGAACGATCTAGAATGATTAATAATTAATTTTTACCAGAAATAAAAGGTTGATAAAAATGTAAGTCATAATAATCATGTTGAAAAATTCACAGTATTTTCATGTCATATATTAATAACATGCTTAATTACCTTGTATTCAAAGAGACGTAATGTGACGTCACAAGTAGTCGAAAGTCTCTGTTAGAAACATCTGACCATTCTACCTCTAAAGGTGTACATAACTAGAAAAGCACTTTTGGGAGCAAGAATTTATGCATAAATTGCCAATTGAATCATGTCTTATATATGTTCGAAAGAATATATATAAGACATTTGGTGATCCAACTTCCAAATTACCTAGTTGATAATTCAATTTCATAGCTTCATAAGCTTTTATTTATTCAGTTTTTATTAATTGGAAACATGATTTATATGATTAAACTATTTTTTCTGTCATCATGTTACTCACGAGTCGATTAAGGTGCTTCAACCGATGAATGTTAGTAAACCTGGATACTGACTGATAATCGTACTGCCGTCCGATATTTGTCAAATTGGTGTAACTTGACAAAACTTAAACTTCAATTCGCACTAAATTAAAACAAATCTCGTTCTCTTGTGATGTGCATATTCAGAGAATCCCTTTATATGTAGACTTTTGAGAAAATGAGGAGGCGTATGTCTTGGCGAAGATGTGTGCCACGGAGGCTATGACTACTTCTAACTGTCTAACATACCTTGAGTTTTATTCTACTAAAAAATATACTGATGAAATGCTTGGTTCGTACTTCCAGCAAATTCTTGGTACCCTGCCAAATCCCTTGATGGATTCCTCACTATGCTATGAGTTCAGACAGCTTTCTCCCGCTTTCTTAGGGGCCATCTAAGAAGCCTTGTCTTCCAGGGTAGACAAAAAACCCACCCGATTTGTCCGAAATTTAGTCAATAGCAAGGCTTCTCCGGCCCAGATTCTTAGGTGTCTACGTTTGTTCTACGACGACCTATTAGATTTACCTATGCGAATCTATGACTTTTTGAGGGTGAATAAACTCATAGATCTCATCTAGTAGAGGTTGGACACGGATATTAGCAACAACAATAAAGTTAGTAAAAGCATTCGAATTGGACTTCAATTATGATACCACAATTATCCAAATTTCATGCATTTTCATTATAGCACCACAATGATTTTTGTGTTATTCGACCGATTTTTTTTCACTTGACACTATCTTCTGTGACCTCAGCCTTGAAACGACTTTGATTAGTCATAGTTTTATTTTCATGGGGGAAGTTACGATATAAATACTATATAGTATCAATAAATATAGTAGAAATGGTTTAGGTATAGAGTTAGAAAAGAAATTTAAAAGAATGCATCTCTGAATTCTTAATTTTTCACATGAACAATTTTATAAGGAGCCTCTCCAATAATAAGTATTTTGCTATTTTATACTGTAATTTCAGATCAAGCATCGTAAATATTCGGACTCGAAAGGCTTTTAATTTATCATGTTGTTTCGGTATAATCTTACCATTCGTGTTTCTATGGGATTATTAAGATTTCAAATATTATTTTTCCAAACATATAATTCTAAATAATTACATTTTTCTTAAATTCTTTTTGACAAACAAGAATAATAATTTATCATTTTACTTTTTATTTATTTAAAAATAATATTTAAAATATACTTTGCAATGGCTGATATAATAACATTTTGATTTTTTGTAATGCATCAGTAACAACTTTTCTTAAGATAAAAATGAAAATATAAACAAAAACAGAATAAAAAATGTATGTCTTTTCATTAAATGTGTTTATATTTTCTAAAGAAAAAATTATTTTGAATAAATAAATTTTTTTAATCATTTGCAACGGAAAACTAAATATATAATGCAATTGAATAATTGGTGAAAAAAACATTATCTAAATTTATTAGGATTATTCAAAGATTATCCTAAGGTTATTAGATCATTGAGGCAAAAAGAAAATATTCAAAAATAAATTAAACCAAAGCATTACAAGCATATAAAGAATCCTTTTTCATACAAAAATAAATAAAAAAATTTCAGTAACTTATCTTAAATCAAGGAAAAAGTCATTTTTTAAGGCCATTACCTTAGACCTATTTTAAAAAATTGAGCATAACTTTGTGACGGGCTATTAAGTTAGATAAAAGATTGAAATTGATAATAATTATGATTCATACATTTGTTTTTATTGCGTAAGTATACATCATTTTAACATTTATTTTTGTTGCATAAATATACATTAATTTTCATCTACATTTTGAAATATTCAGCATTTACGTTAAAACTGGGGTAATAAAATTTAATGTATATAAATTTAATGTATATATATATAAAATTTAATATATATATATATATATATATATATATATATATATATATATATATATATATATATATATATATATATATATATATATATATATATATATATATATATATATATATAATATCTTATTAGCATGCATTCAATTGGGTTAATCTAATTTTTATCTTTTTTGTGATCTTTTATGTTGTCTAGGAACACTTCTAGTGATCAAAATGATGTCTTCTTATAGACTGAAAATAGTAAGAGTGTGATTCGTTATCATTCATATTGAGGCCATCACAGGTTAAAATCAATATGACACTTGTCTCACTAGAGAATTTGTTTAAATGAACTGACCTTGGCCTTTAAGCAATTTTGGGATAGTTCACTAAATGTTATACATGTGTGTTTGACATCTAAAGAAAACATACTTGAAATAACATCATCTGTTTTTAGAGAATGTCTAAATAACTGCCAAAAGCTTTTTTTTTAAACCTTAAGGTTAGAGATTGGTTTTTATCGATCAGAGCATTTTTTATAATTTCGCACATACCTGAATTTGACTATATGTGGCGCTGAATTAAAAATATTTTTCCATTTTTTGTATGCTTTTTAAAAATTCTATGCATAGTTTTTTAAAACTTCTCTCATTATTTATAATAAACCGAAACATTTTCATTTGTGTCATATAAATTGAAAATGATATCCTTCATTCAACTGTTATAGTTAAAAACTTACTTATCAATGGATACGTTGTCTTAAAAAATATGTTTTAGATATTTTTTTTAATTTTAAAATAGAATAAATAAAATTATTATAAGAATAAATCCTTTTCTAAGTGAAAACTGCCAATTTTTTACAGAAAATTAGTTTAATTATTATCCTTAGAGAACGTATGTTGACACTCACAGTGCCTTTAATATCTGTTAAGATATTTAAATATGCATAATTTTTTAGTATTATTTTATTAGTATCATTTGGAATAGCTAAAATAATTTTAATCAAGAAATCAAATTTGTGGTTTATGAATCGCATGTAAGTCATAATGATTATAGGGAACGAAATATGAAATAAAATGTAAGACAATTTAATAAATTATAACTTATTCATAATATTTTTAATATATGGTTGAAATTTTGCAAAGAAAGAAATCTGAAATTTATCTATGATCAATCAAGTCTTTCGAACTTTGTCAAGATATGAAAAATATTTCCCCATATTATCTTATTTTCTTGGTAAATAATAATTAATCCCATTGTAAATATATGCACATTTGATTAATAAGGGCATTTATGAATTACATGAAAATTGATATCTCATTAATTTCTGGTTCCAAGAATGATTTCATGGCAAATTAAATCTACTGAAGTAATTGTCAACATCATTTTTATAATAATGAGAACAAAAACTGCATGAATTACCACTGGTGAATATTTAAATTCAAAGCAAAACAGAAACCAAATTAGCTTATAGTCATATGTTTTACTTTTAATATTGTTTTCAAGGTATCAAAAATAAAAATAGCCTTTTAAAATCTTTAAAATATTGAGAAAATTGTATTCACCGTGGAAAGAAATTATCTTATGGATTTCGTTTCAATAATGTCATCAAAAACTTAGCTTATATTTTTAATAGTCTTATTATAAAACATTATATTTTATTTTCTTATTTTCAAAAGTATTAAAATATTTACATTTATTAAAAATAGTAGTAACTTTCCCTTAAGAAATTGGTTAACGCGAATATTATGGGAAAAAATACTTTTTAAAAATTTTAATAATTTTTCAATAAAACATATGTTGCAAAGTTTACTATTGCTGATGTGTGTGTTCTTGATCCACACAAATCTTATAAAAATATTCCGAAAAACATTTTCAAAGATGAACAAGAAATCAAATTTTTACAAAACGCATACGATTTCTCTAGGGATAATAATTGGATTAGCAATGAAAGAAAACGTTTATAGTCAGACTAAGTTCTCGCAAAACATTTCAAATACGGAAATACAGCTGAAAGCATAAAAACAATTTTTCAATCTAAAAATGGGTTTATTTTTGAAACTATGATATTGAAAAGAATAAAGTCATGATGATATATGTAATTCAAATTATTAATTTTATTTTAGTAAATCCGACTGTTAGCATTTTTTGTTAAGTTTATCCTCAGTACATAAGCGTTAACATTTTTAATACTTAAATGTTATTTTTTATTAAAAAATAACATTTATTTAAGTATCTATATATGGTATTTTTAATTTCAAATTTGGGGGTTAAAGTAAGTTAAATATATATATATATATATATATATATATATATATATATATATATATATATATATATATATATATATATATATATATATATATATATATATATATATATATATATATATATATATATATATATATATATATATATATATATATATATATATATATATATATATATATATATATATATATATATATATATGTGTGTGTGTGTGTGTGTGTGTGTGTGTGTGTGTGTGTCTGTGTCTGTGTGTGTGTGTGTGTGTGTCTGTGTCTGTGTCTGTGTCTGTGTGTATATATGATACCAATATGACATCTGTTATATGAAATATATAATGTGCATATTATCCATAAAATATTTTTAAATCTCTTGAAAGATTTTTCTTGAATGAAAATTTTACAATTGAATCATATTTAAGCTAACATATAATAATTATGTAATCTTATAATAATTTTCAACAAAACTATGGATAATTCTTAAAAAAATTATGACCTGATTATTCGAAAGATAAATACTTAAATATCTGATTACACTGTAATTTCTAATTTAAAAAAAAACATACTTTATAATTTTCCTCATTTCCTATTATTATTTTCCTCAAAGAATTTTTTTATCATCATCATCATGCTTGAATTAGAATACAATGTAAATGCTTATTGCTAAAACTGTAATTTCACAAAATGAGAAAGCTAGCTAAGAAAATAATTGGTTTCAAAGGTAAACCAGTTTTTTTTAAATATTATTTTGATGTTTCGTGATTAAAGATATTTAAAATTTTTCGTTTTATACATAATAGATAATGTTCCACATATGATTTCTACATTTTTTGGGGGTATTTTGCTCCAATGTAAGACAGTAACTAGTAACATTAGCTAGAGATTTTCATCGAAATGGATCATCAGGACTCGTATCACTTCTCAAGCCTCTCTCCCACATGGTTGTGCGAGGATTTTTTTGTTGTTCTTTTTGACCGTCACGACTGGATTCCTTTTAAGACAACGGAAGAGAAATCGCGTCGTAAGCGAGAATAGGCTTTCGAAAACCAAGTGACCTGATTGCGCCATAAAAAAAAAAAAACTCTGAAAATCGCGCAGCATTCAATTGTCCCACTAAGATCATCTGCTTTTGTTTGTAGTGGGGGCGATGTGTGATAACATTATTCTGAAAGGGGCTTACAGAGAGATTTTAAAGATAAGTTTATGAAGATCCTGGTACTGCAACTGCTTATGCGAAGGATGGTCATGTTCTTTTACATGCTATTCTACATGTACGCTAAAGTGATTATCTTATAAAGGAAGTACTAAAATGAGCTAAGGAGTGAAAGTTAAAAATGATTGGCAGTTTAGATGAAGAGAATAATGTTTCAAAATTCTGATAATAGTATGTGTTTTTTCTATTATACTATGCTTAATTCAAATAAGAAACTAGTGAAAGAAGTTATGCGTTGTTAAAATATTATAATAAAAATATTGATTTTGATAAAAGTGTTGAACAAAAAATATAAATATTCGGATGCATTTCGATTACTAATCTTTATATATCCTTGCTTTTTTATTAAAATATTGTTACAAAATTCAATAAATTGATAAAAAAACGTGTTTATCCTTTTATTTAAATTCAGACTTTTCCTTTAAAAAACATGAAATGCTTTTTTTTCTTTTACAAATCTTTCAAACAAAAAATACATTATAAATTTTTTTTATCTTGAATATAAATTTTCCAGTCTGTTACAAAGGTATGTTTCTTACACTGAGTTCTAATTTGAGAAAATAAAAAATAATTTAGACTATTTAATCGGGAAAACTTTTTAAAACCATGATGCAGTTTTAGTTCTTAAAGTAACCAATAAACAGTCATTTATTTTTTCCTCAGTTGATCAAGGGCAATTAAGTTCTACTCTAAAATTGACATTTTCTTAAGTATATATCTTGCTTCAGACTAAAAATGAATTAATAATATCTTGACTTTTATTACATTTTTCTTTATGGTAAACAGTTTTATAAAAACATACTTTTTTTCATTTTACAAATCTTTCAAACAAAAAATATATTATAAAATTTTTTATCTTGAATATAAATTTTCCAGTCTGTTACAAAGGTACGTTTCTTACATTGAGTTCTAATTTGAGAAAAAAAATAATTTACACTATTTAATCTTGAAAACTTTTTAAAACAATGATGCAATTTTAGTTCTTAAAGTAACCAATAAACAGTCATTTATTTTTCCTCGGTTTCGATCAAATGCAATTAAATTCTACTCTAAAATTTACATTTTCATATGTATATATCTTGCTTCAGACTAAAAATGAATTAATAATATCTTGATTTTTATTGCATATTTCTTTATGGTAAAATGTTATAAAAATTTCTGTTTTAAGATATTATCAACAATTAGACATTGTTGTAAATTTTTACCTAAAATTTAACTTGTAAGAAGCATACAATCGGCAAAAACAATAGCAATCCTACTTAGTATTTTTATGTAAAACATTTACTTTAACCTACATAAAATGATTTAATTATAAGCATATGAAAGTTGTAGCTGTAACTTATTTATAAAAATCATGTAATTTTTTTCTCGTTAAAAAACTGCTTAAACATGTCAATATTTAATTCATGGGTTATTTATTATGTGACTAAGTAATATGCTGAGAAGTTTTGGTTGTATGGATCATGTATGCAACATTTGGAACTAAGGAATAGCATTTTAATGATATTTATTCTAATGATTGTTCTCTAAATGTGTCATGAGATTACTTCCAATCAAAATAATTTTATTTTTTGTAAATGAAATGATTGATAAAGATTTATGTAGAATTTTTGAGGTACACTTATTTTTCTAAAGTTATATTCTAAAGAATTTAGGAATGCTTACAGAAATAATTTCATCCCTCATAAGTAGTCATCCTTTATTTGTTAATTTTCCAATAATTAAATGACTCAAGCCCTTCATTTTTTTAAATCAATAACACAAAAAGCATTTATAACCACATCAATCTCCACTTTGGAATGAAAAGGGTGATCATTTTTTTAGATTAAGAAAAAATAAGGACAAAGTTTTTTTAGTTTAAAGAATGTCCCAAAACCAGACATTGTTTAGTTAAGTAAATAACAGGAATATTTATAACTTTGATGTGTTTTTGTTTAAGAAACTCAACTATTAATCTTTCTGAATGAGAAGATGTATTTCATGTGAGAGAATATAAGTCCTCTAAAATTTACTTCTCTAATAACTTCTGGAAGATATTTAATACCAGTTAGCTATAATTGTCTTCTGACCATAGAGTTTGATGGTTTTGATGAGTTCTGGACTTCTGAAGAAAACAACATGCGTTAAATTTTATGACATGTATTTTAACCATTGTGGACATGAGAGCATCATCAAAATTCCACACTTTACAATTTTGACGTGTTGAAACGACAAAAAATTGCATATACGTTTCATCACCAGTTATAATTTTAAGATTTTAAAATGATTTAAGAATTTCTTTATCTATTCTTAACAGTAGCTCTTTTGAATGCCTAATTTAAAAAGTACGCCAAATTGTTTCTTACACAAGAAATTTTTTGCAAATATTTTTACGTATGGTACTGAATCCAGTATTAAATTCCTTCAGTCTTAACTATCATCGATTAAAATTTTTCGTATTGCGCACACATCGACCAGAATTACAGTTGGATTAACCTTTCTGCGTATAAAATTCAATTTTGATTAACGTGAGAAGAATTGTAACTTCTATGAAATTCTGCAAACCACCTCAATATAGTAATATAAGATAGATTTTTTTAAATGCCAATTAAAGACGTTGAAAATTTTATTCTTGATTTACTCCCACTGTAAAATCCTGGAAAATCATAGCACTACATTATTATTCAATTATATATACATATGGGATAGATATAACTCATTTGTATAAAATATGGACTTGAGAAGAATTTTATGGTTTGAATACATTTTCCTAAATTAAACTAAATCTGATAAAAATTTTAACACAACTTTCCCCAAACCAAAATAAAATAATACATTATTCCTAAATTAAACCTTACAAAATTTTCATTTACTACTATCGATTGAATAAAAAATAATTTAATGTTTTTCATTTCTAGATTATTTACCATGTCCGTAGTCATGTGGTGTAATCCTAGTTGTTATACTTTTCATTGTTAATAATAGTGATGCACATTATGTCACTTTTAGGTTTTCATTCTGAAAACTCGAATACTTTTGCTTCATCTTAGGATTTCGGAAATTTCAATTTATATTAAGATTTAAATAAAAATTTTGAAATTTTACTACGCAAATATTTTTATTAGTAAGTTTAGTTAGAAAAAATAAAGTTACTAAAGTTTTGCATTTATTGAAGTTTAATTATAAATAAAATATAATGTTGTCAGTGTATCGTATCAAGAAATATGGTTAAATTTTTCAAAATTCTTCATGGAAACTGAATTTTGAAGTAAAAGACTCTTTGTACAATTTTTAAGATTTAGAATAATAAGAATAACATATTCTCTAATATTCAATTAAATACAAGAATTTAATTTTATTTAATAGAAACATAATACACACCTTGCTCAAACAGAATTTTAAATTTATTTTTCACTGAAAAAATTATTTTATTGGCAATGTAAATGACTAAATAATAAGCATTTTTTTGTAATGTGACATGCTTAAAATTTGCAGGAGAAACTTCAATTTTTCAAGTTGACTGATCAAGATGTTTATACATTAAATACATCAAAAATCAAGTTGACTGACTCAAATAATTTCTCCGGATCACTTCAATATATGTATAATGTAAACTTACAAAAAAATTCCATTTTTTTTCAAGGTCAACGTGAGAATAAACTTATCATAATATTATAAAAAATTGGATTGCAAATGTGAGTTACTAAAGTGTATCATGGCCAAATTTGCAAATTAGAGTAATAAAATACAATATTCTAAGAGATAATAGGTCATAAAAATATAATGAGGATATTTTTTTTCCTTCAAGTTATTATACTGTTGCATAGTAAGATCTCTATATTAAAATAGAAAAAAAAAATTGAATTAGGTGAAGAATGTGGTTTCGTTATGCTTCATTAGTATCGTGAAAGCTCAGAGATAACCATTATGAGAAAAGAAAGGAGTTAGTTATTAAAGTATAGTATTTATGAATTGAGATGAAAGCTTGAAATCCTTTTTAGCTTGCCTTTGAGGCAGAGTCTGCGGTAAGTAGAACATAAAGTTCTCACCGTCAAAGAAAGTTTGCTTTAATAAAAGAATTCTACTTCATTAGCAGTTATTATATATTACAAAAACATAATTAATGATTCATTGACTGTTATAATTTATTCAAGACTGTCATTTACTACACTTGTAATGACTAAATTAATAAATGCATATTTACTGCTTGACACTAATTCACTTAAAAAACTTCGTTTAATATGGTTTGAACTAATGTATATTTATATCGACATATAATTCAAAGAAAGTAAGTTATTTAAAAATAAATCATAGAAATTTTGTTATTTATGCTCAAAGAAATTGCACATTTTCGTTGAATTAATTGCAATATACTTAATCAACTACATCACTTTGTAACAATTTTTGGTACAGGTGCCGTATAATCCATGATTCTAAATTCTGAATTTTTTTGGCGATGAAGAAATGTTGCCAAGATGACGTATCGTGACATGAGCGATGACGTAAATACTAGGGTTACTAAAATAGAATTTTCTGCATAATTCTTATAGGTCTCCATATGTATGACGTAATAAAAACGAGGTTGCCAGATACACGAGAAAATCCGCCAAAAAATCGCCAATCTCAGAATTTGGCATCTTGGATTATATGGCACCTGTGCCCAGTTTTATCACAATTATAAAAGTATTATTGATTCTGTGTAGAATTATTAGTTGAGATGTATACCAATGACCATTGTAACAGTCTCATAATATAAAAGCATACAAACAAAATATGTAGTGCACTAAAACCATGCAGTTTTATTGCCATATCAGTTAAGAAACCGCATTAACAATGAATACTATCTGGAAAATATATTCTTAAATAATATAGAAAATATTCTTAACTCAATTTTGGTCATGAATGGTTATTAACTACTCTATTGTTAACAACTATTACTATGCTTAACTACTATTGTTCAATACTTTTATTCGGTCAATACATTCTGTACTTCATAAACTGTTTATAAGTTTTACTTTTTTCGAATTCTAATAATATCAACAGACAACAGCATTGCTTCAAATTTTATATTTTCACTTTTTACGCAGCAAATTTTAAATCTCTAAGTAGTTCAGGTTCCATTTTATAAAGTATATATATATATATATATATATATATATATATATATATATATATATATATATATATATATATATATATATATATATATATATATATATATATATATATATATATATATATATATATATATGCATTAAATAAAAAACAGGAAGGATACAATTTTGTTTTTAATATAAAATTCTATAATTTATTTTAAATATATATTTAATTTCACTTTTTTTACGCAATGAGTATTAAATTATGCAAAATATAATAAGTAGATAGTTTAAGCACACTATAAAAACAACATTAGCATTTCCTCAAAGAAAAACATGAATATGTTTAAAAAAATACTTAAAAGATAATCCTCTTGAATGATAGTTATTCTTTTCATGAACTTTACTTTCGTAATCAAATATCTAAAACAACCACTAAGAACAGCTTATGTGATTCATTGAATATTCCTGCGTTATAATAACCCGAGATATATTTCATTAATGACCATAGTGTGAATCAAGAAAAAAAAAGTTGAACCTCACACAATAAACTACTAAAATTACAGCCTTGCTTTTTTCTTAACCTTTCTTTTGATCCCACCCTATAGAATAAATAATAACAAGAGGATTAAATAGAAAGAGGCTCACATCTATAAAAACAACAATAACAACAGCTTTACGTAAAGGAATGAAATTAACGTTTAGGTGCGATATTCCTCGCCGACTCTTGCGGATATCACAACTACGTAAATGTAGGTCTAGGCTAGAGGTAGGTAGGTCACAGGCTGCATACTCACGCAGCTGGCCCGTAGACCTATAAAAATAGTACTCTCTCCCGTGATTATGCATCATCATCCCCATTGGGAAATGAATTTTGAATGAGTTAGAAGCATTCATTTAAAGCTTGGGAGAAAGATTACGCACCATAAACATTAAAGCTTACTAATCTCTTACACGGCATAAAAAAAAACTCATGTAAAGTGAGACTTTTTGATTTTTATTTTTTAACACTCTAACTAAAGTTTTACATTATATGACGCTATATTGATTTTTTCAGAAAATTAACACCATTGGCATACATTTCTTACACATTCCTTTGAATAATGAAACCGAAAATTCGAGTTTCTTACTTTTAACAATTAAATAAACGTACTACTACGATTATTTTCGTTTACGTCGTCGCCATCGTATTTAAAATATGAATATTGCCTAAACAAATTTATTAACATTCCAGTTATGAATTAAATGTTATCATTTCATCTGTCTTTAATCATTATAACGGAGAAATTCTAAGTTATCTTCAATAAAGTCAGAGGTAATACCTATTTATTAATACATGTTTTTCGTGTCTTAAAAAAATTAAGTATCAAAATTTTTTAAATGAAAGGTTATTTCACCTTTCCTTTCAAAATATGTTTTTCAAAAGTGATTGTAAAGAACTGTTTAATTTGCAAAGGAGGGAGGGGTTTCTATTTAATCAATGTATTAGAATTAATGCCGTGATGTAACAATGTCACTATTTTCATGGGAAAAAGTGCTTAAAAGATTTTTTAATTGCATTAAATTGCTATATGAATTTTAAGAAATCTATTTAAGAAATCTCTTTTTAGAAATCTATGCTATATGAATTTTATGAAAATTTTAAGAAAAATATATGAATTTTAAGAAATAAATTGGTTGGATTGCTTTAACTTTATTCAGTTAGTGCTTACATTTTAAGTGAGTCTGACAATTTATTTTCTTTAAAAAAATGACACTAGAAAATAAATAATCACTGTTTTAAGTAAAAAAAGTTCTTAAAACAATTTAATTTTGTATACGAATTTTAATTTGCAGATAAATGTCAAAATGCCTGTTTGATTGTTGGGAACGATCTATGGCATAATTTTAAGACAATATCAAACATTATTTTGACATGTTAGATTAAAAGCAAATTGACGAAGATCATAAAAGTAAAATATGCATAGAATGTTTCAGATGTCTTAGAAACCTCGAGGTCAAATCTATCGATGAACAAAATCAGAGCTCAAACTATTGGAATTTCTGAATTACTTTACATGTGAATGAAATTTCATTGATTTTTTATTTGTACATGCTTTATAGATCACATTATTGCTTAAAACTTAAAATCATTTTGCTATGAGTTGAATATAATATTCAGGATTTATTTGTAGTATAAAAATTTATAATAGAAAATCACATTACTATTCAGAAATATAATATTTTATAATAGCAAGGAAAGTTTCACTTTCTTATGTATAGCTTGAATTCTTACATGCGTTGGTTTAAAGTATATGTTTTTTTAAAATTGTTTTATCAAGTAGATTAGTTTCTAAGTTAAAAATTAAACATTTCCATCCTTTATTCAAAATTATTTTATTTAACAAATCACCATAGAACTTAGGCAGTGAAAATATATTTTACATAAATTATTTTTAGGTGAAATATCTTTCAATGCCTACATTCAGTTTAAAGATCTTCAAGGATTAAAAAGACCAACAAAATCAAAACGTATAAAAATTGAATAAGAATTAATTTTAAAATCATAATTTTTAACACAACCTCAATGAAATTAGTAATTTTAAATACACATATATAAGGGAGCTGAAAAGTGAGCCTATTCTCTTTTTAACTACGAACTTTCCTCAGAAAATGTTTTTAGTAAATAGCGTAAATGCTTAACGAAATTGAGGATTTTATAGAGTGTTTTTAATTTATATTTCAATCCCTGCACTTGATGAAAAGTCAAGTGCAAAAATTGACATGAAATTACTATGTATTGTAAAAATACAAATTCTGGATTTCCTATAGCAAAATATAAGCATCATTTTAAATTAGAATACCTTCCTTCAAATTTAATGATTAAAGTTATATCTAAACTTCAAATATTATATATAATAATTATTAAACTGGTTTGATTTGTATGTGTATTATTATCGCAGATTAACTATTGAAACTTCTTTAGACATAAATTAATATTAAAAATATGTCTCACCTTTACGCTTTAGTCCCCTATATTTGATTCGTATTTAATTTTGTAAAAAGAATAAATTTACAGAAGCTGATATATATATATATATTTGAAACCCGGTGGCTTAGTGGCAGCGTTTCACGCTCCCATGACACAGGTCCGAGGTTCGATCCTCGGGCTAGGCAAGGTTGACTCAGCCTTTCATCCATTTTCAGTGGATCGATTAACTGAGTACCAAGCATGCTTGGGAACTAAACACTGGGGGTCTTACGTTAGGGTGACCACCTAACTGGGACATATGCTTCGCACCCCAGGGATCTCAGTCATGAAAACAGTAATGGGCACTGTAGGCCTTGCCCCACATGGGCTGTCGTGCCATGGAGTTTAGTTTATATATATTTATATATAAATCATTCATTCTACTATACTTATATGTTTAAAATAGGCTTTTTTAATTAAATTAATAACTGCAAAAAATTCTAAACATAAAACATAAAATAAAAGCATAAAGCTTTATTCATCGCTTGCCCTTTTCGCAGTGCTTATTTATATAAATTAATTTTTAGCAAATAAATTTTGCTATCAATAACAAATAAAAAATTTGTCTTCCAGGAAGGATTTAAATATACTTTTTGATTTGAACCTACTCTAACGGATATGAACTCATTTTAAATTAGTGTATCACTGCAATATATTTGTCGTCACACTTTCTCTCCAGTGTAGACACACCGGTTTTTCCTTTACCAATCTTCATAACTGAAGATCCGTTTGACCTGAAAATTCAGTTTCTAATTAAAAAAATATTTTTTTCCAAAAGTAGTCAGCCAGGTTCAATATTCACAATACACTTCAAAGATTTGTTTACGTTTCTTTAGCTTTATTTCTTTCCACATAGTTATATTTATTATTTCAAAGAAAATATTTTATTCAGAGTAAAGGGTTATATATATATATATATATATATATATATATATATATTATCACATGTTGCTATAAGTTAATTTATATATTTCTAAAGAATAACGATCGTAAATAAAAGTATATGTACATATTTATTTTATTTATTATGTTGCAACTTATAGAAGCAGTTTATTGAAGAAATTAAAAACATTATTCACATTTTATTAATATGCCTTCTTTTAGAAGAAAAATAATGGCAAGTAAGGTAATGTTTATTAATTCATTCAAAGCTGGTATGCTGGTATATTTTATAACTGTCTTCGAAAATGCGCTTTGAGATTTTGGATAAATTCAAAAAATTAAAAGATTTTAAAGATTAAAAAAGGATTAAAAAGCCTATCTCGGATATCACCCTTTCAATAGAAAAGTCGCTTTTTTATTGTGAAATTTACATTCATTGCCTTTTATTAATTGAATAATATTAATTGTTAAATAATGATCAATGATCTAAACATATTCATCTAATCGAGATAAAACTGAATACTTTAAACATTGACTATTATAATGGAACTCCAGTTTAATGTATGTAAGCTATATATATATATATATATATATATATATATATATATATATATATATATATATATATATATATATATATATATATATATATATATATATATATATATATATATATATATATATATATATATATATATATATATATATATTACATGTATAATAAAGATTTTAACGTATGTTGTCTTACAAAAATTTATTAAGTTTTCACTGATGTACGAGAGCTGGCTTAAATTAATGATGTGTACCAAAGTAGAATATTCAGATTTCTACAAAACTATATAATACAGAATGAAGCTTTAAATATTAGAATAAATTTTTTATATTAAAATAAATTTTTATATTAAACTTTTCCCTTATGTTGGAGAAAATAGATTAAAAAATTTAAAAAGTGGTTTTCGATTAAGATTATTTATATACATAAATTTGTAAAAAAATCCACTATAAGAATTTGTTTTAAATCTTTATCTAATTTTTTTTAATTTTTGTTTTTGTACATACTTTAAATTTATAATTTTCGTTACTTTTATGTTAAAAAAAATAGACTTTCTACATCAAAGGATAATAAACATAGAAAAAAAATTCCGAATCAACTAGAGTTAAGGAAATTTTAAAAGTAAATAATCCAAATTAATATTTTTGAAGTTCAGATCCTCTTTTGTGATAGCAAGATTTAAAAATGAGCAATACATTTGTTTGATATAATTAATTCAAAGCAATATAGCTTCTGATAGACTTTTTTCTTTTATTAATTTGCAGTATTAAGAATATGATTTGTGGTTCACATTGTTTTAACTTATAAATAAAAAACAAATATTTAAATCTGTAACTCATATGCGCAGAAGCAAAAAAGAGTTTTTAAAATACTTATAATGTGTAGTGTTTAACTATCCAATGATATCAGAAAAGTAAAGCATTTATTTCATTTCTAAATTAAATATATTATTGTATTGTTAAGACATTTAGCTTATATTGAATATGAAAAATCAAAAAAGCAGTCTTTCTCATATGTATTAGTTTAAAAAACACCAGACACGTTTTTTAGAATTCTGAGTTTTGATACTAATTAATAATTAAAATGGAAATATTTGGACAGTATAAAAGTTTTCAATACTTTCACACATTCAACTGTTTTATGTTAATTTAAACCTATTCACTTTTCCCTTGGATTAATTTTGGCGCAATTTGTCCTATGCATTACCTTGTGTCATTAAGCTTCACCCAACCAATCAAACCTTTAGATTAATTAAAGAAATATTCAAAAATTGTTTTTTTGGGATCATTTTATTTTAAGAATATTTTTAATTAAGAATTTTATTGATGTGTATACATTTATATAATGGCTTTACAATATTAAGAATGTTTAAATTTTGAAAAATTTAATTCTAGAATCCTTATTGGGCTTTCTGGCTCGAAGCAAGTTAGCACGATTTTATTTCAAGTAAATAGTTTTTTTTAAGTAAATGTCTTTCATCATTCTGAATTATAGGAATTACATTATTACGAAATTAATAAACTTACAGGTTAAAACTATCAAAGCTTAATTTATTCTAATTTTAAAATTTTTATTAAAGTATTTAGACATTACAGACTGCTATAAATTAAGAAAGTTACTGTTTTGAAATTGCTAAAAAATTAGGAATCTTTCTGCACAAATAATTTAAAAGAATCATTTTCTAAGGGTCACATCTGTAGTATGAATCAGTAGAGCTTTATGTTTAAATTATTCGCATAAATTTCATTTCAGTCATTAAATTCACACTATATTAAAAACTTTGGAATACTTTTTTCGAATAAAATGCTTTTTGAGATTAAAAATTTCAAAAAAGCATTATTTTTTATTCATTTTTTGAGAAAATGAAAAGAATTAGGAGGAAAAAAACAGCAAATAACAAAAAAATAAAAACAAAAAATAATAAAATATTTTTTGTTCAATTGGTATTTCTTTAATGTGTGGCTTTCTACTAAATTATTGCTTATCTAGAAGGATGCTTTAAAGTCAAGTCTGCAAAAATAATTCCTTAACTTTTAAATTATTGACAGAGAACATATTTAAGAAAAATACTTTCGATAGTGAAGTTAATTTTATATGAGTAGTTTATCCCCTCAACCACCCGTAAAAGAAAGCATTTATTTTGTTAATATTGTTAAAGACTTCCGTAAACTATTTGAGTGCAAAATTACTTCATATATTATGGCTTTCTTCAACTTCCGCTCTTACAACATAAGGTTGAACAACCTTTCAATTTAATATCATATAGAGAAAGTTTTATAGATTTTTTCATTCAGTATAATCGAAAGCGTAACTTTTATCAGCGGGTGGGAGTTTAGGAATTAGAAGCTTAGAGTAAAATGACTGAACACTTAAAGTCTGTACAGGTCTGATTTATATGAGAAATCTTTTATTGCAAATCCTTATAGATGAAATAAATTTAAGGTCATTGAACCCGGAGAAATCAAAATTTTAATGTGATATATTACTAGAAGGATATGGTGAAGGATATTATCGAATTTTAAATATAAAGAGCAATGCATCACAATTTTAAGAATTAGAAAAAGGAATATCATCTCAAATATCGTTAAATGCTTTTTATGAACGATCCTTATATATTTAAAAATATAATACAATTTTAGTGTATTTTACTTTTAAAATTTTTCTTTAACTTCACTGTATTAAAAAGTTATCTATAGATATATTTTTGGAATATTATTTGAAAATACATATACGAATAGCTCCTTAAAATTAAAAAATTAAGTTAAAAAATCTTTTGCGTGTCTGTAAATGGAAAACTGTCAAATTATACGATTGATGCAATCAATTCTTCATCGCTTCAGCCAACAATTGACATTCTTATTTATATTTATGTAACATTTGAGTGAAGGTTTGTAAACATTCATTTAAATAGGTTTATAAATTTCAGTGAACTAACTTTTTTATTCTGATAGAAAAATAAATACGGATTTGGAAAAAATAAATTGTCCCTAAGGAATAAATAACATTAAAGCTAAAATGGGTCAATTGTACAATCTTTTAAAATAAAATATAAGTTTAGAAATTGTAAAAGTTCTTCAAATGATTATCTAATAAGGCATTATATCTGTGTCATGCCCATTAATATTTTCCTCGATTTAAAATGATAAACGAAATCTTCTTCAACCTCTGGTGGAACTAAGCGATCAATAGTTTTCGTCATCCAATGCTGTCAAGCATTTGGGATTCTGCTTCATTTTTAAGTTTATTAGATATTTCTGTAGACAGAGCACAAAGAAGTTTAGATATAAGAGTAAAATAATTTATTATATAAATCTATTGTATAAAACGGATTGTTATAGAAATTTCTGGTCTTTTGAATAAATATATTATATCTTACTTTATGCATAATTTTATATTGTATTTTTTTTAAAAAAAATAGGTGTTATAAATGAAAATTATTGCAAATTTAAATGGGAATTTTTTAATTTTTCATCTCTTTTAATGCTGCAGAAAAAATAAAGTTTAAACTCTTAATTCAAACATTTTAAATTTTTGCTGCAATCTAATTCCCCGTCATGCTTCAATCTTTTTTCAGTTTTTACTACAGATGATATTAGTAAAATGTTTATAATTATATTGATTTTTATTGTTAAAATATCTTAAAAATGTATTTTAATTCAAAAGAAAAATATTAAAAAGTATATTAAATTAGCCTAATTAAATTATCTTTATAAAAAATATAAAAAATTTTTCGCAAAGTCTATATTTTGTTTTATGTAGGAAAAGTATGTCTATACTTTGTTAAATATTTTGTATAGAATATAAAATTTCAGTAAAATTTATTGTAATTACTTTGTATCTGTTACATATTGTTTACCGGTTATTTTAATTTTTCATTCTAAAACCGCACCATTGCCTTAAAAACAAAACATTTAAAAACATGAAAATATTATATTTAATATGCAATATCACCACCCACATTCATTGCCTTCAAATTTAAATATAACTCGAATCACAACTATTATCGTCAAACAGGAATATTGCTAATTAAAATTCTAGTCATAATTCAGAAATTATAAACTGGTTACAAGCCAAACTAAAATAAAATAAAAAGATCCAAAAATGAGAGAGAGAGAGAGAGTAGGATAAGAAAAAGGTCCTGGATATATTTGATTGTTTCTTTTCTTTTTAGGCCGTGGTCATTTAAGGTTTTCATAATGACCAGTCACCTGGAAATGAGGATAGATCTACTTCTCTACAAAGACTTATTGTATTAGAGGCGTTTCAAGGTTAACTTTCTGTGAAATTAAACATCTGGTCTGTTTTCACCGAGTAAGCCGTTATCGTATTAAGTATCTTCTTTCTAAATGCTTTTTTTAATAGGCTTACCAAATAAGATACGAAAAACAATTAAGGAAAAGGAAGACAATTTTGATTTCTAAACCTGAAAAGGATATGTCATTAAATTATGGAGAAAATAAAAGAAACGTTTAAGTAAAAAAATATTATATTACCATAAGAAAAATAACGTAGTAAAGATATAAAATTTTAAAAATGTATATAAAATCTTCTCTAAAGTTTTAAGATGTAATGTGCTAAGAAATACTTAATCGAAACAATTTTTAGATCACGTGAAATGTGTAGATAGAAGTTTTTCGCGTGATTTTATTATAGTGATATGATCTGATAATTTATGATAATACTGGTATTCAATGATCTGATAATTCTGGTTTTATCCGTTGATTATGAAAGGCTTAATATATCGAAAGTATTTGATCATGCGACAATAGTAAAAGCATATCTCAAGAAAAATCATGTGAAATGTTAATGATTTTATTACATCATTGATTCTCGAAAAATGAAATGTTTCTGAACACTCTGGAATTTCAGTGGTAAGAACTGCAAGTGCATTTCTTTCTGTCATGCAGATTCTGAACATTTCGAACGATTTCTGAACACTCCGGAATTTCAGAGATAAGAACTGCAAGTGCATTTCTTTCTGTCATCCAGATTCTGAACATTTTTGAACACTCTAGAATTTTAGGGATAAGAACTGCAAGTGCATTTCTTTCTGTCATGCAGATTCTGAACATTTCGAACGATTTCTGAACACTCCGGAATTTCAGAGATAAGAACAGCAAGTGCATTTCGTTCTGTCCTGCAGTGTCATAGGATACAGAACTTACGTGACACTTTTTAAAACGAATGCCTTGATTATTTGGTCAAGAATGAATAAAGAACACGAGGCTCACAATTAATGAAGGTAAACAGGTCATCAGTGATGACTAAAAATCCTGACGTCTTGAGATTTCTGGTTGTTACATAATCTCATGAGAGAAGACTGCCACTGCGGAAACGGTCTTATTCCTCAATTAAGACCATCTTCTCATTAATGACGTGTTTCATTCTAAGATACTATTGTTTTAATTCAAATACTTCCACGTAAGAAATGTTCATCACGAAATGAAGTCTTGTAACGACAAGTAAATCTGGTGATGAGCTGTTTCACGATTGTCCTGATAAAATGTCCAGTTTTAATCATCATTAATAGGTTTTATCGGGTGGTTGATAACGTTATGTTTGATAAAATAATAGCATGTAGAGGAAGCTACGAGGTATAGTTACATGTATCTTAGGTTTTGTAACTCCTTTGTAGTGCTCCTTAATGAATGTACCGTTAAAAAAGTGTCGGTAATTATTTTGATCAGTAATTTAAGAGAAATGATGTGATGTTGAAACAAGCTTAAAACAATCAATCTGGTATATTTTTAATAAACAAAATGGCAAACGTAATGAAATATTTTATTTAACAGATAGACGGGACAGATTAAAATGTTTAAAATAGATACTAAGGACATTTAGTAATCGTAAGTTATTACCATACTTATAACAGTGTACTTAAATTGATATTTATATGATCAATTTGTACTTGGTACTTTTTACACTTTATGAGGCTGAGATTCTAAGACTGAAGTAGTATCTTTAAATAATGAACAATTTTTGTGTGCATTGGAATCAGTCTCTTATTTTGTACGCTATGTATTCACTGTTATTCTCCTGCTGGAACATGAATACTGATTTTCAGTACTATTCTTCAAGTTAAAATACATTTTGCCAATATGTGGCAACCACTATTGTTCCTTCGTTGAAGGTACTGAGTCCTTTGCGAGCCAACATTTTTAATTTCTTAACTCCTTTGCAGTCAAAAACTAAGAGGCTTCTTTCAATATATTTCATAGTATTTGTTAAATAATGTATCTCAAGTTAAATGCTTGACCATTTCATCAACGCATAAAGTTAATTTTTAGAATATTATTATTCTGTTGACAATTTATAATTTTACTGATTTTAATTGCAAAATCTGATCTTTATATTTTTTCCGAAATAAGATGTAGTCATATCAATGTTGTTTTTTTTTGCAATTATTTTATATTAATACATTTTGTGTAATTTACACGATAAAAAAACTTATTTAGCAGCCACATATAAGACTATTAAGGACACATTTGTTTTGAAAAAAATTACTTCATAAAGATTCTTCCACAACAAATTATATTCAATCCTTTTATGTTTCCTAACTAGTGAAAAGCTATTAATTATATTTTGTTAAATCTTTTCTGTAAAACTTGACTAACACTTCTAACTCAAAAACAAAATGTAATGAGTTCTTTTTTTCAATTGGACGATAATTGAGCTGATTGAAACTTTGTGTTTCATAGGAAGCACATTGTTAAGAATTAAAGATTCCAGATTTAATCCAAGCCACTGTTGAACGACAAGAAATGAACGGTTCATTTTGTATTTTATTTGCTCATCTGTTAGAATGTGTGCATCCTTAGAGACAAGTGATTACGGTTAGAAATCTATGAAAAGTTTTTTCGAATGGAAAACCCATTTCATAATCAAACTGCTTGCAGCCAACAATTTATAAATTTCCAGAGTGTTAATTTCACCAAGTCTTTTAATGTCTTAACTATTTATTATTCAATAACCCTTCCAAGGACTTAAACAATTATCCCCTCTGTGCTGAATCTAAATGAGGTAATCACTGATGCATTCTCATATTAAGGTAATAAGTTAATACATTTCATAAAAACTAATAAATATTTTAGATTAAAATTTTTTATCGCTGTTGCTAATAATATTCTAAATTTGTGATACAATACAATTCAATCAAAAAAATAAATATAGAAGTACTAAAATAGCGCATGTTTTACCTCCTCTTCATTATCTTAATATATATATATATATACATATATATATATATATATATATATATATATATATATATATATATATATATATATATTTATATATATATATAGAATATTCTACCATATATTCAATTTATTGTACTTATATTATCATACTTATAAATATGTGGTCAATTTAATTAAAATGATTTAAGTTAAATCGTTAGAATTACCATTTAACTTTGTAAAATAAATTTTAAAGTAATGCGTGAAAATAAGCATTCTTGAGCTAAATACAGGCTAATTTAAGAAAGAATTGGCTCAAGATATTGCATATACTTATATTTAAAATATATTTTCTTCTGATTGATAATGAAAGTAATTTATTCATCAAATATTTCTGTATATAAACCATTGACAGCAAACTTGAAAAACTCTCATGATATATTTTTTTCTTCACAAGCGAAGGGAAACATTGTAGTTTGATGCGTGTACTTTTTAAATAAATGTATGTTCAACAAATATATTAAATTGATGTTAAAGAACTATTTTTAAATCTGACATTTTAATAATTAAAATTTAATCAAGTTAATTCATGCATAAAATTAAGCCTAAATTAATGTAATTTCGGATGACAAGTAAATTACAAACATTTAATTTAAACAATTTTATTTCGTAAAGAGATTATCTACATAAGAGACTATTTTATGCATAGCTTACATATAGTTTGTGTTAATCTAATTTATTTTTTTATATAAACATTCCTAGCTTAAAACAAATCGTAAAGTGTATATAAGAGGGGGAATCAAACCATTAAATTAAGTATTTTTGCTTTGGCTGAGAAATGTTTGTTTACTTCCGTAAACTTTTCGCCATTAATTTTCTCCGTTTATATAAATGCGTGACGGATAACCAATTCCTTACTTAAGTGCATGGTTGATCATTTGTATAATCAACAAAATAAGTATCAGTCTGTGAACACAGGTCCATTACTTTAAATTCAATCTTGTTACAGAATATAAATAAAAAATATCTTGAATAAAAAGAATGCATTTCTTTTTACAATTGATTCAATTCGCTTTCATATGCTTAAATAAAAATGTTCGTGTATGTACATAGCGTATGATAGATTACAATATTTTATTTGAATGACAACACAGTCTATTAATTTCTGAAGTTATTATTTCTTATACGAAAATATTTTGTTTCGGCTTTGCGGAAAAACGTTAAATTATTTAAAACAAATAAATGCTTTCTAAGTTTAGCAAAATTTAGTTATAGAACTTAAAAATATATGTCCTAAATAGTAATTTAAATTAATATTTTTTTTACATTAAGTCTTTTTGTAAATCCGAAAACTTACGATAAAATTGCTCGCTAGTAAATTAATTTTACAAATAAGGTACAATGTGTAAAAGCTATAAAATTATTTTTATATAATAGTTTCATACTGGTTTGTATAAAAGGTATAATATATCGAAATGTATGACAGTTAACAATTCATGAAAATACGTAAAAATGATTAACTCCATTATGTGTAACTGGAAATATTATACTATAGATTAATCAATGTGAATTTAAATTTGAAAAGCAGTTTCTAGTGAATGGGTCGTCTTATGATTCAAGAAAAAGAAGAGACTTCTACCTCATATTTTGAAGTTCGACTCTGGCAGGATTGTATGTGCCCTACTTGAACAATTATCCATAATTTTACTAAATTGATACTGAATATTAGTTTAATAAAGTATTATATTAATGTATTAGTTGTGATTTCACAAGAATCTCAAGAACTTATGGAAAAAATACAGGAAAACGATAAAATTTTATGAAAATTTTCAGTATTCCAGTTGCTTAAAAGTGAGAGGATAGACAAACTATTCCGAATTCTTTGAGAAATCAATGGATACGTTATGCGCATTGAATCATAAATCTCTCTTGTGGACAGAATGTGAATGACGGAGCAAAGAATCTTGAGTCACAAGCAATTAGAAGGGAGGTCATTTTCTCATATCTTTTATTTATGTATACGAGAAATGCACACCAAGAAGATTTAAGAAACTCTTCTCTATACAAATTATGTATCGTATTATAATGATCAAATCTATTTAGAGTGGCTTCAGAGGAAAAAGTATACTGATTGGTTGCTTTTATCATTGTTATGGCTTTCTAGTACTTGGTTTAATGATATGAATCCATTTAATAAATACCTTGATTACCTCTTTTGAGCACCAAACAGCATTTAAAGAAATTATTTTTCCATTATTTTAAAAAATTGGGTCATTTATAGATTAATTTATTTGTCAAAGTTTATTTACCGTACATATAGAGTACAGTTCAGATAATTTTCACCAGATGTTTGAATATTTGTCCTAGATATCTGATAACTCTCTCGATGTCTGCTTGAATTTTATTGACTTTCACTGGTAAAAATGTCTTTTCCTTAGTTTATATGTAAATTTAGATATTTATTAGCAAACTTTTATCGTTTCCCAAAATATATTTTTTGACATATGGCCTTTTATTCAGCAAGATCTCCTTATTAACAACGAATCTTTAAAGGAACTGTTAGTAAACATCACTATAATAGAAATTCTAATTTTCCGAATATATAAATCAAAATTAATGTTTTAAAAATCAATCAAACTAATTTTGTAACTTAATTAATTTTGGTAACTTGAATACCAAACAATAAGATAATTGGAAAAGAATGGAATTAGGTATCGAAAGAAATAACTTCAAGTGTTTTTACTAAAAAAAAGTTTTAAAATGTGATTGGGTTACAATTTTTTATAATTAAAATGGGTATTTCATTTATTTTAGGAATTTCTAAGAGCAACATTTAGAATAATGCTTGTTTAATACTACTTCCGTTTTGTTCGAATTTAATAATGTAGAAAGATTCTTGTATAATTTAAATTAATACAAATAAAAATCGTGAGTTTTATCAATATAAAAGTAATTACTATACTTCTAAATTTTTATTTAAAAATCAATATTTAATTACAATTTAGTTTTGATCATAAAACTAAAAAGCAAAATAATTTAGCTTCTAAACATAACAGCTACAATAACAAAAAATTATCCATACATTAAAACATTTTTATTGTGTATCTTTAAATTTTCAAATTAGTGAAAAATTAATGTACATGGGCGCAGTAATTAACTTTTCAATACAGAATTAAGAAGAAGAAGGTTGAGTTCTCAAAACTTGTGTGTGTGTTTATTATTAAATATTCAAGCATTTTTTACTCCAACAGAAATTACATAAATATAAACTTTTAAACCTACGCATAGTTTGAGTAATTAAATTGACTTTTTATTTTATAATAATTATTTGTTGATAGAAATAATAACACTGAAAAAATTTTAATCATAAAGCTTGAGATATACAATATAGAAAAATGAACACTACAAGCTTTAGAAATTAACCGGAAAAAAATAATTCTGCAAATTGTATAGTGAAAATCATTAATTAAGTAGAAAAACGTTTTCATTTATTATCTATAAGTAATTATTTAAACATTTAGTTGCTTTTTATATTATGGTATATTAAATTCAAATGTTTTAATATTGCTATTAGATATTAATTTAATGTGTTTAATGTATAAATATAGTTATTAATAAAACATGAAAATTTGGTGAAGCAAGAAAAACTATTCATAGATTCGAAATGCTTTCCTTAATTTATCTTAAACTTAAAATGTTTTCACCTACATATTTAAAAAAAATACAGTATTATATTTTATTTACTATTTTCAGACATGAACTGACATTTTGATTTAGAGTAAAATAGCAAAATAAAATTTTGTAATTTTTGAACCGTAATTGTTTGAAATTCTATTACAGAAATTGTCAACATAGCAAGACTATAAAAGCAACTTTTAGCTTTATATTTCCGCAAATATTTTTGAGTTACAAAAACAACATATTTTTATCTAAAGATAAATACAATATTTACTAGAAAAATGTCGTAAATGTTCTTATGTATTGGAAGGGGGAAAAAGGAAAAGCATTTAGGATGTTGACGATAAGACACTAATTTGACAATATATTCGTTAAAAAAATTTTCTACAGTTCATAAATATGAGAAAAATCTAACGTAAAAGAAAACCAACACGGGAAAAATGATGGTCACACTACATTAATTCAGCTATCTTTTTATAGCTGTTACAAAAACTTGAGATATCAATTTTCTATTTCTTCTTCCATAAATTTCATTCATTTTCCAGAAATAGCAGAAACAAATGATTTACAGCTTAAGGAATTTTCATCCATATTATTTGAAATGTGATGCAAAGATATTAAATAAATTTTTAAGTATGAAAATTCATATTGGATGAAAATGTTAACACTTTTTTCATACAGAGAAATTAATATTAACTATTTTTGCGTTATCAATTTCAGTTAGAACTAAACTAAAATGTTCTTAAATTTCCTATTTTAATTAGATTACAAACTTTTCAGAAATTTCAGTTAAAGGTAAGCATTTTCTGATGCTCGATATATTTATGAAAATTTAAAAAAATTGTTCTCCAATTATAGGCAATTTAATGTAAGTGATTTAATTTATTTTAATAAGAGAATGAATTTCTCATAGAAAACAATAAATAAGTTAAATATTTTTTCCTCATCAAGGCAATTTTTTCTGAAATCATATAGATTTTATACTAAGCGTAAATGAAAAAAGAGTAATTAAATATATTACATCATAATATTTGTTGATTGTAATAAAATATTTACTTTTTTCAATTGCACTCTCATAACTACTGAAATCTCCAGAAAAAATTTATATTAAAATATATTTCAAAAATATATCTTTAAAAATCAAAATACTGAAAACCCTACAAATATTATTTTTAAACAGTTGTAAGAAAGTGTGCAGAAGTGCATCAGAATGAATTATAGTTTATTATAACTATAAGCTATTTTTATCATAACTTTGTTACAATTATTTATTTGTTATTTTTCAATAATATTTTTCGAGCAGATTAGTCTACAATATAAAAACAGCATACAATTCAATAAAGACAGATATTTTTCAAGTTATATGATTTTGGAATAAATATCATTATTGTTAGGAAACAGTCAATGTAAATTTATTAATTTGAAAATGATCTATTGTAGTTTATTCTTATAAGAAAATTAAAAAGATTTGGTTCAAGTTATTAACTCACAGTGTTATTGCTTTTAAGTTTTTATTTTTCAATAATGGAAATTAAATCTTGAGATTCAATAAATTTCAATAGTTAAACAAATGATTTTTAATAATACCATTTACTCTATAATATATTCATATACATTTATTTTACATTTTTCTCTTTTGGAAAAACTTATACTCTTCTATTTGAAATCAAACATTATTCCTTAAAATTCATTGCTTTTAAATGAAAACCATATTAATCATAAAAATTGAAGTGTACTACTGACACAATATTTTCAATTAACATTTGGGAAAACAAAGTCCTTAATTTTTTTTTCATATAAACTATCCGTCAAATAATTTAATCAATTAGCAACTACAGAAGTAGTGAGAAATAATTAAGCATCTGAGAAGATTCACTAGTAATATATTATAAAATTGTGAGCAAAAAAAAAAAAAAAAAAAAGGATTATATGATATTAAAAGAACAATGAAGAATCTGAGCTATATTTTTAGCAATTTACTTATTATTATTATTAAAAGAAAAGGTATAACAGCATATGTGCTTTTGCAAACGCAAAATTCATGTTAATTCTCAGATTAAAATTATCCTTTTTAAAAATGAATTCTTCTTCATAAGTAATATAAGGCACTAATTGTATTAATGACTCAAAAATAGTAATTTAAATCAATGATTACTTCTCAAAAAGTGATATGTTTTTATTTAAGTCATTAAACTAATTACATATATTTTATTTCATTAGCTAATATAATAAAATTTTGAGAATAGCTTTACATTATTATGTCTTTTCTCAAAATCAGGTTTTGAAAATCAGCATTTACCCTTAAAAGACATAATATTTGGAAAGGTAAATTTTAATTATCATAATATATATATATATATATATATATATATATATATATATATATATATATATATATATATATATATATATATATATATATATATATATATATATATACATACATATATATATATATATATATATATATACATATATATATATATATATATATATATATATATATATATATATATATATATATATATATATATATATATATATATATATATATATATATATATATATATATATATATATATATATATATATATATATATATATATATATATATATATATATATATATATATATATATATATATATATATATATATATATATATATATATATATATATATATATATATATATATATATATATATATATATATACTTTAAATTTTTTAATATTAAGACTAATTTCTACTCTTTACATTGTGTTTTGCTTTATGAAAAACAAATCTGATTTCCTATGAAGCCATGCTTTATAAGAATGGGATAAAAAGAGTACGCATGTTCTAGCTTACTTTCAGTTGAAAAGAATATTTTGAAGAATTAATTATTGTTAAGAATTAAATTCTCGTAGTGCATGGGAATAAAAATAATCTGAGGAAATCCTTAACATAAGTTTTTTTTGTTATATAATTTGAAACAAGATCACACAAAGTATTCCAGTTCATTCACTTTACAGCCGTTAGCCAAAGGCATTTGTGAATTAAGGCGACAAAGTTAGACACATTAATTCGAAGGAAGATTTTGACCTTTATTTGGCGTTAAATTGTCAAAATGTTCCAAATATCTACCAGTTATGAGTTGGCGAAGAGGCGCTATTCGGGAAAGAAAGAGAGAATGACCTGAGATGAAAAGGAAGGGGTCTTCTTGCAAAGAAATAAAAAGAAATCCACGGTTAACTAGACCAAGTGATGAAGAGCTAATTTTGGGACTGGTTGAGAGTGGACCATACTCACGTAGATAGCGAGTCTGGCGATCAAAATGGCCTGAAAAAATAGGTTTTCTTGATAAATAGTTGCTGTTAAGTCCAAGTCGCGAATACCTTGACATTTTTGTGAGAGTGACTTTAAAATTTTCTGTGACCTCAAAAATAAATTCGTGTTTGTACAACTGGTTTGACGAATTTTAATGACGTGTAACAATCTAAAAGATAAATTTATTTTAATTTATATAAAAATGATTTGACTTACATTTTTATAACTTGCAATTTCAACAATTTAAATATAGATCAAGACCTTTTCTTAAAGACCTCTGTAAAAACTACACTGATGCATATTTAACTGATATTTTTAGAAAACAGCATGCATTCCGTTTGTCACAAAAACAAATTTGTCTTACTTTTCTGCGAAAAGTACAATTTAGAAAAATTTCTAAAGTAAAATTATCGTAACACGCATGTTTATAAGTTACGTTGTAAAAGTGTGACAGTGGTAAGAAAATTTCTATATTTGATGTCCTTACAATATTTTTTCAGTTACACTTCGGAAAACATTTGTGAATCACGTGGAACATTTTTACTGTAGCGTGTGAGTTGAACAAGCAGTTTAATTAATTGCTACATGCAAGTTTTATGTATTGCTTGCTTTTATTTTAATATAATCACAAATAACTCTTTTCTCTTAATTGTTAAAAATAAATTAGAAAGTTATATATTCTTAGAAAAAAAATAATTTTTACCTTTTAAAATAGTACAAGTCATTTTTAAACATAATGAACAACGTTGAATTTTTTTTATATTTAAACTAATAAATCAAATTAAAACAGTTAAATTATATTAATTAGTTAGATTTAAAAAAATAACTTTAAAATATATTTTTTATAATTTTAAAAAGTAAAATTTCTGTAGAAGTATCCTTTCATTTATTTTCTAGTTCAGAATTGACTTTGATTATTTGAATGTATGTATGGTTTCAAAAAAGTTTTAACTATGTTTAATTGGTAGACACAGTTATGATTACTACAGTTGATGAGTTCGGATCGAAAAATTGTCATTAAAATTCTGGGCGAATAAAGATTTCTTCCTGAAATTAATTATATTATATGTTTTAAATGATATCTATTAGACTTACATGATTTAGATTCTTTATCTTAACTTTCATATTTACATTATGTACTATTTAACTTATAGGCCAGTCTTCACTGACCTTTTAAGTTTAACCCTTTAAATCGTGCTCTCTAGTGAAGATTGGAAATTGTTGACGAGAATCAGTAATATTTGAATAAGCACTTGAGGTTATTTTGATAAACACTATATGTTTTTCAAATGTTTCGAATACTAAATCATAGATTATTATCTTCGTATTCCCTAATATAGCCATTGAGGTTTGTGTATTTTAGATGCTTAATTTTCAACTTCCGTTGCAAAACAGATTATATCCGTGAAATTGCTCATATCATTGAATTCAAGACATTATTAGACTGCCAATCCAATTTCGATCGAAATGTGCACCCGTTTTTCTCACAAGGTCGAACTTCTGTAACCGTGGAAATGCAGTTACTCCACACTCGTAGTAAACTGTCTCAATGTAAGAGTGGATTTATTGCCTTGTGGCCGTCAGTCGAATTCCGTCGATTTCCCCAACTGACTCGCAGAAGCTGTTCAGCGGAAAACGCGGAAGCCTCGAGGGGAAGAAGGCAAATCTCAACAAGTCAAGGTTGGCTAAGTCCACTCACATTGACTGGATTTTCAGTTTGTATGGAAAAAATAGCTAAGTGATTACGTGATCGAACCTACCCTTGCATAGTCGGTCGTCAGCTCATTGGGTCGTCGTCCAATATGTGCACTTTGTTTATCAATGAAGGAAAATATATTTGTTAGGCATCAATCTTATTTTTGTTTCCGATAATGCACATTATATAACAACGAATATCAATATTACTTGTTCAGTATTTTATTTTTATAATAATAATATCAATCAAATGAATTTAATTTATTAAATCTATATGGTGTAAATATGATAAATAGGAATTATTTTTATTATAAATTGAAAATAGCTCTGATTAGTTTGCAAACATAAAACGCATATTTTTCGTACCAACTAATTTTTAATGAATATGGAAGACGTTTTTAATCTTTTAAAAAATTATCTTTATTTTCATAAAATTTGAGAAATTTTTTTAAACTATTTTATTATTTTTAAGAAGTTTTAATTCTAAAATTAAATTTTTAAACCAAATGTATGTAACTTTTATCAACAATCAAATATCTTTATTTAGCTTTCAGTTTAAAAAATTGAACGCTAAGTTTTATATTTTGAAATTAAAAAGTAATTTAGTATTTCAAAAAAGTGTATGTGTATTCTCTAAGAAATGAAATTAAAATTCTAAAATTTAATGAAAATAGGACTTTGATTTTAAAATTTGGATATTTTAACGTAAGAACTCTTCTAAATATAATCATTCTAAATATATCTTCTAAATATAATCATATGAAGGCTATATTGTAAACAGTAATATTTAAAAAGACTTTTCAGAACTATATATATCACGATGAAATGTAATAATTTTTTACATTCATTTTTTAGTTCGGAGTACATTATTATTATGATTGATTTATATTAAATTATTTAAAGCAAAATTATTACTTAATTTTTTTTTGTTGAAATTTATGTGCAGGAATAATTTTTGTGCAAATATAGTTAAATTATATTTTCCATTTTTCAAATTTCAGGAAATATATTAATTATATTTTCATTCAAATTTAATTTCATTATTATTCAGAAGAAAATTAATAAACGTGCAGTGTAATACTGTAAGTATTTACTAATGTATAATACTGTTCTCTGAAAAGAATAGTTGTATAAAATCAGTGTTATCCTTTTTACAGGATAAATAATCGTTCTAGAATTGAAAGAATTAACAATCCTAAAATCCCATTGCTCCTATTTATGGTTTTTAATTTTATAAGTACATTTTTATGTGTGACTTGAAATATTTTTACTACAAACAAACAATTTAAATTTATTATTTGAATGTAAATACTTGAAACAATTAATATTATGTTATTTACCACATAAACTGTGCTTAAATGTTTAAATATCTATCATTTTTATTAAAATGAGCTGTGATACATCAGGTTTCGAATATAGCATTCAAGTTGAATTTATAATTTTAATTACGATACGAATAAATCGATTGCCTGTTTGCTTATATGAATTTTATTCAATTTCATACCATAATAATACATAAGTTCTCTTCAACTAGAAATATCCAATTATATTTCTAGCTCTCTTCTTATAAAAGGAAGAGAAAAGTTAAGGCAAGTAAAGTATGCAACATAATTTAAAAAAGTGTCGAATTTCAAAAATGCTTGCCTTACTGTCCTGAAAAATTAATTACGCTAATTATATAAAGCTGCTTGTCTTTGTATGTAAAATGAAAAAGGTATATGCAATTATTTGATACGAAGGATTTAAGTAAAAATGTATACACATTTGTATGTTGACATATATACTGCTAATAAGTTTACATAATGAAATATAAGATGATAATGAAAAATTCATAATGAAGGTTAATACAAGGCAAATCAAGATGAAAGTAATGCAAAAACAAGGAAATTCTGAAATCACTTCATCTAGTTTTTGAATTTATAAAAGAATTTCGCTTACATTTAACAAGGAAAAAATATTTTCTTTTTGTTGCTTCCCACAGGGCATAAAGTAATCATATCCCTATTTCTAAGCTAAAATAATACTGGAGAGCTGTTATTTTGGGTAACATGGAATAATTTATATAATTACTTATCTAAGATATGTGTCATATTTTCTTAAAGAAGCTATTTTCTATATGATAACTATAATTAATTATAGTATGAAAATTTTGATGTAAATTTTACAATATTTATTATTAATCATATAATATAGATTTTAAATGTATTTTCTTAGATTTTCTTAAAATTAACAGTGCTAACTCTTTCAAAAGCCCACTTTATATTAAAATTAATGTTCTGCATTCTTTTTTCTTCCTCCATTAAAATCAACATAGTGGTTCAAAAATAATTTATTATTTGATACCTATTTTAACAATTGTATATTTTTATCAGAATTTTTTAACTAAGCATAATCCAATAAAAGAGCGTATCATACAGAATTCTGGGATGAAAATATTACATTTTAAAAATAGAAAATTTTGTAGTTTGATGTAATTTTCACACTTAATATTGGACTATAATACAGACTTAATATTGTAACTAAATTCATGCCTAATACATTTTTGTATGACTTCGAAAACTCCACTAAATGATTAAAATGTAAGTGAAAAAATATAAATATAACAAAAAATAAAAATGTAAATATTTAACAATTAACTTTTCCGTAACAATTACAAATATATTTTTTCAATTTTTTTTTTGCATATTATAATAATTGATTAAAATGTAATTAGAATTATGCAATCACAAGCAAATTTTCTTTATTTATATATACCTGCATGTTTTTCAACATTATAAAAAATATTTATCTTCTTATTGAACAATTATGGTAGTATTTTAATTTACATAGATTTTCCCAGTTTAATTCTTCATTAAAATTTCACCAACAAAAAAACATTTTTACTATTAATAGAAATTAACTTCTTACTACAAATATATATTGAATAACATTTAATCACAATTTGACATCTAATATTTTCAATAAGGCCTTAATAAGGTAAAAAAAGAACATGAATCACTAGTATAAATCTTGTTTTGACAACAATACTCACGTTCACTTTATAAAAATTTTATCTTCAAGATGGAGTTGCCATGTGTGTATTTTTAAGAAAAATGTATTCAAATTTTATTCAAATTTCTACCAGTCACCCAATTTAAACTTGAAATACCGTGTTAATGACCCCATTTTCTCTCTTTCATTTATTTAAAAATCCACTCACGAGTGTTCTAAATAGATTTATGGCGCTATGAATAAAATTTTCCATAGTTGAGCGCATATACATTTCTAGAGAAATTTATTATTCATTACATAACAAGATAAGAACTCTATTTTCTTAACAAACATATTTTTGCTCACCCCTATCAAATTCTAAATTAAGGTTTCATATTTAGACGTGTGAAAAATGTAAAATAACTTTGAGCTTTCTCCCGCAAATATTTAAATTATTGTTTTTCATGGAATTTAAACTTAAAATATTCTAATCTAACGCATTTCCTCATTATTATTTTATAATGATTTGAATTTTAAATTTATTTTATTTCGTATAAGAATGTATAATTATTTTCAGAAAGAAACAACTTTAGATTAATGATATACAAGAATGAATTGAAGAAGGTAAAGAAAAGTAAATATATGTTAACTCTTATAAATATATAGAATGAATCAGAAAAATAGCACATTATTTATTCAAAAAGCAAGAGAAAACTAAAAAATTAAAATTCAATTTAATATTATTTTTATCCATAAATGGTATTATTAATCTTTTGTATAAAATCAATATATTAATTGCATTAATTGTATTGTATTAATTGTATTGTATAATATATTAATTGTATTGTAAATATTATTAATTGTATAAAATCAATCGAGAGAATATTTTAAACACAGTTTGTAAGGTGTTTCAGGATCAGTAATAAAGTAGGATAACCTACTCATTTATTTCCTGAAAACCAATTATAGGGGCGTGAAGAATGTCAGTTACATGAATACTTCGACGGTAAAAGCAGTAATTTATCAAGGGATAGTAAAAAATCTACTCCTCTCCCTCGGGCAACAAAGATTTGATTCTCTCATTTCAGTATATTATCAAACTATTGTTCAAGAGGCTTAGAATATCTTACGACCAATTTTAAGTCTTGAAATGCAACTTTATTTCAATTGCATTTAATTAAATTAATCTCTCTCTCTCTCTCTCTCTCTCTCTCTCTATATATATATATATATATATATATATATATATATATATATATATATATATATATATATATATATATATATATATATATATATATACCTCCTAAAATGTTATATGTTACAGTACTAATCGTGATAGCCTGGTCGGTTATAACACTCACTCTCGCTTTTGGGGGGTAGAGAGAGTTCGAATCCCCCAACCCAATCGTATTTATTAATAGCATCTAGAGCACGTAAAATGTGTCGCGTAGCAATGTCCTCCATGTGAAATGATACCTTTAAAGGTAGCAGTCGAATCTGGGGTCTTCTTCTTGGTCTCTGCTTTTAAATTTTAAGAAACATTTCCACTTTGGGGTCACGTTTAGTATACCCCAGACTATCCCAATTTATATAAAACTGTCAACATTTCCACTCCATGTGCCAAAATGGCGGGAGTAATGACATCATAACCAGTTGTCTGGGCATTTGAAATTAACAAATAAATAAATGTGTTATAATACTTTATTTCACTATGAAGGTTTATTACTTTAAAATCATAAAATGATTATTATAAAATAAGAGTGTGTAATTTTTGCTTAACACAACTTATCAGCAAGAAATAATATGAGTTATAATTTACTTTGATATGCGTGTTTATATATTTAAAGATGTAATTAAAAGACAAACAAAAATAAGAATTTTTAAAAAAAAAAGTTATTAAATGAATTTTTGAAATCCTATGCGCAAAATCTAATTAACCTTTGAAGTAATTACTTCAAATATTATTTTCTAAGGTATTATGCCTAATGAGAAATATTTTATGGGTTAAAAGGCA
This sequence comes from Latrodectus hesperus, assembly GCA_037975125.1. Lineage (NCBI taxonomy): Eukaryota > Metazoa > Arthropoda > Arachnida > Araneae > Theridiidae > Latrodectus > Latrodectus hesperus. The sequence goes on along the minus strand of CM075857.1, from coordinate 74,851,182 downwards.
TGGCTTGTGCGTCGAGAGTCAGGATTTGACCTTGTTTACACTGGGAGCAGTGAAATAAATGTAGTGAGGTTTTTTTCCCGTACAGCCTCCAACGTAAATACGATCATGAGGTTTCGTGTTGTCATTCTGAAAACAAACAAACGCGAGCGTATGTCTAGGGTACATAAAATTGTCATTTAGTTTCGCTTTTACCCATCGTCTTTTCTTAGTAGATATCACGATGTTTTTATTGCTTGAAGCATTAAAAAAGTGAGAAAAACATGTGTGTACCGGATTCTGTAATGATGGGGAAAAATTCTTGGTGCGTGAGAAATAGAGCAAGGGGTGTACATTATTGAATGTGTGAAAAGGGTAATTTATTACGAATTACCAATTTTTTTAACGTAATAAATTGAATGTAAAAATCCTTGTGTCCCAATTCCTGAGAAGTAAACAGAATATATGAAACAATTTTACAATACAAATATAACAATTCTTTCTACAAACTTGAAAAAATTTGCCATTAATAAATTCAGTTTAAAAAGATTTATTTGCATTTTTAACTGTTACTTTGTTATTTTATTTTTATAAAAGTTACAAATATTTTATAACTAAGGGTTGTATAATATTTTAGTCCAATTTTATTTATTTAAATGTCCCATTTTAGTCTTTTTCTACACAAAACAGTTTTTGTCACCTGAAGGTTTTTCATCCAAGTTCTTTGCGTTACCGTTTATATATTCGTTATTGCACTTGTAATTTTCAAAATTGAAAACAGTGAAGAAACCAGAGAAAATGTTTTTCAAAAGATAAAAATTTCAAGTTTAAATTCTAATTTTGAATTGGAAATTAGGGTTATTTAGGAAATTAATTTAGGAAATTGAAGGGTTACTTATAAAAGAATCTTAAAAAAAATTAAGATGCAGTAATGTGGCATTTTATTTCACACATGAAGACCATATATTATAACAATTATTTATAGTTAAATAAAATATATAGTTAAATTAATTCCTTTATTAATCTTGTGATTTATTTAACTATAATAAATTTATAGTTAAATAAATCACAAGATTAATAAAGGAATTAAATCAAAATTTTTAAAATATTATTTAATTTTCAAAAAAAGTGGAAAATTAATTTTTTTAATTTGAAATATAAGTTTAAAGCGATCTTTGAATAATTGTTTTGAATAAATAGTCTATTATAAATAAATCTTGCTGTATAAAATTAATTACAAATTGGAACATTTATAAGCATTTAATTATGGGTAAAAAATGTTGAAAAATAATTTTTTAAATGGAGAATTAATGTTTACTGTGATTCACAGTGTTTGTAATATTTTTATTTTATTAATGACCACTGAAAGATGAAATATCTATTAAATTGAAAAGTAAAAATGTCTATTCAGGTGCTCATTGAAATTAACATTAGTACTTTAAAAAAATTCATTAGAATTCTTATGAATGCTTATAGGAATTATACTTTTGTATTGAGTGGACTACAAAAAATGTAAAAAAAAAAAAAAAAAAAAAAAACATTTTATTTGTAATGAATTAGTTAATAAATACTCTTCAATAAATATAATTTAAAACATCTGTAACTTTATTAGAGTAAGAAATAATCTAATTAAAAATATCAATGTGATTGTAATAATTAATATATTGATTTATTTATTTCTTACTTAATATATCATTTAAATGGTCAATATATAAAAGCTTTTAAAATTTGATGAAATACGTATTTTAAAATAATTCTACGTACAATTCTACATTCTTTCAAATGTGAACTCTTATGAAAATGCACTTCTCCAAAAACAACTTTAGCATAAAATTTATGCCAATGTACTTTACAATTTTTATTTTTGACTGTAATGTCAAAAATGTTTAACAGTAATGTAATGTAAAACAATAGAAACTTTATGAAACGTTCTATAATAGAAGCAAAAATTGAAAAAAACTTTTACTGATAGTTCTAATAAGAAGAAATTTTCAATGGAAAATTTAAATGTTTTTGTGCTATGAGTATTTATGTATTTAATAATCTTTAAGTAATCATGGTTATTTTAGAAATTTGACAAAACTTGTAAATTTTAGCTTTTTCTCAAATTTATATAAATTTGCATAGATCTCCTCATCTTTCCTCCTAATTTTTATTTAATATTATTTACTTGCTCGGAATAGGATACTCAAATTAAATTATTTTAAAATTCCTCTTTGTGAGTTTAACCTATCTTCATATGAAATGTTCAAGCCAATGTTAACTAAGAATTTCAATTTTTTATTCTCTTTTGATACACTGAGAAAGTTTTCAGCTTTAGGCATAAAAAGTTCATTAAAAGCTCTAATATTTGCAGTTTTGTCATTAGCAAGTTATTGATTGCCAAATATCATTACAATATAATTTTGTTCTTTATTAGATGGGAAAGCCGTTTAAGAATTATGTACAAAAATACAAAACTTTTATAATTATATTTTTTCAGATTTAGCAGTTTTTCTTTTACCTTTTGGTGCAAAATATTCCATTTTCAACGAATGATCAAATTTAAAAATAATTTTAAACGTGATAACTCTAATTATTTTAAATTATATAGTAATTATAAAGGCATTAGTAATTTTTTAAAAGATATTCATGAGCACTAATTTTTAAAAGAAAATTTTTGACAAATTAGTGTTGTTGAAAGTAGTTATTGACTAAGTAATTGTGTAAGAAACCAGGAAAAAATACAGGACAATTAATCGTCTATTATCTATTTTATAAATTTCGGTATTCTTCAAAAGAACTCATCTACATGTTTTGTTAGTAAAATCATTTTTTGATCATGAATTTAATTGATATTATAACAATAACTTTAATTTTAAGGACAAAGTGCGATTAATGTTTTGAGAAAAAAAGTTAATTATGTTACATTTAAATCAAAGAAAATAATTTAATAAAAAATGGGAAAGAATCGAAAGGACTAGAATATAAAATTTAATCGATATATTTTCTTTGAATTCTTTCAGTAATTAAAATAATTCTTTGTAAATCATATACACAAGAAAAATGGGTTTTTATATTTATTATTAAAACACGAAAAAGGGAAACTTTTAATCTGAATCATATTACAGCGAATTTTTTTTTCGTTAAATAATTTTTTCAACTTTAAAAAAACTGAAAACACTGAAATAAGCTTAAGAGGTCAAGTATCCAGCAGTTAAGTTGAACAATGATAGCTTTCAAGTAAAGATACTTTGAAACTTATGAGGGTAGGTCTGATGGGAATATCATGATCTTCTTGAACTTTCACCTTTTCTTTTTTTATTTGTGGCGTCTAAATTTGTATAGGTTAATACTCTGTGCTCATCTCTATACTATATTAAGTTTACATTCGAACTCGGTGGATGTTTTTGGAAACAGTTTAACCCCTTTCTCTCTTAACCTGAATGGCAAAAAATGTACTAGATTTTTCTGCAAATGGGAGATGTAGTTGATGTTATTATTTTCCCCACATATGATCAGTTACAAAGGAAATATAGTTAAGAAAGTTTTCTTGAAAAAATTTGCTTTCAAAATCATTATTTCCAGAGAAATAATTACGCTCGCTTAATGTATAGGTATATATTGTACAATAATTCGCGAGCGCGCGCGTTTATTGAGAATTAGAACCATAAATTCTAAATATTATGTTAATAATTTTAATTGCTTTCTAGCATATTGCATTTGAATAAGAACTTTATTGTAGAATTTGAATCATTAAATTATTTTCCAATAAAATAATTTCATCAAAAAAGTTAGTTTAAAGAATTTTTATTCTTGCACAGATACTTAATTCTAAATAAATTTATTGCTACATAGATATAAATAATCAATCATTGAATTAAAAAATAACGCGTATTGATTGTACTAAAATTAAGCTTACAACAGATATAATAATATTTTATTTCTTCCATTTTATTGTAAATATTTTATTAATTTAAAAACCATTTAAATTTCATTTTTAACTCTAATTGAAGAATATATCTGTGCTTACTTAAATAATTTTGATGAATATTATTTTAAAAGAGAAAATATTTAATTCATTAAGCAGTACTAATATTGATATTTAATTAAAAAAATATACTTTAAATACAAGAAATTTTATATTTGCTGTTTTTCATTCCAAAAATAAACCATAGTTAAATAAGACAATTTCAATATTTTTACTTAGAATAAAAATATGTCAAGTTACTTTCTTATAGCTACGGTTATTTCAATTTAATTTCAAATTATTTATATTAAATTTCATGTCGAAATACAATTTGATTAAATTTAATTACAAATTTGAGCCATTGATTTATAATATTTCATTAATTCATTGCGAATAATTTTTGTCTTTTCATAATGATGTTAACAAATTCAATTCTTGATTAAAACTTGAAAGCTATAAAATTTCATCATTAGGCAAATTTTTAATTTTTTAACGATGTAATTAAATTAATATAATTACGTAAAAAAGTTAATTCCATTTGCCGAGTTAAAATAGCAAAATGTTATGAGAAATCATAAATTCAAACAAAAAAAAAACGGCTGTTTATTCAATAGCACTTTTGTTAAGCTTATATTCTTTTCAAAGTGATGTATATTTGATATTCTTTACAATTTAAAAATAATTAAATAATTTTTTTAATATTACACATAAAAAGAGCTAAAAATTGTGTGGAAAAACTTCTTTATATATGCATATATATGTCTGTATATGTGCATATAACATCTTTCAAAGATGTTCAATTTAATAAAAATTAAAGATAAATTTTCATGAAATGACAAAAATATTGATAAATAGATATAATAGATTACCCCAAATTTAATACTCAATTAATAGTATTGCTTACCAATGATGTAATCATATTCAGAGTCTACTTTGTCAGTGGAGATGGGCACTAAGTATTCCGATCCAAACACATAGAGCAAAGTGGCCAAGGGCACAAGTGCAGGCAATATGGGCACGACATCCGGCATATTGCGAATGTAGCCCCCCCACGAAACAATTATTAAATACGCTGCAAAATCACTTCGAACCACACTTCATCCAAGACCTTGGGCAGCATCCTTGCTGGTTGGGAATGTCCTACGTGAAAACATGCTTCCCGGTCTTCTTCCGGCTCTGCTGCCGACGCGTTGCTGCAAGTGTCAGTGGGACCGTCGTTTCGCTTGGAAAAATCGAGCTCAGCAATGCGTGTGCCGTCTTCAGTCTCTGATCTTATTTTGAGAGATGGCGCGAGGAGGCCTGCTGCTTCCCTTGAACTTGACCGAGTCTTGCTCTCGAATTTCGAACGGGCCGACGACCGGTTTTCTTTTTGTTGTTGACGTCACGGTAAACTACTAGCGAATGATCGAAAAGAGTCTTTCCTTTTTCCACCACCACCGCCAGAAGATGAGGAGAGAGGATTTCTGGAAGTTCTCATCTGCTTGTTATGCAACTTGGTAAGTTCGGAAGGATAGAAGCCGACGTCCCACACCCCGGAGGCAGGTGGAAGAGGTTGGATGGCCCGCTAAGCTACATCTTCAGGGGTGACTTCTGTTTGAATTCAGGTGCGATATCAAATAAAATACCGCGTAAATGTGCCACAGACAATAGAGATAAAACAAGTAACTCTCACTGAAGATATTTTTTACCTTCATTTGCTTTCATTAATATGCTTAACTTTAAATTTGATTTTCCTTCTGCGTAGTTAATTTAAGCTGGAAAAAAACTTAATATTCCCTTTGTAGTCTGTTTTTGAAATGTAGAAAAACTACTAAATATAAGTTTTCTTGAATAAGCATGTATTATTTTCTTTTTCTAAAAATAGTTGCTCACACACACATTTATATATTTGAAAGATACAATGACACATTAGTTAAAATAAGAAAAGCAAACGAATAAATTAAAGAATAAGAACTCATTTAATTGAATTTCACTCATTATTTTTGAAATACATTCAGCAAATACAATTTTTCTGTGAAAACATACGTAACATTTTAAAAGAAAATTGATATTTCTCTGTTTGAATAAACTTTAAAGATATTTTCGTGTATTTTTATATTATATTCATGCCATTAAATGTCTTTCTCTCCCTTACCCTGTCACGTATACAAACAGATCCTTGATTACAGTTCACTTATTCATGGGTCTGACTGCAACTGTTTTTTCTCATGAATCTGGATATATTTTAAACTGTTGAATTCAAATGAATTATCAGTCACATTCAAAATTGAGTGATAAATCAATTCTTCCATTCAATACTCTCGAATGCTAAACATTATTTAACCTTGAAAAACATGTACACTAATGCAAACAAAAATAATTTTTAATCTTTTTTAAAAAAAAGTTATCATAATAATTTATCGAATATTTGCTTTCAAATGCCTAAATTTGTGCTTTTTTAATATAAAGTATTTTTTTAAACATTTTACAATTTTTACGCTATTATAGCAATTAAGCATAAGAAACTGTTTAGAAAAAGCTAAACACTTCAATTGCTAAATGAAATAAAATGGTAGATATGAGTTTTAAAAAGGTAGTAATTCTCAAATTTAATTCTTTCGTATGTATAATATTTACTATCTGAGTATAAATACTGTTGGGGAATAATGTTCCAAATCCCTCAAGAAGGAAATGGGAAGTGGACATTTATAAAAAAAAAAATAAAAAAAACAGTTTAAAATGAGTAGTTTTATTGAAAAAAATCTACTGATTGAGAAGCTGCTAAGATAAATGAGAATATTTCTGATTGCGAATCGCTACTCAGTAATCAGTAACATTCTTATTGATCTCAGAAGTTATATTTATTATGTTCTTGGAGTCCTTAATCAAGTTCACGGTATTCCAAGTATAAGTATAAAGAAAAATAAAATGCAGCTAACAACAGATTTTTGTAGTTGAGTCTGGAACACTAAGATTTAAAGTAAAAATCTATAAATTCATTTTCACTGAAATAGTCAATGATATTTCCAATATCTCTTAAGATAAAATTAAACTTTTATCGCATAGAAATATTAGACAAAGAAATAATAAAATATATTAAAGATGACCTAAATTAGTGTATAGCTTTTAAAGTACATTCAGTTAATAGTTTGACCGAAGAAATTTACGTTTAAAATTTGTTTCAAAATTACCCAGTTGATAAGACACCATTAATTCATCTGTGAGGATGGAAAGAGGGAGGTATTAATACAACAATAATCGAAAATAACCAATATTAATATTCAATCCATGGATTTTGAATCCCTGGATAGTTGCAGAAATACGTCATTTAGTTTAAATCACGCTCTAATGATACTTATAACGAAATAGAAAATATTAAAAAAGTTATGTGATCAAAAATAGACCCCAGTTCATAGTTTTCAAAGTAAATGGATTGATAATATTTAAACTCAAGTTGAATAACAAAAAAAGGTTATAAAATTAAAAGACCTCAAAGGATTCCTTGTTAATTATATGAATTAAATACTTTATCATTTTTATGTACATATCACATTTGCATTAATATGGAACTGAGAAACTGAAATAGCCAAAAAGCTAATAACTAATATAGTATCATATCAATGCTTTAGAGACCGATGTAGTTTTCATATTTGCTATCTAGTGGTTTATATAGTTATAATTTTATTCAGATTCACAAATTCAGCTATTAAAACTTTTCAGCAACATAAGACTGTATGGACAAGGTATTAGGGGAATCCATCAAATTGTAATAAATATCTAAGCCAAAAAGTAAAAGGTTGGGTATAGTTTTCCTTACATAGATGTTTTCATGTCAAACGATGGCTATTTTTTTCATTTGTATAAGATTACGTGCGTGTGTGAAAATTTTAAAATAAAATACTAGCGAATTCTAAGATGTTTTATTTTCAGTCATATCACGAGTTACAGATACAAAGCATTTAGTGCTGCAAAGAATATTTAAAATGAGACATGTTTCACCGGTAGAAAATATTTTATTTCTTACTCAAGTGGCTTTTCTTAGCAATTGATTGGTTTAAATCTTAATTGATTGGATGTCAATTTTCAAATTATTTTCTTCTCCACTGAAAAAGAAATTTCAATGTTAAAACTTTCAGTTGTGTTATAAATCTGGAAATCTAGAACTATAACTTAAAATTTTAAATTTTATTCACTAGTTTACATAAACAAGTTTTACACATCACACATTTGAACAGCTTTTAACCAAAATACTATGAGGGATATTGGATATAACAAGGTCGAATATATTTATATTTGTTTTGGGAAAACTATCTTTTTGTTATATACATAGGTTTTGCGTTAAATTAATTTTACAGTAAAAATTTATAAAAGACCTTACAAATATCATAATTTTCATATTATACTTATAATTGTAAAAACTGTAAATGCAATTCCTTTTACTTTACATTCTATGAATTTGATTAACATTTCTGCTTAATGAAATAGTGAGGTAAGTAAATAATCTTGTCTTGTTGGTTTATTTACCCATTAAAACATCAAAAAAATGAAAGAAATATTGAGGAAGTTCGCTTATGGAATGTTCATATAGGGGTGGGGTTAGGAGTATTCAATTATTTTACTAATATGTTTTTGTAACAGTCTACTTCAATTTACTTAAGTGAAAATGTTTTGGCAAAAACTTTTATCTTCAGAGCAAATGATAAATTAATGCATTTAAATTTCACTTTTTGTCAAGAATGTCACGATTTTCTTTTGTAAGTTTTTTTTCCTAGTACCATAAAGCGATACGTGAATATGAATTTTAGAAAATTTCGGTTTTCATTCTAAAATGTAATTTTATTCTAAAAAATGTGTGCTAATCTTATAGAATGTATAAGTAGTTATAAAAAATTAAGTTTTATAGCTACGATACGACTTTAAAATGCAAAATGGAAAGAAAAAATAAAACACAGAAAATACGCATTTATACAAACAGATAAGATATACAATTTAACTTCCGGGTTTGTTATTCTAACTGAATTGTTTAAATAATGAAAATACTAAGAACTGCTGATAAGTCGGAGAATACAAACTTGTTTACTTATGCTATATTTTCCCAAAATGCTCACAGATAAAACATTTTATTTCAAATTATTTCGCTTCTCTGTGTGAAGTTTAAAGTTAAATATTTGAAGCACTTGATTTTTATCACTTTAGAGCATCAATAGAAAATTTGTTTGTTGCAGTTGAATACGCGAGAAAATTATTTCTCTACTGACAAAGAATAATAAATAAGACAACGAAATTCCAAAATCTTATTGTGTTCCTAAAAAAACAACGATTTCAAGATTCAACACAGATATGACAAATCCTTTAATATCAGTATATAAAGTATCACTGCAGGACATATACTGACAACATATGCTAACTCAGTCTTCAAAAAAATTGCACTTTTATTGATAAAAATAACAAAAAATGCTCACAATCGAATAAAATTTCGAGAAATCAGCATTCACTTTTTGTCAAATTGCTATTGATAGGAACAGAGATTTAAAATAAATATATTTACATGAGTAAAGGCAATTTGCTTATCCATTTGTTCATACAGAAAATATATTTATAAGAAGAGCAACATAAGTTGCTAAACTGTTCAAATTTTAAGTGAAAAATAACATTTATTTATATAATTTAATAAAATATTGCTATTTTGAGCATGCAGTTGAAATATTAGATGGTATAAGTTATCTTAGTGTTTTTATAAAAAACACTAAGATAACTTATAACATTATCATTTGAATGAATAACTTTAATAAGTTATTCATTCAAATGATTTGCTTTCTTTCGAGTTATTATTTTTTATTATTTAAGATAGAAAAGAAAATGTTTGTTTTGAATATGAATATGAAACTATGATAATGTTGAAATAAAAGCAGTCAAACATTCTGGTTTTTTTTATCCTCTGAATATGCATTTTTGAGTGTTCTATTTAAGTACGTTTTAAAATTAGCTTTCAAAAGAAATTAAGAAAATAAACTAAACTATATTTTCTGAAACTTTGTCTTAAGTTCTTTTTAAAATTACTTAGGTATTTTGCATTATTTAAATAATGATTCTCTCAGAAAGTAAATATTTAAGGCATTAATAACCATTAAAATTTAAATGACAGGAAATAATGTAAAGAAAAACATGATATTGATCACACACACAGATGCATTGCTTAAATTTAAGAAATCAAATGATCAAATATTCATAACATTAGATAATATAGATGCTAAGAAATTATAACTCAGATCACAATTACTTTTGATAATAAAACAACACTTGTCTTTTTGGGCAAGCATTTGAACAGAAATTGTAAAATATATGTGAGAATAGCTATCAAAATTGTGTGATATTAAATCCAACGATATTGGTAAGAAAATATTGAACTACTAGTCACATAGGAACACTGACCATAAAATTTGGATTAATAAAAGATCAAAAGAATGTAAAGACAACAATTAAACGTAAATTTCAAACCACTGTTATTACTATGAATTGCCCTGTTAACACAGGTAAGGTAGGCTCAAAAATAAACCTGTGCTTGGAATGTAATATATCAGAAATGTCACTGTTACTGTTTAAGTTCAAAACAAGCAAACAAATCATGATCTCAAGACGTAACCTATGTTACTTCAAATACAACACGAGATGGATTAAATAGGTCGACATCGAAAGCGCAACATCGACCTTCCATTACTCAAAAGTGACCAAAATCGAGGCAAAGTCTTTTTACTAAGAGCAGCGAGATCTTGTCATTAAGTAGTCATTCATCTGAAAGGTATTCAGTCCACAGTAGATATTGTACCGCGCTTCGGGGTTCGTATCGATTGAGAGTTGAATAGAGCAACCACTTAATGAACACAAGACTCTTATTCGTAAAAATTCCACTAGATATAAGAAATTCCAACTGTAACAATCACAATTATGCAGCTACAATTCGTCAGATACAATAAGAAACAGCTTCCGATCGCAGGTCTCAAATACCTCAGGCAGAGAACAGCTTCTCTAGACTAGCAGTCACGACTAATCTTCTTCACTCACTGACTGTCTTCACAAAAACTGCCTCTTTTCTATGTCGGGCTGAGGTATTTATACCTGACTTGGTGGAGAAATCTACCAGTTTCGCCAAGGTTCTGGAAGCTTCTAGGCTATCTCGCTAAATATTGGTCCTAGAGCTTAGGTGATGGATGCTTCCAAAAATATGTATTTCTCGCCTAGTCGCCAAGAATTTCGCCAATTGTCGCCAAGTAGCTAAGTTTTCTCGCCAAAACATCACCAAGTCACCAAATCATTAGATAACCCGCTTTTAACGTACAACACGTTCTGGTATTTAAATACCGGAATTTTTGCCCAAAATGTGAGTATTTCCGACCTATTTGAGATATTTTAAGACAAATACAATTATTATTTATAAATTTGTAACAATATTTATCTGAAAAGATAATAGACTTCCTTTCTCCAGAATATTTTTTGCCCATACGATTGGAGAAACTCTTGCTGTCCGTATGATTCAGCGTTAAGTCATAATAGTGATTTTACAGCTAATACAACTACAAACATTGTCGATGTCTGAGGGTGACAGTTCAAGTATTGGAGAATCTTCTGCTTCTTTTCATTATCTAAATAACGAATTCTCCAACTCGGAAGTTTCCATTTTATTATTACACAGGGAAATATGTTGGTGTAACAGCCATTTTCGATGGGCCATGATGGCCTAGTTGGTTATAGAGTTGTTCTCATAATCAGAATGTCGTGAGTTTGGATTTCGATTCAATTAAAGATCCGTTGTGTTTACTATATATGGGTGGCGAATTTTAAATAGAACATGTTATCCAAGTGAAATGATGTCTCTGGGGGTGGCAATATAAATGTGGGTAATCTTTCTCTTCGTTCTTACTTCTAAATTACGAAGACTCTCACCCCGCAGTTTTCACTTAATTAATTGACTACAATGCTGCGATAGATACTGGGAAGTACGCAGCTGCACACACAAACGTTGTCAAACAATTCACTGTTAGATTTTTGTATTGTATGATTCCTTTTTTTAATTGATAGTTCTTATCGTCGATGTACTATTTCTTAAATATATACTAATAACGTGTCTTTCTCATTTGACATGAATAATATGAAAACGTAACTGATGTTTTGCTTAACACTCGGTATAACTGTTACGAACATGTCAAATGGGTAATCTTCTGACTTTAAAATATTCTCCTATAACACATGGATCTATATTGTGGTAAGGTAAGCCACAATCCTGGTAGATTGCGATGAAATTTTAATCAAATTCAGAGACCAGTTGGTATTTCTTTCACTTGCATGATACATAGCAATAATTATCCTATTCAAAAGCAATATTTAAATGTATGAAAAACCTGCTGTAAATCATTTCTTTGCACGTATTATAAGTATCGAAATTGCCATCTGCTTAGAAAAAACCTCGAATGGCTGTTGATTCATTCAACTGTCACAACATGCTTCGTCTGCAACTTTCATGGTTATGATACGCTGCGACGATGGTGTGACAGTTTAACAGTCAATATATTTTTTAAAAACTGATTTTATCAAATATTTATAACAGGACTCAACATAAGCTGGTTTGACTATGCTTTTTGACTCGATAAGTTCTAAGTTTAGTTTCGGACTGTGTTGAACAATGGAATGGCATTTCTGTTGGAAGCAAATGCTAATGGGTTTTTTTGGATTTCCTCAATTGTGATTCTAATACATCAAAATTCCTCTCTGAAAGTAAAAAAGTAGAGAGTATTTAAATGAGCCTTACAGCAATTTCCAACTGTTTCGACCATCAATAATACTAGTCCATCCATCCATAATTTAAAGATAAAACCCAAATATATTTTCGAACTATAATTTTTATCTAATGAAATAATCAAAGTTAAAAATTAAATTTTCATTATTAATTTCATTTGAAATTTTAAAATCTAATAGTTTACATTTACTAATAGTTTTTTTTAATTTTATATTTCGATAACGAAATTTGAAAAAAAATTAAATGTGGGAATCTAATGTTTTTTATTTTTATCTTTTCTTGCTTAAGTGATTTAGGATTTGAAGAATTTTGAAGAGAATAATGTTATATACATATACAATGTCATATATATATATATATATATATATATATATATATATATATATATATATATATATATATATATATATATATATATATATATATATATATATATATATATATATATATATATATATATATATATATATATATATATATATATATATATATATATATATATATATATATATATATATATATATATATATATATATATATATATATATATATATATATATATATATATATATATATATATATATATATATATATATATATATATATATATATATATATATATATATATATTATAAGAACCGATTCTATTTTATATTATTCCATTTCCATTTCATATTTTCAGACACAAATACCTGATATATCTATAAGAGATATATGCAAATTCCTTGTAACATGGTAAAAGCTGGAAGATATCATTTATGTCCACTCTCTTAGTAATTACACTATATTTAAATATGTAATTTATATGATTATCTCTCCGAAAATAATTATTACTCTTTTAGGGTTTATACTGGTATAAGGCACTCATTATCACTGAATGATAATTATTCAATATATTATATTTCAGCTATTACACGTTTTACAGTTTTATCTCGTGCAAAATTCTGTCGAAAGATACCATTTATTTTGGAATGGCAGAATAATGAAACCAAACATAATGAATTTCAATATATCATCTCCTTCTCAGCCTATCAGTTTCAAATATTTTTTGTGTTATTAAATTTCAACTAGCTGGCAAATACTACTATAGTTAAAAAATTCACTGTCGTGAGATCTTTTTAACTGCAATCCTCGATGTCTTAAGAGAAAGACATCAAGAGTCAAAGAAATCAAGGAGCCAAAGACATCAAGAGCTATTGACGAACACCGATCAAATACTAATTCTCTTTTTTCAATGAAACTTCTGCTCCACCACATCTGTTCAACCAATCCCAATAAATCTCATAATAAAACCTCCCTAAATATGGGACAGCATAACGATGAAACATATTTTGTTCCCGCGTCAAACATCCAATTTGTTAATTCGATTGTAAATATGCATTATTGAGTGTAAGAGCAAAATATCTGCCCATATGGCACTACTTGTATGCACATTACACAGTTCTCCGAATGCTCATTAGTGTTGTACGTTAGTTGATTTTCATAAAGTTGGTATTGTACGCTTGATCATACGTTTAAACACCAAATTTCCTTTGCATACCTTATTTCATATTTGTGATCCATATTTTTTGGGTGTGCTCTTAAAGATGACAAAGACTTTTATGAAGTTTCAGGTACACTTAAAAAATCAATATTAAAAATAAATGACGGTTTATTTTTTGGATCAAATTATGTGATATCAAATATTTTTATACAGCAAAATGTTGAATATTGATATTGCTCAAGAACTTTAATGGGTTGCATGATTGACTTTTAATTATCATTGAAGAAGGTCTATCTTTCTATTCTTTCTTTGACGCATTTATCAATAAATAATTAACTTAAGAGAAATCTTCCTATAAAAATATACAGTTGAATTATAAACATAATTGCTTATAATTAAAACAACAAAAGACAGTAGTTATTGAGCTGTATTGTTTCAAATTTTGGCATCTAAATGACATTTTAATTTATCGTTGACATTTAAATCTCATTTCCGATATTTTAATTACTTTACTTATCAATCCCAATACCCATTTTCTTCTGTAGGTTATTAATATAGTTCATTGTGTGTATCTATTTAATTGGCTCCCATCTTTTCCTCCTATTTTAATCTAATTATTTGCAATATGAATGCAATAACTCTTAGCATCAATTGAAAGCTTTAAATGCTTATTTCAAAGTTTATTAAAATAGTATTATTAAAATGCAATATGTTTGTAAGCATATTTAGCAAAACTTTATAGCTAACAACTTTTTCCCCGTTACCACACATGAAGGAAAATTAAAATAATCTCATTTCTCATCAGTCATATTAGTAAAAGTAAATTAATTCTAAAACATGGAATTTCTGCATTTAACACTATAATTGAGTTGACAAGAAAAACATTAAATGGGGAAATTTTTATTTGTGTATTTATACACACATACACACAAGATAAGTCTAGTGATTTTTCAATTTTTTATTGTTAAATATAAATATAAAAAATACGAAAATAGGTTCATCATACATTGAGCAATATTTATGTAAGTTATTTTATGGTATTCTTAAAATATTATTATCAGTTATTGCTTCATATAAATTTTTCTAATATTCAAGTTGTTGTAGGTATTGTTACTTATGACTCTTGGACAAGCCAAGCTCGCTATGCCCTGGCTATGCGAATTTAAGTTAATAGGGAGCGTCTTTCGTTTTAATCAGAGCACCACGAAGGTGAAATTAAGTCTTTGCTCTTTTTAAATTTTGCGATAGATGGCACCACCAGAGATTCCACTCCCTCAATTTTGCCATTGATCGGAAGGGAGAGGAAATTTTCTCCAGACCATTGTTCAACTGCTCAACGACCAACCACAGGATTTTCGAATCCACAGATTTAACGAGCACGGATATCGTATGTACTCTTTGGCGGTACAGGGAATCGAACCTCGCCCTTCCGGATGGAAAGCGGATGCCCTAACCACTAGGCTACCACAGCCCAACATTCAAATAATAATAATAAATATAATTTCTTCTCAATAATCTAGAATTAATAAGTGTAACAGTAATAAGTGTTTAGAGTTACTAAGATAATCACTGTTGAAATCATAAAATGCTAGTAAAGGAGAATTAAAAATTAAAAAGATCTTTAATAAATATAGGAAAGACATGAACACTATTCAAATAGTAATATATGAATGATAAAATATGCACAAAAACATTTAAATATAGATGTCATCTTTTATAATATTTGACATATTCAAAAATACTTACGAAGGAACTGTAGTTGATATTTCCATTTTATTTTCTGGTGAAATTTAAAATAACTACAGATTCCTTTTAAGCAGTACTGAATGAAATTTAAATACTTATAGAAATTAAAATTAGACTATACTCAATTATTCTAAACGAATTATAAAAACGCATTTTAAAAATAAGAAGAAAAAATTGCTGAAGTCAAGAAAATTGTGAAAGGAAGCTTTGTCTACAATTGAAGAATGGTACTTTAACGACCTTAATGGGAATACAAACTTGTTAGTAAACAACATGAGCCATACACATAAATTTTGAGCCATATATACATATAAATAGGCCATGTATATAAACATTGAAAAAATACACAAAATTACAGGTAACCCCATAAATTTCAAGAAACGAGATACATTTTGTAACTTCTATGATATTTCTTGAACTACTTATGTACAATACTTTACCCTTATCTTTTCTTTAAACTTCCTTGTTTGATTTTTTTTTAATTTGAGATTTTCAAAGTTTATTTTATCTCACATAAAAGGAAACTTGGCTTCATTTCTTTCTATTACTGTGCCTTATGTTAAAAACAAGAAATAAAATATATTTGACTTTACAATAATAGATTACAGACTCGCTCACAATTTAATATGACACTTAAATGTCTGGTACAATAGTCTATTTATTACTTTTTGAGATTTTAAATGTGTGTATTTTTAAATATTTCAGATTTAATCGTTAAAAATATGACACTGTCAGTAATATTCTTTTACATGAAGTAGAAATATTATTGAAAGAAAAATTAGTATAATTGCGTCTTTATCAAGTAGTATATATTATATAATCATTTAGTTTACGTTAGATCGAAATAAATTTTCGTATAAAATGATTAAGTGAAAAATTGTATATCATGATAAAATCTCTTCTCATTTGAAATGGGAAACATTTAGAATTTCAAATAATACAAATTTATTTAAAAGTTACTATATGATTAAAAGTTATAGCAAAATTTACAATTTATAAGGAATATAATTATATTTAGATTTTAAATGTGCATATGCAATGAGTATAAGAATCATGAAAAAAATATATAAAAATGTTTCTTTCTTAATCATGGAAAATGATAGTTAAATTCATGCTAGAAATTCTGTTGTAGTTGATAAATTCTACGTCGTGTGTTTTAATTGTTCGCATAACATAGCATATAATAATCTTATCTAAAATAAATTCAAAGTATTTTTGATGTAATAAAAAAATATGATTCTCTCGGAAAAGAAATTGCCAAAAAATAAAATAAAAAAATATTTTTATAAATTTATCCTTCAAGCAAGAATACTGTTATGTATAAATAAATGCGAAATTAATTAGATTAGTAATTCTACTTTTTATTTTACAAATTACAAGATTCTTTCTGATTTTATTAATTTTTTTTTTAAAATTTATCCATTAAACAAGAATATTATTATGTATAAACAAATGCAAAATTAATTAGATTAGTAATTCTACTTTTTAATTTACAAATTACAAGATTCTTTCTGATTTTATTAATTTTTTTAATTTATCCATTAAACAAGAATATTGTTATGTATAAATAAATGCGAAATTAATTAGATTAGTAATTCTACTTTTTATTGTACAAATTACAAGATTCTTTCTGATTCTTTTTAAAAAACTAATTACAAAAAAGTAGTTTATTTTTTTATAAATTCATTAACAAATAATTCTCTGCATTTGGACCTGACCTCATTACAAGTATTATTATTGCCAAGTTCAAAACTGTTATTTCTCATTCCCTGTACTTTCTAATCAGATATCATCGTGTCAAATTCATTTATCACTACATGAATGAACTTGGTTTGGTTATATACCTTCATTAATAAAAAATGCAGGATAACTATACATTCCTGAAATCAGAACAGGATTCGGAATTTCGGGACATGTTAAGATGGCAACCTGCAGAGCAACGAGTTGACGAAAGAACGCCCGCATAGTCTTTTATTACTTCCGCAATATGTTGCCAACACGGAAAAAGGTATTTGTATCGAGGAAAGCAAATAAATGAGATACATAAACAAACATCAGGGTGCCATGAGAATGTCAATGTACTTTAACATTAAATTTGAGTGTATCTGTTTCGTTTCCAACGAATTTAGCATGCTTTGAATTGTTCTAAATTTTACCGGTAAATATTTTTAAGGTGACAAAAGAAATAAGAATTGTTTCAAATGAAATATGAGATTAAGAATAAAGTTGACCTATTCAGAATAAAAATTTAATTATTTTTATTATAATATCAATGTTCAATATATAATAAATTTAAATTATGACGTAAATTATATACATTGTAAAATTACCAAATCTTGACCATATGCCACTAAAATTTAAAAAAATTACAGTGAAAAAAGAAGAAAAACTCGTAAATAGTATTTTTAAAATATTATAAATTAAATTTAAGCAGTTTATCACATCATAATATTTAAAAAAAATGTATATTCTTTTAAAATGAAAATTACCAAACTGTCCGATAATGATTTCTTAATTTCCATATAGCAATAATAGACTGCTAATGAAAAATTAATACATAGTATTATAATAGTAAATCGGTTCGATATTTTATTGTGATCGGTACTAAATTTTTGTGTACCAGTTTTTGCCACATAATCTTTAGAAAATATTAGTATTTTGTAGCATTTCCTTCTTTTTTATAAGTAATGATATGTAATGTTTTTATTCCAAATTGATAATGTAATGCCTGATATTCTGGAATATTTGAATGTAAATTAGTTTATTTACTTGCAAAACAGAAATTTTATTCAAGCAAAATTTAATTATTTATCGACATATTTTATAATTATTTCATTATTCTTATTTGTTTTCATATATGTTGTAGAACGATATAATTATAAACATCATTTGAATAGATGAAAAATTGCAATTTTGGAATTATACAAAATTTTTCTATTGCTGTTTCATTACTTTAAAAAAAAAACATTAGTATTACTTGTATAATAAAAATCAAAGCAACGGTAAATAATATCTGATACTTTTAAAAATTGATGACACAGAGTAGTGAATTTATTCGTTCATTTTATTTTATAGAAAATAGAGCACTTTTACTCAAGCTAAATATTAACCATAAATGTAAATTTAAAAATATAAAGGATTACTGTATTAATTAAGTAAGAAATTTTTGCTTAGAAAAATATTTCATCGATAGAAAATGTATTTTTTTGAATGCTTTTATATAAGTTAGAAAAATATAATAATTTGATAAACTGGAAAATTTCCAACTGACATTTTGTTTCATGTAAAACCGTTGTCTTTGATAATATATTTTAAGAATTCTGTGAATGGTATTTTTTTTTTTTATTTTTTTTTTATTTATTTTTTATTTTTTATTTATTTTTTTATTTTTTTATTTATTTTTTTTTTGCAATGAAAACTATTTAAATCAACTTCATAAATGAAAAGATTTATTTAAATGGACACTAATCTACCATTCTTCACAATGAAAGTGATTTAAATTACACTTTGATACAGAAAGACATAAATTAAATAGATATACATTGCCCGAAATTGAAAATGCTACAACAAGAAGGACTAGCAAAAAAGTAACGAAACTCGGTAAATAGAAAGAGACATCAACGAACAATAAGTGATCTATATTTCGAAATAATATGTATAATACAAAGCGAGAACAGGGTCGGGTCAGTAGTTTCTAGAACAATCTTGGACGGCGATAAACGAAGCAACACGTCTAGGCACAGTGTCTATGAGAGTACAAATGGCATCCTGAGGAATGGCTCTCCATTCCCTGTTCACTATTTGCTAAAGTGCATCTTCTGAAGAAGGCAGGGTCTGTAAAAGGTGAACACGTCTGGGATTTGATTGGATGATTGGCGAGAGATCTGGTGAGCACAGCGGCCAAGGAAGCAGCTGCGCACCTTGCATAGTATGTTGGCTGTTGCAAGTAATGAGTGGTCGGACGTTATCCTGTTGATAAAGTGCATTAGGCACACGCTAAAGGCAAGGGAGTTTCATCGGCGGAGCTACTACATTTAGTTATTTGAAATCACAAGAACCCTCATGAGGCAATTCTTTGTTCCGCTTGAATGATAAGAACTGTACAAAGAAGCAAGAACATTTAAAAAATATTTATTTGACAGTCTATTTATAACACAACCTCAGTCTATTGTAAAAAAAAAAAAAGGAAAAATGCTACAATAAATACAGAAACTACTTATTTTCCATGTAACTACAAGTGTTTCATTATTGCACAATTTAGTTCAATAACACAAAGTAGATGTAAATAATAGCTACAGTAATTTAAATTATATGTCTGTTTTACATTGTATTGTATAAGCATATTATGTATTAAATATAAATTGGTACTGTATCATAATATTAGAGTACACTTATCACAATGTGAACTTTTTGAATTGTACTACATTATATTTGATGTAAATGTTTTATTAAGTATTTATACTACTATATTGCACAAAGTAAAATAATAATTACACTATACTCAAATTCGAATTAAATGTTTTTTTTCTTAAATGTTTACCTCTATTAACTTTACATCCTTTTAAAATATTTTTAATATTTTCACAAATTATGTGCAATATCTGACTCCAAATACAATAGGAATATTTTCATTCTTGGTGTTTAAAATATATTTTAAAGTTTACTGTATCATCCTGTATGCATGAACATTTTTTGAACTATTAAGCATTGCAGTTGGTATATTTTAAAATCATCCATTCATCATTATTAACATCACAGGAAATAAGCTGTATCCTGAATTATTTCACTATATTAAAATGAATGAATCTAAAGCACGTTAAAACATTTTTAATATCTGAAATCAAATTTTCAAAAGTTGCATTGTCAAGTGCGGCAGTTTACACAAAATTTTTATTACTATCGCACAAAAAGCAACTATCGGCCGCATCATTATTTTCACTACCAGCAGATTCAAAATACGAATCATCTATCAGTAAATTCATTCATTTTTTTACAATTTTAATGTTTTCATGATTTTTTGCAACATATTCTAAAGATAACTAACAGTAAGAATATAGAAATTTTCATTATTGATTAGCCTGACTACAGAGACTCGATAAAAAAAAAGCTTGTCCTCTGCAAAACTGTCAAGATTATTTAGTTATTTACTTTACCAGATTACTTAATAATTCACCGAGATAATATCTACAAGGACAAAATCGCAAGTTTTCGTTCATCAACATGTGAGTAAACGTGGCCTCTTTACTATTGTACAGAGAGTTGATAAGTACAGTCATGACCTTCTCTATTTTAATTATTACAGACAATAATTTTAATATTTTTCATGGCATTTCTGGTGTATTCAAGTTTTTTGATTAAATATCAGTTACGAGAGCCCTAATATACTATTTTTTCTGCAGAACAATTGTGCTACGATTTGTTTTTCCGATACTTTAATATACATGAGGTTATTGGACAGTTGATCTAGTAAATCTATTCTTCATATTTGCCAATAATATCCCACATCTGATCAATAATTAATAGAAAACTGAAATTTCATTGCTATATAGCTTGTAGCATAAATGAATTTTGTCAAAAATGTAAAGTTGTGTTAGTTTGCTACTTATCATCCTATCTTTTTTATATTTGTTTCTAGTCCAATTAAAAATTCGAGAATTGCAAAATATTGGTTACCTTAGGCAATGCGTTTCTTACATTTTCATGACTTGATATATATTATTTTAATCCTGGAGCATATAAATTATAATATTTGAATATACAGAACATGTTTTTAGTTATAAATGCATTTTTATTTACAAGCAGGATATAAGAAAATTATTCTTGACAAAAGGCTCAATTATGTATTTTCTTTTTGATATTATATGGATATTTAGTTTATATACAAAAAATAAAACTTTTAGGAAAATCTTCATAGCTATTTTACATTTAGAATATTGTCAATTTTAAATAACTAAATATAATTTGCTTAAGTTATTTTGAGATATGCATGAATTAATCGGTATGCGATAATTAAAACAACAACAAAGATCACTTTCTCAGTTAATTGTTCTCAATCCAAAAAAATGTCTCTGGTCAGTAAAAAAAGGCTATCTTTATTTTAAATTAGATAATAACTACTTTTATTATCTAATTAGATAATAAGTATTTATATAAAAATACTTATTATCTAATTTAATAAGTATTTTAAATTGGATAATAAGTATTTTTAAACAGTTACCACATACAACTATGCAAATGTTCCTAAAAGTATGTATGAGCTGATATTACAAGATTATTTCTACAGTTCAAATCAATACTATAATTTAAACTGAATGAATGTAAATGAAAATGTTTAGAGATGATGTTTTTCCAGAAATTCTATTATTATTTTATTACAATAGAAAAATGATAAAGTAATCTTGAAAAGTTATTTTGTTATATTGTATTTGAAATCACACAACAAATGCAAAATTTGTCCTTTCTTTAAAAAAATGTCATTTATTCGTGTTATGAATGTAAATTATGTATTCTAGATTTTATATATTTCCTTTTTACAACAGATTTAATATCATTTGCATTATAATTTTTAAAAAATTACAATTGTTAAATAATTTTATATAGTTTAAATTTTTATAAAAGTTTGGTGTAAAGATTAAATTATTTAAGGAAAGTTTGAATTAAAAATATTTTTCACAGCTTGGATTAAAATTACGTATTGCAATTAGAGTTAGATTCTGGTGAACTTTTTAAAGATTTCTTTAAGTTTTTCTCATTCGCGTTGATGATTTCATAACTACGCTATAAAATTGTTATTAAAATTTTGTAGTAAAATCGTTCAGTTTATTTTATATTTTTAACTCAAACCTTAGCCTTTATTTTTTTATAAATTTTTGCATCTCTCATTTATAATTTAAAATACTTTATTAAATTTCAAATTCAATACATTCTAAAACACTATCAGTATACTTCTTCGTATGCACAAAATAATATTTTTTTCGTTGATTTATCCTCTCTGTATTTTTTATTGGAAACAAATTACTATGCTCAAAATAAATTATTTTCTTGTTTGATTTTTCCTGTCGGTATTTTTTAATTGGAAACAAATTATTATGCACAAAATAAGTTATTTTTTTCTTTGATTTATCTTGTCTGTATTTTTTATATGGAAACAAATTATGATTCTATATGTTTTCTTTTTAGTTGCATTTATGAATAAAATGTAACAAATAACAATCATGTTATAAGTGGTTTTGTTGTATAAGTTTATATAATTTAGTGCTTTATAAAAATTTTAATATTGTTATAATTTAAGATTGATATACTTGAAAATTTTTGAATATAAAACTGTCGTTGATAAAAAAAAAATGAAAAAAAGCGCAGATTTGAATCCTATAAATTCCCCTATTCAACTTGATCCATTTTTTAAGGCGATTCCTAATTTAAGAAATTTTCTCTAAAGGTAAATATTTTCATCGGTTAGTTCTCTTGCACCTGTTAGCCAAAATTAATTGAAGGGGTCAACTGCAAACTGATAAAGGGTGGGTTTTCAAAATATTTGACCTGTTTCAGTTTTCCTCTTCGTACGTCAATTTTATCTTGAAGTAAAGGGGCGAAAATGGGTTCAAGGACAGACTTGTCTTGAGTTTTACGCTTCAGCATACCTTGAATGTAGTGGTATTTGTAGATTACACTTAAAGATGAACTTACACTCAAAATTAAGAGATATTCGTCATCATATAGGATCCTGTTTTTTTTCTTATTGGTTCGCATTGAAAGGTTCGGGATCCGGTTCTCGTCGATTAAATCATACTGAAGAACGAATTTGTGGAAAATTGACATTTATTTTAGATTAGATATAGTACGAATTTTATTTTATTTAGTAAAAGAACTTTTTAATTAGACATGCAATTCCCGAGTGTTTTTCATTAAGCGGATTTCTAAGGGAATCTTTAAACATTCCATTAAGGGAATTTCTAAAAATTTTAAGAGTAACATTTTTATAAAATAGATTCATATATTTCTGAGAAACTGATTGAAGTTTGTTTTCTGCCAACAAAAGAATTTTTCAAAAAAATGCAAATGAATAATATTCTTTTAAGTTTTCAGAGTTGAAATAATTTTAAGAATTAAATAAAGAATAAATCATTATTATAATAATCCTTTGTCAGTTAAGTATTCATTAAAAATTGTTATGAATGTTTTCAATCATATATTTACATTTATATTAAAAAATTAACTATATGTACTATTCATAATTATATATTGTTTCTCATAAATTACGAAACAGTCGAACTTTATCATACAATTCTCTTACTGTTCTTGATATAAAACAATGCCGATTTAGTCAATACTGAAAATTTATTAAAACTTTCTCAGAAACAGAGCGTAATATAAGACCAGATACAAAATATGCAAAAAGGACACGCACTCTTTAAATATGTGGTATCGAAAGTCCTGTGGTCCATTGTTGAGCAGTTACCATGGGTGTAATGGTCTGGAGAAAATTTCTTCCCTCTCCGGATCAAAATTGAGGGAGTGGATACTCTGGTGGTGCCATCTATCGGAGGAGTCCTAGAGCAAAGTCATACATTCACCTTCGTGGTGAACTGATTAAACGAAAGACGCATCCTTTTTACATAATTTCGCATAGCCTTTTTCTAGCGATATTGGCTTGTTTAAGGTTCATAAGTAACAACAACTACAACAAAAAGGACACAACACAGCAATAAGCATTAAATTCGTAATCATAGTATTTTATCAGCTCACTTCTTGGCAGTAACAGTAAAAGAATAAACTACTTTTTTATTGTTGCTAATCGATGACAACTAAATATTTAATTAATATCAATTAAATATTTCAACTCTTGATAAAATAGGTTAGAGCCTATCTTTAATGCAAACAAGTCTTTATTATTAATAAGAATATCTATCTTGTCTTATACATAAGGAATGATAATACAAAAGATTTTTGATTTTATATTCTATAACATTCTTGTGTTATAATTTTTTTTATATAATATTCAAACTAAACTAAATCTGTAGCACAACAGCCCATCTAGGCCAAGGTCTTCAGTGCCCATAACTACTTTCATAACAGAGAGCCCTGGGGTGCGAAGCATATTTCCCAATTAGGTGGTCCGCCTAACGTGAAATCTCCAGTGTTTAGTTCCCAAGCATGCTTGTTGCTCAGATTATCGACTCACTGAAGGAATAAAAGACTGAGTCGAACTTACCTTGCCCGAGGATCCAATCGCGAACCTGTCCCTTATGAGCGTGAAACGCTGCCAATAAGCCAACGACTTCATACAATATTTACAATGCAGAATCACCAATGTATCTATTTCTTACATAATATTCTGTGTTTTTTCTGTAAAATAACTTTTATTAAATGAGCACTCATTTTAATAAATTTTTAACCATTCAATTTCCGTACACAATTGACAGAAAAATTAGAAAGAATTGTTTTGCCTCTGAAGCTTCATTTAGAATGTTTCATCAAATCGAAACCATTAAATATAAATTCATGTGAAACATAAATGTATTTTTTAATATTAATTTTTATCACTCTTGTAATGCTGGATTTTGAAAAAATATCCAATCAATTATAGTTATTCGAGTAAATAAATTAATAAATACATATTTTTAATAATATTTATGTTCAATTCAAAATTGATATTTTGCACTTTATAAATTTCAAATACTATTTTCATAAGTAGTTTGTTGCCGCCCATCCTGTCTAGTGTTACAGGTGCCTGACTGCGGATAGGGAGGTCCTGGGTTCGAATCTCAGCTTGTGGACATGGATGTACTTTCTCTCTCTGTCTATTCTGTCTTTGCCCTTTCTCTGTATGAATGGTTGCCTACCTTATAAATAGGTTCTTATGATTGAGGAATTAAGACTCCACACGAAGATTTGAATCCTTTAAAGGTATATGAATAAAAAAAATTTATTTTTACGCAGCTCTAAATGATTGAATATTTGAATCATTTAAAGGAATCTATAATATAATAAAATTTAAGTTTGTTATAGAATTCAAATAAAATTTATAATTAATAATCATTCCAACCTTACGAATACATAAAAATAGTATAAAGTAATTCAGCAAAACTGCTCAGAATGTTATATATAAATTAAAAATATGCTCTTCTTATCTAATATATTTCACTTCAATATGAAACCATTTGTGAAAGTAAAGCACTTAAATTCCAGAAGGCTTAATGGAACAACAGGTAAAAGGTTTAGCTAAATTCCCATTAATAATGAAACATTTATTTCAGATTAATAGAATATGGATTAACAGATATTTAGACAGTAAAAATAATTAAATATAGATTTTTCTAAAAATTTTTTACATATTCCTGTAAGTGACATATGTATTCTTAAAAATTCAAATGCTCTTTAAATGCATTCGCATTTTGTTTTGGACAAAGAGCACTTTCTTTTTTATTTAAAAACTGACAAATTATCCGCTATCTAGTTTAAAAGTTTTTAGATCATTTTTTATGATTTTTTTTTATCAAAGATTAGAATTTCTCAAAAGAACGATTAAGTTAAGTTACTCAAAATTTTCAATTTAAATTGTTAAAAAAAAATTACAATGGTTATACGATTAACTATTCTTCAAATTACTCTGCAATATATTCATTCACATTTATTCAAATTCGAGAAAAATTTTTGCAACACGTTCGAATAAGAATACCTCAAATTATGACTACGAAGAATTTGCGTACCAATTTCATACCTTATATTATAAAACTTTGAGAGCGGGGGGATATCTTTATTTTTTTCACACTCTCTATTCAATAAAACATCATTTAAAGCATATATGTTTTCATTATGAATAAAACAGAAAGGTACTAAAAAAATACTGTCTATTGAGACTTATGGATATTAATTTTATACATATCTCAAAGCAAAAATTATGTAATTATAAATTATCAAGTTTATACAATTCTTACGAAAACAACGTTTCGTAATGTGCTGTTACTTATGACACTTGGACAAGCCAAGCTCGCTATGCCTTGGCTATGCGAATTTAAGTTAGTAGGGTGAGTCTTTCGTTTAATCAGAACATCATGAAGGTGAAAGTACGACTTTTGCATTTCAAATCTTCCGATAGATGGCAGCACCAGAGGATCCTCTTCCTCAATTTTAGCATTAATTTGAAGGGGGAGTAAATTTCTCCAGACCATTGCACCCATGATAACTGCTCAACGACAGACCACAGGACTTTCGATTTCACAGATTTAACGAACACGTACATCGCATGTACTCGGTGGGTCTTTGGCGGCTTTGGGAATCGAACCTTGCTCTTCCGGTCGGAAGATCGATGCTCTAATCACTAGGTTACCCCGGCCCGTTTCGTATTGTAAAATTTATATTTGTAATAGTGTCAATAAGTACTATTATAAATATTAGAAATTTATTTATATTGCCTTTTTCACTTCAGTATTTACAAGACAAGACAACAAAGTTAAATACATAAATTTCTTTATCGTTTGCTAAGTTACAATTCCTCGTTTGACATTCCTATAAGAACTTAAAATATAAGAAGTATTTAAAATTAGGGTTTTAATAAAATATTTACATTAAATTATTTTAATTTTGATGATTATCTTGTTTTTTGTGTAATTTTTGAATAGAATTTCATTTTAGTAAGAAAGTTATGAACGAGAGAAAATATATAAAATGCATTCCTACATTAGTTAGAATTTACGAATATTTCTACCAGTGCATATATAAATGAGAATAGTTTCCCTTAAACTATCCATAGTACCTGTTTCTTTTTTCTGTACTAATTGCACAAAATATTAATAAACATTTTGATATTTTTAAGGAATTTCAATTTGTATTTACAAAAAATGCAGATTTTTATAAATGCAGAATTTAAGAAGCTGAGGCTTATATTAAAACCCTGGTATCAATCAAATTTCCAAATAAATTAAATAGCATTTATTGAATTTCGTAAATTTATGCAGAAATGGTAAATTTATTTAGAGAGATTTCAGTTTAAAATTTGCTAAACAATTTTATTTTTATTCAATAAATTAATAGACTTAGGCATATCTGGGGAACTGAGGTATATTTTCTGAATAAGAGTAAAAATTTGCAATGAGACCCGTGAACCTGAAAAAGGAACTGAAAGAGAAAATATTTTTCCATACTGTACTAAAATATTTCTATATTTCATATTCATAAAAGCATGAAACGTAATGTTAAAAATGCTGAGGAATGTAAGCTAATTTTTAATAACCAGCGAAAAATTTTATTAATTTGTAGATATATCTAAATTTCATTTATGTTTACAAAAGAAAAATAATAAATATAAAATTAATACATAAAAAAATAACTTATATAAAAATTGTGTAACAGCTATCAGATATAGGGTAATATGATTATAAGTATAAAATAAGAAAAGGTATTGATTCTATAAGTTATGTAAAACAATATTCGAAAAATATTTTTGTCACGATAGAAGGTGCCTAGATAAACAAGCATATTTTTTGCTCATAGTTTAATATAAATCTTTTCAGCATTAAGGCTGAAAGCAAATCAAAATTCCATATGCATATTATTTCTACATTTACATCATTCGTGAAAGGAACAACAGATTATTAAATAAAACAGAAAAAAGTGAGATACATACTATTATTCTTGTTGAAAATGAAGTTTTAAAAACAAAACATTAGAAAAGTTTTATTTGGTGATAAAAATAGAAGGTAATAAGAAGTTTCTTTTTATGAATATTTCTAGCAGGTAAAAGAATCTGTATTCTCAATTTATTTTTGTTAGCTTGGAATAGAGTTTCGTTAAAGTTCTTATTAAATAAAAAAATGTATATAAATTACGTCTTTTGAATTACCTTAAATTGTTTCCAACTGAAGTATTGCTTTGCTTTTATTACAATTATATTACCATTAAAATATATTAAATTAACTGTCCATAAAAATTTCGAATATATACTATACGGATTTAAATTCGCTTTCAAAAACTTACCGTAGATATATGAAAGTATGGTGCTGCCATCTGTTGTGAACTAACATAATTTAATCGAATCGAATAAAAGAATTGATCTTTAAAATTCATTATACACACACACACAAGTTTTAAAATCTTGAATCAAAACTTTCTTTTACGCTCCTTATACATATATATATATATATATACATATAATGTAATTTTTACTCAATTGAAACTAGAATAAGTTTTTATCCTTTACTAAGAAATTTATTTTTTTAAACATTCTTTACTAATATTGTAAGCACTTTTCAAAAGTAAAAAAAAAAAAAAAAAAAAAACAATGACCTATAAAAATTAATAAAAAATTACAAAAATTAATCAGTGTTCTGTAATTTTTCTCTGACAAAAAATACTAAGTAATAACAATTTTAAAAGAGAATTTATTTATAAATTGACTGAAATTGACTCGATTTATTTATATAAGATTCTTTCATCGAATGATAAAATAACGATATACTTTTAAAACTGTTAGAGATTGTAATATTTTATTTATATGAATTTTAAAGACTAAACATCAATTTTTTTTATTTATTTTTTCACAATTTCTTTATTTGCTAAAAGGTAATTAAAATTATAATTAATATTTTAATTTTAATAATTTTTGAAGAAATATATTAATATTTTAATTTTTTTCTTAAAAGTTTTAACTGCCATTTATTTATTCAATCGGAAAATACTATCTGATTTAATAATATATATATATATTATGAACTGAAAGTTATCGAATTTTAAATTTTTCATTCAAAAATATTACTATGATAAAGAAATGTTAGATTTTTATTCCAGATATTTTAACGATTTAACTTTAAATATATCCAACACATTTATCTTAAAGAAATTCAATTTCTTAGCTGACAGCGAATGTGCAGCGTTTGTTTTTGAATTTAAACTACTGTGATTTTAAAACTAATATTTTAAACCAGACACACACATATATATACACATAATAAATTAAAATCACATTTATATATTTTAATTTAGCGCCAGACGTACGTGTTTTGAAAACACGGAATGAAAGATTTATTAAATAAAAGACCAGATACATTTAAGAATCAAAAGAGCTGTGAATTGGTCAGATTGTAAATAAATCTTAAGAATCAGATGAATAAATTTCTTACATAAGAGTTTGTGTAATATATTCCCAAGATGAGAAATTTTACAAGGATAACTAAGTTTTAAATATGTTGTAAGCATCAAAGTTTGACTTAAACTTACTTAAAATTATATGGAAAAAAATTGGTAGTCTCTCTATAAGTATTTATTGCTATTAAAACAGTAATTCCAAACTTTAAAATATTTGTTGGCTTACTCATTGCCTTATTAATAGCCGTTTTCGTGCATGAAATTAAAATTAGTTTAAAAGAAAAGATTACATTAACTTAAATTACATCAGTGTATCGAGAGAAGAGAACAGTTGGTATTAAAATGTATGACACATTTTTAATTGCTATCGTGTATATTTTGCCACTTATTTCCTAAATCAAAAAATATTGTAATATTAATAAACTTTTTATGGAAATAATATTCCAGTGAGAATAAAGAATAATCTAAGTAATTTATTTTTTTTTAAAAAAAGAAGCATGAACGCGCGCGTGTGTGCTAATTTCATAACTACAGAGATTTAAGATGTTAATATGTTTAGATTATATAAATGAATAATTTAGTGATCTTTAAAAAGTATTACTTAATGTCAGTCATTGAGAGAACTTAAAAAAAAAAAAGTTTATTAAACACAGGTTATAAAAAAAATGTGAACAATTAAGAAATTCTAGTTCGTACATACATAATAGTTTCTAGATGCTCAAATTGAGTGGATATTAAAAAAGAATGTCCAGCTATAGTATCTCATCAGTTGGGCATTCTCCATATACCACGATATCCCGGTAGACCACGAAATCTCGATCTACCACGATGTAACACAGTGGATTGACATCTTCGCTCGTCTGATATTTTGAGTGGTGCTTTGTATTTTGATAGGCACGAATAACATAAGCACCAAATAACGGTGACGATAGCGAGAATCCAGTTTTTCACAGACATCCAAAAGGTAAAGAAATTATCCAGTAACCGATAACAAAATCTTCTGACTGGAGAGAACAGAGGCACAGCAGAGTTGATTTCTAGATTCATAGTGCAAATCTAAATTTAAAAAAAATATACAATTCAGATCAGAAACACATATGTTAACATATTTTAAAATGAAAAAGCAAGCTAATATTTCTAGAATAAAATGTCAGAACTCTCTGAAAACTGGAAGTACCGATCAAATACTATCATACAAGATCAAATATTATATATAACGAGGGACTATCTTTCACTAAAAAGGGGTAGATTAATGAAGAAGTTTTAATGAGCTAATTAACAAATTTAAATATTTAGTAAGAATTATTTTTAGAGGAAATTTTCAAGATTTATGGGATTTAAACTTTAGATTAAAAAAAAAAAAAAAAAGATGTGTGTTTGTTATTATAAAGATTTAAGTAAATTACTCTTCTGTAAATAAATAAAAAAGAAACTTAAGTATTAAGAAATCAAATATATTAATGATCATCGAGAAATTTTAAAATTTAAAATCGATAGTGTCAATGAGAATTTAGTTTTTCATGTGAAAGTACTCAACAAAATTAAATTAACAGAATCATTAAACATAAAACTAACACTTCAGTTTCATTGATTAAGATATTCAAAGACAAAATACTACCTAGTTTTAATAAAGAGCCCCCGATAAACTTAGATAAAAAGCTAAATAAATTTTAAAAGTAGATACTAAGTAAGATCAAATGTATTCACTATCTCATTGAAACAATATTTATGCCAAAATAATGCCTACGTCATCAGTTCTTTATAAAATTATATTCAATGAACTAACACATACACAATCAGCAATTTTTAATGAGATAGGAAAATACTTTAAATGATGAAATCTTAAGTACTGTACTCCTCTCATTCATTTTGTTTAAAATTTTAAGCTACTTTTTTTTAAAAATTTGAAAATTATTTAAGTTACTTTAACATAATTTAAGTTACTTTGAAAGAAAAAAATTCTGAAATTTATAAACATTTGTAGATTATGAATAAAAATATTCATTTAGTTTGTTGCAGAAAACAATTGAGTATTTTAATATTCAACTGTAAACTATCAATAAAATAAAATGTTGCTTAATAATAAAAAAACGAAGGTTCTTTTTATTATCTGAAAGAGTGTTAGCAAATAAATAATTTATAATCTGAGAATAATTTTTTTCATTAAGTAGAAAGTGCTTTCATATTAGCTGCTAAATGTTTAAATTATCTAAATGCATATTTGTTTTAATTCATTCGCTTTCTCAAAATTTTGAAGATTATTTGAGATAACCGCACAACTTAGTTTCTCAGATAATTGAGAATTTAATATAATGTATTTCAGAATTACCGATGTGAAATCAATGATTTAAAATTGTACTATTTGCTCCTATCAAAATATTATATCCTCTGTGGTGGAATCAGGATTATAAGCAGCATTTAAAAATTTTTTCTTATCATTAAAAAGTCAAATGTTGTTTGCTCATATTTCAGTTATCATTTATATAATTCAGAATCCTTTTATTGGAAAATTAAAATAACGATCAATATTCATAAACTTCCATCATGTTATGGTAGACATTTGATAAAAATGACAATTGTAATCATAAAGCAAAATCAAAAGATCTCAAGTAGGCCATTATGTCTTATTGTTTTGTTTTAAGTTACATTAATTTTTTTATAAGTTAACATTCCAAAAGTTCATTGATTATTTTGTCAGATTAAGCCTATTTCGTGGCAGTTTAGTGAAAAACGAACTTTCTGTTCTTAGAGCCTTTAGCAAGCTTGAGATCGGGTTACAGGATCTATTGAAAGTGGTGGTGGGACTAATCCCCATCAAGACCAAAGACAGCCAAAAAGTCCAAAAGCCGATGTGGACTTTTCACAGCCTCCTCACGAGAAAACCGCAAGCACTTCAAGATGTGTTGCGGGCAAAATGGAGCATTGTCACACTTAGGGCATGCTGGGTATTTTCTTTCACCGTCCTCAAAGATCATACACTTCAAGCGGCTAGTAGAAAGTCGAGACAGTGTCGTCTGATGTACTCTGGAGCCCTTAAATGTTGTGGCGGCTCCAGGATGTCTTTGGAAGTACCCAGGATGAGCAGAAGGGTCAGCCCAGGTTTTAGAAGTAAGTTGTTTAGTAATGGAAGAGATCTCTGATGGTGTTTCTATTGAAAGTATTCGGTTCCACTTATGACGAGCGACTTACGACTGCCTAAATTTGTATCTAAGTTTCGAAATCGAGCTCTCTATGTTAAATATCCGATTCTGCTCACGAGGAACGATTGCTTAGATTTGTATCAATGTTTATTCAAAGAAAATGATAAATCTTACGGTAGCATATTTTTTTCCTAATCGTTATTAATTTTTAAGTATTGATTGAAATGCATTCCTATTGTTATTTCCGACAAGCAATGATTGATACTTATGATTATAAAGTGCACTTCATTGTTTGCTCGTGGCGCAACGGTAACTTTTTGCACATGAGGGATAATATAGACCGTGACCTAAGGCTCAAACTGGATCACTACAAACATCCATGTCCAAGGTGGAATTCGAATTCACGAACTGTTGAACCGAAGGCAAGAATACTAATCAGCTACTACTCGACTAAAGTGCATTTTAATCAATTATTAGATAAGAACTGCCGACCAACTTGTCTAGTGGTCAGCGTGCCTGACTACGGATAAGGAGGTCCTGGGTTCAAATCCCGGTTCGGGCATGGATGTACTTTTTCTCTCTATTTATCCTGTCTTTGTTCTTTCCTTGTATGAATGAAGTGTGATTGGTTGCCTACCCTATAAACGGGTCCCTATGTCATGTGTGTACTGAGGAAGTCGGACTCCACACCAAAATATGGTTCAGTTGCAAAAGTGGAGCAGCGCACCCCATGTTGCCAGCCTAGCTGGCACACGACAATGAATGAAGGAATTAGATAAGAACTATAGATTATTTAAATGTCCTTTAATTTATCCTTGTAGTTAATTAGAACATGGATCATTCATCCTAAAAAGAGCTTTTTAAAATGTTTGGATCAATCATGTTATCTTTTAAGTTGGCTTACAAAGTGATAAGGTCTTTTGATAAATGATCTTTAAAGGTATTCCGCCCATGAGGTTTAATGTTTATTATCTTTCCTTTAGATACTTTGGATTTGAGTTCAAATCCTGGAAAATTGATAAGGATGTTAAATGGTTTGTTGCCCCTTCTGTTCATAATTAAAGTTTTGCCACGCATTTTCTGAGGATAACAGTGAGTCAATACTTTTTATATAATTTGGCAATTGAAAGCAGTTCTCTAGCACTTTTGAACACATTCTGGGGGTAGTTTTTCATAGGTAAGAAGAAGTATTTGCATTATCGCAATGGAAGAAATTCACCCAGACAAAAATAAATTTAAAACTTTATCCATCATTTTTTGAAAGGTTAGAATCGAATTTGGATCTTTTACTCTAAGACGTGGTTTTAAACGAGGTCATGTTGAGCCTATGATATTAATGTAGTATATGCTACGGTTATATATACAAAATTCTGTGTAAACCATGTTACACTATGCAGATTACAAATTCGTCTATAAGAAATTTATTCAGTATAGATTAAAATTCTGTTTTATAGTGTCAATTTGGGTATGTATTTACTAAAAGATATATCAATTACCTTTTAAGTGTATACAGCATACCAACTAGCATTTTTTGTCACTATAATAAAATTAATTTTGCACTCTTTTGATGCCTTTAAAAACTTTTTCTCTTTCCCAACATAACTATTTCATGTACTTTTAATACACCATTTTTTTCATCTCTGTAGTGAGATATACATACTTTTATTACAGAAAAAAAATTAGATTCTTACGCAGTTGGCACGGCAGATATTTTAAATAAATTTTCCCATTTATTTCTGTCATATGCCAATATTATTAATTTTTAGATTTTCAAAAATAAATTCGAATTTTTAATTTCTTTTAGTTTTAAAAGAAAAATATTTAACTAAAGCATTTAACAATAGATTGAGAATTAAGGAAATTTTGAAAATTCATTAATGCTTAAGCTATATTTACACCGAAATTCTCAAACATTAATTCTATGCCTTTATAAAAGTATATTCCTGACAGATATTCAGTTAATACTTCATTCACCGTGAAATAGAAAATTAAACGGATTTTGTGGATACTCTTCAAAATTATGAAATAAAATAAATTCCTTTGAATAATTTCAACAAATATTCCTTTGAATGATTTCAACACTATATATAACTATCAGATAAACATTTATATTATTAGAATTATAAAATTATTCATTATTTACAAATTCGTAGATTTACTTCTGAAAGCCAAGCTAAAACTTGTATACTTTTTTACATTTAAATTCATCATCAGGAATGGAAATTTATTTTAATTTATATATAGACATCGGAATTAAAATTCCTAAAGAGTATAATCCGCTGAACAATTGGAAACTTATAACTTTCTAATAATGATAATTTCATAATTTATCATTAAAACTAAATTTAACACACCTAGATTTATTTGAAATGCATGTTTCGTAAATAATACCATTAGTGAATTCTTCTCAACTCAAGTTTCATGCTATCGTTTTAATTACAAAATTAAATATACTTCTATAATACATAGCCTGTTTAAGGGATTCATGGTTTTAATTTCAATTAGAATTTAATGCCAAGATTTCGCTGATATGTACTTTATTTAAATTCATTAAGTCTTGGGCCTTAACCGATTCAATAGAAAGACTACTCTTAAGTTTGAAAGGTGCCAGGTTCAGTAAGAAAAGATTGGCTATTAACAAATAGCCAATCTAGTATAGAAAATGATCGTACGGTACACCGTATGATCATTTTCTAAGCACATGTATGTCAAAATGAAAAGGCTAATGCAACCAATCAAGAGGAGTGGCATGAACAACTTTGTAATAGCTATAGTTCAAATAATACATTTATGTATTAATTGAATGTAAATACAACAGTTTTGCAATATCACGGTCCACATAAGATTGATGGCCAAGAAAAATCGTACCTTCAACGAAAAATCGCAATTAAGAATCAGTGCACATCCTATTTGATTAGAGTTTCAAAAAGGAGATTTTTTTAAATAGTGTCTAAAATTCACGAAAGAAATATGAACTATTATCTTTAAAAAAGGTAACAGAATTTGTAATTAAAGAAAGTAAACTTTAACATCAAAAATCAATTAAAGCCACATCATTGTGTTTAAAAACAGCGCTCTATGCCACGAAAAAATCTTTCAAACACCAATTATAGTTAAAATACAAAGGAAGATAAACTTAAATTATTCTATAAATTAAGTGCTAATTAAATATTGATAAGAAGGAAATTATATCTCTCAATATGTATCAAGCAACAGAACTTAGCGACATTCATTGTTTAAAAATTACTTTATTAAAACTTAATTGGATAGTATACAGAAATAGAAATTTAAAAAGAGTTACACTATCTACTTTATAGTAATTTACATTAACTACTTATATAAATTTAAAAAGTAAGATTACATTGTCATGTAACGCTCGCGCATTTCAAATGGGGTTGTCATTACAAATACAGAAAATTGCATAAACAAGTTATCCGTAGAACACAATATCTGGATCATTATTACGAGAAGGATTTCGACTGCGGGAAGGTAGATCCAAGTCTCCCATCACATAGACCACACAACTTCCGATCAAGAATAAAACCACGAGGACAAAGTAGACGAACAGACACAATGAGTAATTAGAAATCAGGATTGTCTTCTCTCTCATCCTTTCGATCCATCGCTGCAAAAAGCTTGGTTCTACGTTGAATTCATTCCTGTCAATGTGTGCTCGAGGTTCTCCGTTAGCAGCATCCATTATTTAAAGTTCTTTGGATAAAAATACTTTATTAGAAATCAATTATTAGAAATACTTTATTAAAATAAAATACACAGAAACAAGATTTGTGTACTGTAATTAAAAAAAATCAAACTATGAAATAGTTAAGAAAGATTAGGGGATGAAATTAAAGAGTCTTATTTTTAAATATATTTTTTGTATTATTTTGAAAATTCGTTTTTATTCTGAAATTAATAAAAGAGCAAGCGATATTTCTTTACGGTTATTTGTCAACTACGAATTTGATTAATCTTTTAACAATTGTAGTTACGTTTTTATAAAGCTTAAAGCTAAGATTTCACTTAGATATCATTGAATACTTTGAAGAAATCTCCATAAAAAATCTAAATAAGTTGTGCAATAAGTCAAATTAAGACATTAGAACAAATTTTTTAGAATCTTCTCCCAGAATGTGTGAGTAATTTTTAAAATGATAGAGTTTCAATCAGAATTAACAAATCTTATAAAAAGCAAAGTTTATCAAGAACCAAGTCTAATATAGGATACATAGTAATAGTAAATTCTTATGCAGAGTAGGAGACTATATTTTTCGTATAAGTTTTATTTCAAAATTTAAGAAAGAGAAGAAAGTAAAGAAAGTTATATGAAAGAGAACGAAGTAGAGTTGTATATATATTCTAATTTTAACACTTTTTTTGATGAATAGTTCTAAACTATCAAGTTTAAAAACTTATACATGAAGCGTTTTCATTACTTCAAGTTCCAAAATTATAGACACAAAGGATTTTCATGAATAATGCTTTCATATTATAAAAATTAATTTAAATCGTAAATATTTAGTCTTAATATAAATATTTTTTTTTCTCCAAGCGAAACTTCTAAAATTTTAAGTTTCCTTTTTAAACAGAAAATGGTTAATTTTTAATTTGCAGACACAATTACATAAATAAAACATTTCTACATAACTTGTTCTAATTAAACATATATAATAAAAACGTTAAACTCACTTATAAAGATTGTATAGTTCAAGGCACTCTCTCAGGAAAATCTATAATTAAAAGAAAACTTGCACACGAGTATTTAAATATACCCACACACACACACCAGTATTAAAATATGCACATAGTTACGTCACATATACCTTATTCTGGAACAAATAAAAATATAATATTTATAGCTGTCGATTAGGTACAGTGATTAGTTATGGTACTTTATATATTTCGGGCATCCAAGTTCCATTTCTAAGGATAATGCTTAAACGTTTGTTGATATTGCATTCCTTTTCATTATACTGAACATTATCTTTATCTTTATATCTTTATTTATTAAATTATTATTTTTATCTTTGTTGAATTAAATTTTTATGTAATGTAGATAAACAAAAATTGCAATGAAGGAAAAAAATCACGTCAATTTACAAGTACTAATCCCAACGCAAACTATTTATTTTAAAATAAATTTAACGAATATAATGACCACCTAGATAACGAATTTTTCAAACTATTATATTTGAAACAAGGTACAATTTAATGTTAATACTTTGTTTTTCCATTGGTCACACTAAAATCCACCCCTTACTTGTCACAAATTGCATACTTTTGTTGTGTGAAAATGGACATATATAGTAAACCATTAAAAGAGTATTTTCATCATAAGTAATTTCTGTTTAAAATAAACATGTTGAGAACATATTATTCTACGGACTGTGAAAATTTTCATTAAAGCTCTTATGATTTCCATTAAAAACGCTATGCTTTGGTTATTACTTTTTCTTTCAAAAATGAAAATAATATAAACATAACAAATAGAGGTGTTTATGAGAGCAATAAAGTGAAAGTAATGACATTCTTTATAAAACAATCGTACAATAATTAAAGAACCATCTCAGATGATTCGTCTAAAATATAAAATTAATACCCATGGTCACCCTCGATAATTAAATTAGAAATAATTAGTATTTCATTTTTCCCATCCGGTCGGACCTTAATTAGCGAAATCCTCTGGTGATGTTATTTAGTATTGCATGCAAACAGCAAATATAGGCGTTAATCATATATGAAACATATTTATTGTATAACTTCAGCTCTAACTAATACCATTGATTAGGCCAAAATGAGAATTTAAATTACTGTAATTAAAGCCTAATATTTAGGGATTATTAACCAGCCAATATTGGCCCATCTAAGACCATCCCAAATTTTAAGTTTCGAAATCATGGGTAAAAGATAAAAAATACAAATTTTCTTATCTATCTTAAAAGTAATCTTAATCTTAATTGTAATTTTTATGTTTTAAAGTTTTATTATTTTAGAATTAATTAAAAATTTAGGGCGCTCCGTGGCTGAGTGGTCTAAAGCATCACCGCTAATCGCTTGAGAGCGTAGGAGTGTGGGTTCGATTCCCACCGTGGCCCTGGGTGTTTTCTTCGTTATTCTTCTGTGATTGTACATCTGTCATTGTGCTATTTGTCCTATTATTGACGAAGACTTACAAGCGGATCTCAAGAATCAAGCTTACAAGTCTGAATACATGTAATGTAATGTAATAATATTTAAAAATTTATATTAAAAAATTTCGATCTTTCTCTCTTTACTAAGATATTTCGGATAAGGGGATGATGTTAAATATTGTTAATTTTCGAGGAAAAACAATAATCTATGCATAAACGGAATCATGTGTTTATATTGTGGCCCCCAACGTGGGGCCCCAATCTTTACTTAAGAGAAGATGAAGGACAGAATCTGGATACAGAAACCAGAAATCAATTAATTGCTCTGATTAATGAAAATGAAAATATTTTCCAGCTAGGGGGAGAACCGACTCCTTATGTTAAACATTATATCAATACAGGTGACCATCCACCAGTTGCATCTACACCTTATAGACTGTCTCCTAAAAACAAAGAACTTTTAAGAAAATAAATTGATGAACTTTTGGTCAATGATATTACAGAAGAATGTGAATCACCGTATGCATCGCCCGTTGTTTTAGTTCCTAAACATAATAGAACTATTAGATTGTGTATTGATTATCGTAAGTTAAATGCGATAACTGTTCCTGATAAGTATCCACTGCCTCTCATGGATGCTCTTTTGTACGATGCAAAATCCGCAACTTTTATGTCTACTCTTGATCTAAAAACTGGATATCATCAAATTGAGGGGTTAATCCTCAGGATAAAGACAAGACTGCATTTGTGTGCCCGTTTGGTGTATTTAGGTATAAAAGAATGCCATATGGTTTAAGAAACGCCCCAGCAACTTTCCAACGTCTTATGGATCAATTCCGAAATGGACTACCATCAGTGAATATCTTAGTCTATTTAGATGACATTATTGTTTTGTCTGAAACCTTTGAATAGCATGTTCAAGATTTAAAAATGGTGTTTGATAGACTTCGAAAATTTAAATTATCTGCAAATAGAGATAAATGTAAATTTGCGTGCCCTCGTGTAAAATACCTAAGATTGTGGATCACTCCTAATGGAATAGAGGTTGATCAAGTAAAATAGAAGCAATACAAAATATTCCTTCTCCAAGAAATGTTAAACAGTTGCAATCATTTTTGCAAACTTGTTCATGATATAGAAAATTCATCCCGAATTCTTCAAATATTGCTAGACCCCAGAGCAATTTGACCAAAAAGAACATTGTTTGGAAATGGAATGAACCAGAACAACAAGTATTTCAAACTCTAAAATAATGTTTAATAACTCCACCAGTTTTTTTTAAACAAGTTGATCCTACAAAGCCATTTATCATTCGAACAGATGCAAGTGGTTATGCTCTAGGCGCAGTCCTTCTACAAGGTGAAAGTCCTGCCGATGAACAGCCAATCGAATATGCAAGTAGACTTTTAAGATCTGCTGAAAAAAACTATTCCACAACAGAATGAGAAGCATTGGGAGTCGTAATGAGCCTTAAAAGAATTTTGAGATTATATTGAAGGCTCAGATATTACCGTAGCATCAGACCACCAACCATTAAAGTGGTTAATGACTTTAACGTCACCCACTGGAAGATTTTTCAGATGGGGCCTTCAGATTCAAACAAACAATTTGAAGATTGATTATTTTCCAGGAAAAATGTAACATTGTGGCTCATATGCTGTCCAGACCTGTGGAAAGCACGGACAAGAACAATGAAAAATCTTGCGACTTAAGAACTATCGTTATTGATGTCCCATCAAGAACAGCTGGTCAACTCAGAGAGGAACAATTGAAAGATCCTGAATTAAAGAAGATCGTAGACTCTTTGGAAGATATTAACAAAAGTGTTGACTTTGCGAATTGGACGGAGAGAGGGTACCTCTTGAATAAAGGTGTACTGTACCGTTATTCTCCACACTCTAAAGCTGAAGAAGCACAGTTAGCTGTCCCTTCGTATCAAAGAGAGTCTTAAAACTTCACCATGACGCTCCCACAACATCACATTACGGAGCTGATGGTACTTTTTTCCGAATATCATCTAGATATTATTGGACTGGAATGAGAAAGTACATTTCAGATTATTTAAAGAGTTGTGCAGAATGCATCAGATACAAAGCAACGAATCAAAAACCTGCCGCTTTATTGCAAACACCTGTAACTGCTCATCGTTTTAAAAGCACCGCGATTGATCTTTTTGGACCCTTGCCAGAAACGAGAGAAGGCATGAAGTGGATTTTTATTGTTGAAGACTGTACAACGAAATGGGTTGAGTTATTCCCGTTAAAGCAAGCTATTGCTAAAGAATGCGCTTTAACATTATTAAATGAAGTATTTTTAAGGTATGGATTACCTCGTCGCCTAATAAGTGATAATGGGTCTCAATTTGCCAGTGCAGTAATGCAACAGTTATGTTTTGTTTTGAACATCAATCAAAGTCTCATACCTGTTTACCATCCACAGGCCAATCCTGTCGAACGCAAAAACAGAGCTTTGAAACCTCGTTTGTCAATGTTATTCGGCAACAACCGTACATTATGGACTGAACAACTGCCAGCTATAAGATTTGCAATGAATACCGCAAAATGTGAAACTACTGGTTATAGCACTGGTCTATAGCAAAGTTAAGATATATACTGGTTGTACGGCAGTATATATCTTAACTTTGCTATAGAATTACGAACTGTAGACGATGTAAGTACTGATCTGCGCACTGTAATTCATAATGATAATTTTGTGCCAGTATTCATTCCGTATTTAAAACGCTTTGAAAGATATATGTCACAAATTAAAGAAAATATCGAAAAAGTCAGGAGATCGTCGAAAAACATATACTGATAAATTACGTAGATCAAATCTTGTTTATAAACCCCATGATTTGGTTTGGGTAAAACTTCATCCTGTAAAGTAAATCTAGCCAAAGTAAGAGTGCAAAATTTATGCCTAGAAAAGATGGACCTTACATAGTGGTTTCCCAAAAATCACCCACTACCTTTGAAATAGCCAGTTGTGACAAGCCTGAGGAACCTTTAGGTACATACCATGCTTCGTCACTAACACCTTATCAGAATGTTTCTCCAATCCATTCTCCTGTGGTACCTTTAAGGAAAAGAGGTAGACCTCCTAAGCAACCTTTAGCTTCAAATAAAAT
This sequence comes from Latrodectus hesperus, assembly GCA_037975125.1. Taxonomy (NCBI): domain Eukaryota; kingdom Metazoa; phylum Arthropoda; class Arachnida; order Araneae; family Theridiidae; genus Latrodectus; species Latrodectus hesperus. The sequence continues at coordinate 74,808,778 of CM075857.1, read as the reverse complement.
TGCTGGACGAAGTAAAAAGTCTATTAATAATACACCACCTCGCCGAGACGGCTTTCGGAGGTGTAAGGGAGGGTGTAGCGGGTATAATTACAGCTGCCTTCCCTGTTCAAGAGGGTATATAGCGCTAGGCGCAACTAGTGCATTCCCAAAAAAAAAGACACTTGAGATCACTTAAGATGTTGAAGTTTTTTGGTTCGCTGCTTCTTTCTTTGTGTGGCTGTTTTCTGAGATTATATGTAATGTGCCGTTATTGTTATATATTGTGATGTGGAACTTTAATAATATTAATAAATATATGTTCCTGAAAGCTTTATTATTCCTATTTATAGTTATGTTTGGAATCATGTGTTTATAATGCGTAAAATTTTAAAATTTTGCAATAAATTTCCGATGTTACACTCAAAAGTTACTTCCATTTAGAAATGACGATCAAAGAACAAAGTTAATTCATTTAAACCAATTATAGTTTTGTGATCAAGTATTAAAGACACATTTCTGGCTGCGATAATACAAGACTATATTTTACATTAATTTTACTCACTGAACACTTGTTAAAGTTTTTTTGTAAATCTCAAATAGATTAAATTACAAACCAGTTTCTTGATTTTTATATAATAGTAAATTATAGTTACTAAAAATTTATTTTCAAAATCTTGCAAGATTTTATATTATCCATTTTATAATCTTTTCTATTAAACATGGTTAGATAATTTTTATAGAAATCTATATATTTCCCGTAAATAAGAACATATACATTGATTATGAAGTAATTCCTCAAAGAATCTTAAACTTTAATGTTCCGCCATTCACTTTCATATTACAAAATAGCTTGAAATCAATAAATGTCTTAATTATATATTTAATATATATTTCTCGACTTATAAAAATGTTTGGTTTTACCATTTTTAACACTGAGGTTCCATGATCTAGAATAAGTTATTTGAATGTATAATAGTATTAAGTTATAAAAAACACTTACATTTTTATAGTTCAGAATTTATCAAAGAATTTACTCAAAATGGATTTGGATATAAAAAAAACTAGATTAAAATATTCATGCATCAGAGCTTAGATGTAATACAAATTAAATTACAGAAAGCTTGTATAAAATTCTTTCATGAAATTATTAAATGATAAAATGCATTAAAGTTCAGAATTGCTAAGATTCTACAAAAATATTTTTTAAGCAATATTATTACATGAAGAATTTGTTACATATATTTTTAAATATTAGTTATTTAAGCTTAGGAGAAATGTATAATAATTTTAATGATTAAATATTTCGTAAATCGTGAAACATTTGATTCATTAATACGATTCATAAAATTTAGTATTAGAACTTATTTGCAGTTTTAACTTCAAGATATATTGTAAATTCCAAATTCCTCATAATTATAGAAGACTTACATCTGCTTAATATAAAACTTCGAATTTTATTTTAAACTTGATTCACAAGACTTAAAAAAATTTTCAGTGTCTTTGTCTGAAGAGCGACGTTTTTGTAGCTTATCTTTCCGAGAATCTATATTACTAGATCCAGATGAAGACCTTAATGAGAGCAAAAGAAAACCAATTAGTAACATCCCCATAAGGGACCAATATGCAAGACTACCAATGTATGGCCCAAATGTTTCAATTATTGCAGAACTCACACGCTGCCATTTATCGACACACCAACGTTGCAATCTAGAATCTTGCCATTGACTTTGAAATCTCTGTAATGCGTTGTTGCCCAATCGCTGCAATCTTCTCTATATGCTTTCAGCTTCATCACCTTCTTGAGTAACATCGCTAACACATGCGAAGATTCCATTTGCTTCTTGAGAATCAGTTTCTTCGGTGGCGTATCCAAACTGTGCACAGTCATTTTCTTCACGAGGGTTTTCCCCATTAAAGCAGTCGTCGTGTGGAACTTCTCCACTGTCACCTTCGTTGTTTTCCGCATTTCTTTGCTGATATTCTTGGTCATCGAAATCACCTCCATTACTTTGTTCCACAGGCATCTTGATCGGTCAAGGAAAGCTATGAAAGAGAAAAATCAAGATGTGTATAAAGCAATTGAATTTAACAGTACAATATTACTATTCCAAATTTACATCTGTTTTAGAGTGATTCTATTCGAATAACTTTGCGGTATTTTAAACTATCACCAAGTCGAGACTTGCAAGATTTAAGTAAAAAAATTATATATTAATCTCTTGAATTTTAAGCAATCAGTCTAAAAATATTAATTACACATGTTAAAGAAGCTTATCAGATTTAAATTTTGAATTAAAACAAATTCTATTTCTATGTATATATAACTCAGTCCTTGATTTCTTTATATCGAACTGTAACACTTGCAAATGAAATTTATATATTCTTCAGCAAAAACAAGTTTTATTATATCAAAAAATCTGGTTTTATTGAATTGTTTTATAAAGGTAAAACTATACAGTGATCTATGTGAAGCTAAGTTGAACAATATATCAACAAGTTATTAAATAATGCAATGATCAGTCAATTATATCTTTATCATAATCAAAATATGATAATCATCAAGATCTGATTCAAATTAGTTTTACTTAAAAAATCTATATTGTATAATACATTATCAATAGTAGAATTTATAATGTCAAGAGCAAGATTATATCAAGAATCTAGGACATTTCAAATACTTTTTTTATCGTAGAAAATAACCAAAGGTGAAATAAAAGCAAATCTATTAAATTATTTTTTAAATTATAAATTAGGTATTCAAGTCAAAATGCAAAGCTGCAAATTTGATTTACATATTCCGATTTAGACTTGATTATCAATGTTAAAAAAATAATGTTCCTTTTATCATGCTAAAATTCAGAGGGATATATGTGTATCATTTGTTACTTAAAACAGAAATCCTCAAAATAATGCAAGACAACTTTATACGATTTACAGATTTTTTAAAGAAAATTTTATCTGCCGATTCTTCAAATATTCAAAATTAAGTAGCTTTATAAAAAAAATACCTTCTCATTAAAATTCAATTAAGTATGCTTTTAACATTTCTAAAGTGAATTTTTTTCAGTTATTATACATTAATATTTTACAGAAAAAAATTATAAACTATACTTTCAAATTGTTAATGATCAATTTTGCTTTTATATAACATACTTTATAACGTTAAAAAAACTTCCTTCAAACTAATTTTTAATTAAATCTTCAATATTAAAATTTACCTATTATACTGCCATCTACCCTGTCTAGTGGTGAGAGTGCCTGACTGCGTATAGGAAGGTCCCGGGTTCGAATCCCAGTTCGGGCATGGATGTACTTTCTCTCTCTGTCTATCCTGTCTTTGTCCTTTCCTTGTGTGAATGAGGTGTGAATGGTTGCGTACTCTACAATCGGGTGCCTATGGCACGTGTGTTCTGAGGAAAGCGGACTCCACACCAAAATATGGTTCAGATGGAAAAATGGAGCAGCGCATCCCATATTGTCAGTGTATCTGTCCCAAGACAACAACAACCTATTACACTCAGAAAATATACATATTAAAGATTCCATAAGCAGAATGAGAACTACGACACATGAATAGGAGTTTCAATATTAGATATATATACCAACTTTCGTTGTGATTACGTCACAAACTTTTCACTCTGCCAAAATAACACATTTGTTTTGTTGCCCATATGGCAGAGTTGATAGTCTTTTGTTATACCATTGAATCAATTGAATCATTTTGTTGTACTAAGGGTCTGTATTCAAATCAATATTTTATAACTTATTTGTACGTTCACGTCCAACTAGAGTTTCACGAATAGGTATTGGAGACTTAGATATACGTCTTTAGAACACCAACAGGCAGTGACTCATATTTTTGAGTACAATCAAAAGACGAGGTATACACTTCAGCTGGTACCCCCTTTCCTCCAATTTTCTACTAGCATTAATGGTGAAACCTTACATCTTGTGCATTTATAACACTCATAAGCAATTTCATCACAATGTTTATAGATTGAATCAGTATAGAGCTTCCTACCAAACGACAATTCCATACTTTCTGATCATGCCTAAAAGTTAACATCATATGACTTAAATACTCTGCTTGTAGTGGGCAAGAAACGACGACAACCTGATCATGGTAAAAGTAATCAATATAATGAAACTCTTTAGCTTGAATTTCTATTAAGTTAATGAAAAGTGCAAGTTTAATTCACTATCGCAAATACAATAAACACAATCCAAATAGACAAAAATGCTTGTATTTCTCTGCATTTTAATGCAGTATCGTCGAATGATAGTTTTAGATGAAAACAGAAGCTCGAAAAGTGAGTCCTTATTCTTTCCTAAACACAAAGTTTGGTTGTATTGATTCCAAATACATATCAAAGAGCAATCCAAACAATAATCCATGTATAACTATAAAATTCCAGTCTTTTGCATTATTACAATAACAAAGACTTCTTTGTGTTTTTTAATATGTTGTTATCCTCATTCAGGCGAAGCTGCCTATTATCCTTAAGCACAGAACAGTGCTCTCATCCGACGGCGTCTGTTTTCATTTGATTTTTCTGAGCCAAGGTAATGAGTGACAAAATAAGGCTACGTTTCAATTTACAGAATATACTTTTCTCGAATGAGAGAAAAATCGGATAAAATTCATATAGTTTCAACTTAAAAAAGGGCAATAACTATGAATGCTTAATAAAATATTTTGTTTTTCATAATTTTATTAATAAAAGAAATTTCATTTTAATTTGACCAACAGTTTATAGGCAATTTCGAATTATAGACCTACGCTCATTGGATTTAAGATTATGGACTGTTGAACTGGAAACCTAAATTCCATCATAAGTTCGGACTGCAACTGTTTAACTAAGAAATCCTGCTTGATTTGGTTTGCTTGTCGTTCAACGGTCATTTTTTGCACACGAGGGCTAATAAGACCGGGACCTACGGCATAAAGTGGATTCCGAACCACTACAAACATCCATGCCCAAGGTGGGATTCGAGCACACGAACTGTTGAACCGAAGGCAAGAGCGCTAACCATTCGGCTGCCAGCTCGGCTAAGAAATCCTGAGGGGAAATAAACATTTAAACTCAAGGAATTAAAAAAAATATTTACATTTTATTTTTACGTGTTTTTTTAGAAATAAAATTTACGTAAAAATGTCACAAAACATTAGAAATACCTGATTACAAATATATGAAAATTTGCGTGAATGAAAGTGTGAGTTTTAATAGGAATACTTCTAAAATTAACCTTTCGTAAGAAAATTCTAAGCACCTCAATTTTTATATGTATAACAGCTATCTTCTTCTAAGAACTGTAAAAATATTAGTTTGGAAATACTCATTATGAACGTTGTTTTCTGAAATTCTGTCTTGGGTGGAATTTTTAAGACTCAGATGCTTTAAAAATTAACAACTAGAAAAGGAATGTCTCTTACACGAAACGAAAGTCTTGAAAACATACTTTGTAGCCGTATATAACGCAACTTTAGGAATAAAACAAATGTTTTAAATATGAAAGTATAACAAAACTTTATTGTAAAGATAAAACATCGCTATCATCCCAGTAAAAGAATAAAAATATTGGCATAGTGAAACATGAAGGAGACAAAATCGTTATTTTGTAGAAAAACTTCTTCATAATAACAGCTTTTATTATATTATATGCCAAATATATTTAAGTTGCGAGAAGTTTAGTTCAGAATACTTTTATATGAAATTAAGAATAGATTTCTTATTAAACACATAAATACAAAACAATCAGTGAATTATATTATTCAGAAAACATCCACAAGTAATATTTAAGGATAATTGTGATTGAATAATTAAAGCCATATTGAATCTCATGGGAAACTTAATACGCTTCAATGATTTATCATTTCTGATTATCGATTTGGTCTGTTATTCAAAATTAGGCATATGAACTCAATCATTATAATTCAGATGGATGGATTAATTGTAATTTCAAATTAAGGAAATTTGCCTAAAAAACACAAAACTCAATCAACAAGAATAAAATATTGTAATATTAAATTATATTTTAAGATTATTAGTATTACAGAATTTTAAAAAAAAAAATAAAAAAAGGTCAGTCACTCTTAAGAGATTTTACAAATTATCATAAAATATATTTGTAATATCTTTTTGATATACCGAGATCTACCAGGCCAAACATTTCTTAGCCACTTTAATTTGAGAAGTTAAATGTTCATTATAAAAAAGGACCAAAAATTCGTTAACGATATGACATTTTGTCTAGGGCGCTCCGTGGCTGAGTGGTCTAAAGCACCACCGCTAATCGTTGAGAGCGTAGGAGTGTGGGTTCGATTCCCACCGTGGCCCTGGATGTTTTCTTAGTTATTCTTCTGTGGCTGTACATCTGTCATTGTGCTATTTGTCCTATTATCGACGAAGACTTACAAGCGGATCTCAAGAATCAAGCATACAAGTTTGAATATATGTAATGTAATAAATAAAATAGACATTTTGTGTCCAAATTTATAATAAAAATTTTATATTTATTTCTTTCGTCTCCCACAATTAGAAGAAAATAAAAACATTTCCTTTTTAATCTCAATAAAACGCATAAATCGAACAGCAATTTTTGAATATTAATTGAAGGAAAGTCTAACTTTCAGGAAGTTATAGTACAGATTTATACGAATATACTTGAACCATATACGGATATTACATCTTCTAATCTCATCAGTTCAGACACAATATTCATGGATAAGTTTATAGTTAGACAAAGAGAAAATATATAAGCTCCAAAGCTGGTCTTTGACTTTTTTTTGGATAATTTCGTACTTATGTGCATTCGGTATATCATATGTAGTTCAGAAGTTATCCAAGTCTATAATATTTTCATGGGACATTTTCAGAGTATTAAGTTTGTTATCTAAAGAAAACATTTAATACTTCATCGGGTAGCCTAAGCATGCTCTTTTAAAAATTTCTGTATATTTCTTAAGTTTCACGATTTTTGCATTACATTAATCCTATAAAATCCTTTTTCTATTTATTTGTCTATTTCCATAGTGAGATTCAGTTGAGAACAGTGAGTGGAATAAAAAGGGAAACTTTTAATATATTGATCTATTTTAAATACCGCTTCTTGTTTTTCGAATTTCAATCAATTATAGTTAATTAAATCTTAATTAACATTTCTGGAAACACGCATTAAATTGCTTATGTCGCAATGGAATCAATTTAATCACTATATCGTCCTGCCGTCCACCGAAATTTCTCACTTTGAGATCGAAAAAGACTCTTCTCTTCCTCCTTAACATTCATCTAAGCTGAGTCGTTTGAAATATAATACATTTATGTGCGCTATCAAATCCTTCCACTCTTTCCTACACTTTCTTAAACATTTCTAGTATTTCTGCGTATGTGCTTACGCTTTTCCCAATACGACGCCGATATGAAATGCATTGAGATGTTGAGGAAGAAGAGTTCCGATTTTAATATTTAATAACTTCGTAAATAAAAAGAATTTAAACCTTCGAGTTTTATCGAATTTCTATTTGAGAAGTCATTTCGTAGTGTAAGAAATCTTAAGACGAAAGTATGTAGTAATAGTTATTTTTCCCCGCTCCGAAAGAAAGTTTTCCATTAGGAAATTCAGACCGCTATTGCGGACGCGGTTTAGAATCGTTATTCAAATATTTTACTTTTAAATGCCATAAATGCTTATATTCATAAATTGTTAACTATAGATCGTTGCACGTACCCGGATTAGTGAAATACCAAAGCACAACCTATTGAGTATTAAAGACACAAAATCAAAAATTCATACATTAAACAAATTTTTATCATTTTAAGACGTATACTTAAAGAAAAATATCTAAGCAAGTATAAAGCACTTTATTAAAACATTTCAGCATATAAAATTAGTCCAGTCATCAGACAATAAAAGTATGAACCTACAAGTTCTTTGTATAAATGTAATAATATTTTCGTGTAAAACATGATATTGTCTCAAATTTAAGCTTTCTTTATATTAACGGATATTGCGACGAGCTCTGGCTCTTCTTCGCCTCGTACTCAAGCTTTCATAGTTAAGTACATAATATATTATAGCACAAAGAGCAACAAAGTTTTGCGTGTAGTTGTTAATTGGATTTATTACATATTCTTGAAGGACATCACGGACTCTTTGCAATATAGAACTGCATAAAATGCGCAGTCTAGATGATTCAACGTCTCTTCCATGAAAATTCTCATCTTCACTTTCATCATCAAAGCCTCTATCTCTATAACTTCGTGTCCTGGACATTCTTCAGTCTAAAAATCTGTAGAAAGTAGTCTAAAAGCCTGTAAAAATGAAATTTCTTCAATGAGTTACTAAACTTAAGTCTGCTTAAAATAAAGGTACATATTTGTTTCATAGAAGATGAAACAAAAGGGTTTAAATCTGCCTATAGTGATAAATTTAAAATATTAGTTACAACATTGGAAGTTACACAGCTTAGAACTACAAAACATTAATGTACAATACATTCAGCATACACGAAAAATTTAACAATTCCTATTTTCTAGCTTAAATTGATGTATGTAACTTAAGCTATTTTTAATAGACATTTTAACTTATCAAATTATAAACTTGTAAATATAATATAAAATACGAAGTTTAGAATACTTTTTTTTCAGATTAAAAAGCAGACTTAAAAAAATTACTTTGAATTTAAAAAAGTTAGCTCGGACATCTTTATCCTAAGACACAATTCCATTTCCGTAGCCAAGATTTTAGATCTGATTTTATATCTAAATAATTAGATTTAATCTTAAACATTGCATTTCTTAGTGCTGAAAATAAAATTTTAGGTTCAATTTTAGAGAGTTACGATTTAATTTGATACAAACCAATTTTATGCAACTTCTCTATATATATAAACAGAGTTCCATTGAACAATGGAATTTTTTTAAATTCATGAAACAGATTAATGAGTTTTTAAAGCAGGTACAATAGCCAAGATTTTTTTTCAGTGTTCATAAAATCCCTACAAAATAGTTGTTAAATGAAGATTTTAATTTTTCTATATTACTTTTGAGATATTTCTAAACTTATTGGCGTTAATCTGAATAAATAATTTTTGAACATAGGGATGTCAAGTGTTAATTGTAACTTCATGAATAAAAAAAAAGGCTAGTTGACTTTTGGAAATCAAGCATTTCGCCATTTTTTTTCTAATCCACGAAACTAGTCAAATGAAAATTAATTTATATGAAGGAAAACAGATTTATGTTACGCAAAATCTAAGGAAGAAACAATTTAAATAAAAATATCATAAGGAATTACCCTAATAATTTTGTCTACAAGATTTTAATAACTTTCATGTAAATCGTTATGCAATATTCCATAAAGCTTTTTGTAAAATTTCCCTTTATGAATGCTACATTCTTTCTCTGAAAATAGCTAGGAATAGTCAGTCCTGCATAGAAAGTATATACGGGTTTTAATGTATTAAAATCTAAGATTATAAATTTATGAGTAAGATAACCAACAAATTACTTTTTAAAGCTTACGGTCTTTTGTTCTTATCCAAATAGCTATTTTGTATTTTAACTTAATGTCCCCCCCCCCATCATCTTTATTTCCTATTCTTTTTTTATCAGAGATTTATTTACACATGTGTCCATAAATTACGAATGCTAGAACTAGCAACTAAATCTGAAGGGAAAAAACTTGATTTATTCGTAAATTCTAATCACTAAACATCAACAAAAGTGATGGTATATGCATGATACCAAATATACAAACCACGATTATAGCTCCCTGGACCATACCGAACTAAATAGTACGTTGGTGGTGTAATGTTTAACACATCGTATGCTCTTATACTAGAAAATAAGCCCGTACTACGCCAAGGCATGTTGAATATCATTATCGAGCTGGATTTGGAGAAGGGAAATCCACTCACACAATTAAAGAATGCTCTCCAAAGGTCTGGTACAAAATGTAGGATGTAGTTGACTAGCTGCAACCAGCCAAGCATGTGTCACCATTCCATACGAGTGATATCCTCCAAATGAAGGCAACTGCTGACTATGTCTGAAAGCGGTGAACAGTCGTTGTCATTCATTAAACAAAATCAGTGTCTCCGGAACCCGTAAATAAACGGATTTATTACAGAATGCTGTCCCGATAAAGTTTAGCCTGTCATGGCTCCGATATGAACTTGGAGATCTATTCTGGAGCCCAGTATAATTACTTCCCAAACGAGCACTCATGAACAGCCGTAACTTGAGGATCAACGATTTTTTGGTGGTATAGGGTATCTGACATTCTCCATATGAACATCCGACGTCACTCGGGTTGCATGCTAAACCTCGACTCATCGAAAAATATAGTAAATCCACTGTAACGATGTCCACATTGAATGTTCACTACTCCTGGCTAACCACTGATGACAATAAATTGCCGTGAGCAGAACATATCTGACTGACCTACGAGCATATAGACCATACTGTCCCCCACGTTTTGTTGAAACGTGTCTGACGCGATAGGTCTGCTGTTGTGCTTCCTTTTTATCTGACTGTTACTGCCAATTACCAGTCATCATTCAGCGTTATCATTTATAGAGAGAAGACATGTACTTAGTTTCTATTAATATTTTCATCATCTTTTAATCGTTTCCAAAGCTTATAGAGAAGACACTTTTGGTGATTCTGAGTTCCTCGGCTATTTCCATTTGCGTATGCCCGTTTGTTTGTTTGTCGCTCAACGGTCATTTTTTGCACACGAGGGCTAATTAGACCGGGACTTACGGCTTAAAGTGGATTCCGAACCACTACAAACATCCATGCCCAAGGTGGGATTCGAACCCACGAACTGTTGAACCGAAGGCAAGAGCGCTAACCATTCGGCTGCCAGCTCGGCTTGCGTATGCCCGCATTCCAGACGACTGAATCATCCACGTGATTTCTGTGTCATTCGATCGTAGCACTGAGCACAATACGGACCAGTTGTGAACACATTTCGTCTTTGCTACAGGTCTTGATTTACCATTCTCTTGCGCTTTCGTTGTGGCATAAGAGATCGAAGTAGTTAGGTGCCTGCCTGTGATTTTCATTTGTTTCGGCATGTGTGATTTCTATTAATGGAATTTCTTTCACGCGCTCGATTTGCGTGTGCTTCTGTATTATCCTTAATGGATAATTGAGAAATTTTCCCTGTATGAAGTAATTCAAGTAAATTAACACAAGACGATTGTTTAATGAAAAAACATTGAAATGTTGTCTCACAGAAATATTGCTTCTCCATCTGAAAAGATTTAATACAATTCTCACTTCAAACTACGAACAAGTTTATATCAATAAAATAAAGTAAATGAAAAGTAATCTAAAGCAATCACTGAATCTACATCAATACTTTTAAAAAAGTTGGATGGCCTTTGATTAGCAAGGACAAGAATTTTAAATCCCTTTCTCAAAGACACTTAACTTCCCATTGTTTTTTTACTTAATTTTAACCCACACACTTCTAGATATGGATTTGATAATGGGTTTTTTATTACTGTTAAACATAAAGTTCTCGTGAAAACCTAAGTGATTTTTATGGAAAAACACTTGACAGGCTACAATAGCCATAAATCTGATGAACGTCTTTTAAAGTTTATTTGCAATCATTCATTAAATAAAACATAATGAATATCTACTATATGTAAATTTTTACACAAGATACGTATTGTCTTTCCTTTGATTTTTTTCACAAATCCTCAATTTATAAGAGAATTTGCTTTATTTTGAAGGCAATAAGGTAAATTGAGTCACTCGTAATCCACAGCTTAACATCGAATAATGTCAATATCAGTTTACATTTTAGTGTTTTACTCCTTATTATAGACAAAGTGTTATCACTTGCATTTTATCTCAACAATTCTAGTGGTATAGTGTGATGTTTATCACTCAACGGCCATCTTTTTGCACACAAGGGCTAATTAGACCGAGACACTGTTTAAAGTGAATTCCGAACCACTACGAACTGCATCCCCAAAGTGGGACTCGAACCCACTGAGTGACAATGTTAAATTCGACAAAATATGAAATTAAAGTATTTTACTTTAAATTATCTTAGAATTTTTTACTTTCCATTCACTGCAGATAATTAAAAAAGTTCCAAAAGGTGATACTACATATGTATCTCTTACTACATGTAACACATTAAAATGATTACCACATTTTAAATATTAATGTAGTTGCAATATTCAATTCTCTCATTTTAAAGATTTAGTAAACTGATATAATGAAGAGAAGTTTATTGAAGAAAATGAAATTAATTCACTGCTTGATTATTTTTTTTAACACTTTACAGTACTTAATTATTTGATATTACACTGTTCACAATAGATTTACTCAATTTTAATGAAACTGCAAATTGTTTTTAGTAAATATTATAACTTTGTGCATTTTTCTATTTTAAATAGTGTAATGAATAATTTAATTTGATTATTTATCAAGTTATGGATATTTGAATTTCGCTATATTAATAATTTAAAATAACTACGTAAATATTTGAGTGTTAATTATAAGTACTGAAACTCTTATCAATTACTTTTAAACTAGTTCATTTAATAAAGTAAATACATTAAACAAAAAATCCAAATCAAAGTAATCCAAATTTTGAAGTTTTCTATAAGAAGTAAAGTCCAAATAAAGGCAAAAGAAACAATCCTCAACATTTTAACACAGAATCTGAATATGCTACAGTATTTTTATTGAAATCTAAAACAGTTTTCCTTGCGTTTGGTAGTTACAATGTATAAATTAATACTAAATTAAATAAAATGTATCAAACAATGATATTTATGGATTTATCAAAGTGAGCAACAGTAAAGAAAGTATTTCTAGATATCTTTAGAATAATCTATAAATTCCATAAAATTCATGTTTTTATAAGTAAATATACCTGGAAAGGGAATTTAGATTTTTTAATGACTAAAAATCAATTTGAAACTAAAATAATGATTGATATGAGAACTAACTACCTAAAGTTTAATTTCGATACATAAAGTTATTGAAAAAGTAGCGAGTTTACTTCAAAAATTATTACAAGATCTACCACTTATAAAATAAGGGATTTTAGGAAAAAATATATTAACAAATAATATAAAGTTAGCAAGTTTCATTTAATGATACAAAAAAATGCATGCAGAACTTTATTATTGAAAAGTTTTTCATTCCACCCAAAATTCTAGGTTTATTACAAGCACAAATAATTATTTTAGAATAAATTTCAGTGAAATGTGGGAAGAAAGTTATTTAACAACACGTGGTAAACTATTATTTAATTTAATTATAAGACTTACGCAATTGCGGAGATACCTTTTACTTGTTTAAAATTCAACAGCCGAAGAGCAAAGAAGATCAGAAAGATGAATATACAGGACTCGTATATAAACGCTTTTATTTTTGCATGATTACTTTAAAAACTCCACCACTAAATATAATATATATAGTTACTTATTTCCTTCCAAACAGTTTTACTTCGCCGATGAGGCATAATAGACATCCGGCAAAATTTCTTCACTCATAGTGGTTAATATTTACAATGAAAAAACTTACAGGTGATTATCAAAATAATGGAGAAATCTTAGGTTTATAAGAAATTCTTGGTTTGTATGGCGTAGGACAATCTTCGGCATATAATACAGCTTGGATTCGCCTAGGAACAAATTCATACAGAGGTTGAATAATGTTCAGAGAAATATTGTACTACTCTTCAAGGATACATTGGGAAAGTTCTGGGAGAAATCCCTAGGATCCGATATCCTGAAGTAGGATATCGATAGCTCTGAAATAGACCATAACGATGCAATTATACTGTGCTCGAGTGACTGTGCGGGTCAAGATAGATGTTTAACATCCTCCTCATGTTCATCAAACTATGTTTGGGCAAGTTCCGTTGTATAGATAGGTAAATCATCATTCTGAAGAATTCCAAACTTCTGCGGTAAACAAAATTTGCTTCATATGATGAATGTGGTCAGTTAAAATTTCTAACCTTTCTCCAGTGATCCTAAGAATTAAGATTGGTCTAGCAAAAAACCACAACACGATTGTCTGTATCATGATAGATACAGCTCCATGTTTCACAGTTGGAAAAAGACAATCACGCGATCCTACGCTTGTGCAAGGGTTCTCCAATAGTTCATCCGTTCTATTGTAGGGAAAAAAGCATTAAGCGATTCGTCAGACCCCACATTCATGCTTCCGCTTATCAATCGACCATGTTTTGTGAGTGTTACACGAATGTAGACGACGTTTGGCATCAACATCGGTAACAGACGGCTTGGGAAATATTGGTCTACAGTACATAAGCTGTTTATTAAGGTGCCTTCAAACTATAATCTGTAAGCACAATGGGGAATCCAGATGCTGGTGGAGCTTTGCGGTCACTTTTGCTGCTATTGTTCGCTTTTAAGACATTACAATCTTTTTCGATACACATCGGTCTCTTTCACTGAATTTCTCTTTCGGTGCGGCCTCTATCTTGCCATTCTGCGAGTATGCTGTCATGATTTTAGACACAGTATCTCTTTTTAGAGATTTTACAATCAAGCTTTTTAGCTTGATTGTTCTCAAAGTTGGAATCACAATAATCAACGTGTTAAGTAATAAACTATCATAATTTGTGCCATTTTCCAAACAAAACTGCCCAAATAATGTCATTGAAGGCATTCCTTTTGACTTTAACTGATCTACTGGAATAATCTAGTGATTCATGCCAACATTCATTAAGACTTTTTGCGGCTAAATGATGTCGATGCACTGAATGTACATTCGATGCAGCTGATTTTAATTATGCTAGCCAGCAGAAATATATTTCTATCACCACTGGAGTACCATCAGAACAATTGAAAAGATATTAATCAAGAGTATAGCTGTTAAATCGAAAGATTTTTTAATTCAGCAAATAACATTTATTTTTCGTATCGGTTTCCAAATATTTAGCAGCTAACTATTATTGGCAAATAAGTTGAAAGTAAAGTTGTGTTTCCTTGTAAAGAACATTCATCAAGCTGCATAGAAAATTTAGATGTTTCTAAGCTTGCACTTAAAGAATTTTCTACGCACAGAGCCATTTCGCCAATTCTTTGGACTATATCATTCAGCGAAAACAGCGTCACCTCGCATGGATGTTGTCCTTACGAGTTGTTAGTAATACTTTTTATTGTTTGAATAAAATCTTTATAATTTTTGTCAAAATGGATTTTTTTTAGATGTTCCTTAAGCTTGGAAGGTTTTATTGAATCATTTGACGCAGATTTATTATATAGTAAGTACAGTATTATATAGGTAAATAAAACCTGTACTTCTAACCTAATATTTTTTGATGAAATAAAACCATACTTCAAATATTCAATATAATACTGTAGGCATTTATTCTTCAGTTCATCCATACTATTATCTTTAAAAAGGCAGAAAAGGATATAAGAAAATTTACATATCATATGTTTCATATGCAACAAGCCTCAGTTAATTATTAATTTTATTTAATGTAATGCTGTAGTAAAACACCTTTGAATTCATTATTTGATGCAAGGATAAAATTTTATGTAATTTTTTAATAACATAATTCTCAACTGTTAACTTTTTTCAAAAAATATGTTGGAAAAAAACTTACAATCTCTTTGTGAGTTTTTAAGTAATGTAAAAAAAAAAACTTAACTGATGTTAAGCAATTCCTATACTTAAAAAAAAAAATCAATTTTATTCAAATATAATTACGTAACAAATGTACACAATCAATATAACATTATAAAAAGTGAAACTTTACAAAACTTTTAATTAACAATGCAAAGCATTTTATCTAATACAAGGAAAATTTGTTTAGACATTATATACATATTTAAAATCTGTTTACATTGTAGACAAATTAGTTCATTTAGAGGAGTTACTGCGTTCGGTCGTCTGTCACGCACCATTGTTATTAACTTAAGCAACTGACGCCATCTAGTACTTATATTGTATGATAAATATCTTAGGTCTGTACTAGTTGATTTTTTGTTTATGTTTTTGAGGGATTGTCTCAAATTTGCATCGTTTTATGGTAACTGAATAGTAACTGTATCAATATAACGCTGAAACAAATTATACACACCACTGTTACAAATTTTTTGTCATTATTCTTTCGGAAAATATCTTACATGACGATAAGTACTTAAATGACATACTGTATTTTAAGCAACCACCTATATTTATATTTTAATCTGGACGGAAAAATCACTATTATATATAAATTTCCATAGTAAAAATGAATCATAGTTTTATTATTTTATCCGAATTCTGCTTGAATAATTTTTTATTCATAAAGATATATAAATATATACCCACAACTTTTTCACAAATAAATATGAATAATTTTTCATACGGTTAATAAGATCATATGTTCTTTCTTAACAAAACTCTTTTATAATTTTGATGTGTACTTTACTTTACACATCCACATTTATTCACTTCTTATTTATCCATTAAACTAGTGAGTTATCATTTGCTGGGAAAGAATTAGCAAATGCATATTTTTAAAAGGAATGTAGAATTTTTCTAAAATTTTCATTAATTTAGAGCAAGAACTTAGAATCTGCATATGAATTGATTGTACAAATAAATGAATATATTAATGTTATGCACTTGAATTTATTATATAAAGTTTTATTCCCATTATATCAAAATGATTAAAATATTTATAGTTTTCAAGATATCTGTTTCAAAAATAACTATTAAAAATTCAAATGAAAGTAGTATTTTCGATAATTGTCTAATAGCTCTTTTCCTTGAAATCTAATTGGCAGACTTTTGCCTTCCACACAGCAGTATTTGAATGATACTACGTAAAGAACAAACATACAGCCATAGATTATTGTGAAACCTTTTCAATATTTCCAATATTAATGTCTAAGTGGGAGGACTTTTCATAGATAGCAGATCATATTCATGTGTTCATAATAGCAGAAATTGTAAATCCAATCTTTTAATTTTGATGCAGATCATACCCAATATTTCTCCTTACCACTAGCTCTCTCACATATTTTTATTAATGTTCAGCTTATATTTCTCTGCATTTAATAAATGAAAATGTTTTGAATTATTGCATTTGTCAACTATAAAACTTGTTACAATATTATTGATTTCTTAGATAACATTTTATATTTACTATTATATAAAAAAAATTAATCCATATTTTAAATAAGGATTTTTTGTTTCACCAAGAAAGAGAAATTTACAGGAGACAGAAAAATACTGATATTTAAATGATAAGCTTTTCAATACATTCACATAAAATAACGACTAACACATTTACAAAGCATTCGTGTTAAATAATATCGTCACCAAAAAATAGGTAACAGCAGCAATACCTACAGTTGTTTGAATGGAGAAATTGTACAGAAGATTTTTCATGCACTAATTATATTTGAACATGATTGCTAGTAAAAAAATATGATCCTTCATCTAAGAAGATATGCTTATCAATACGTTTCTGACTTTAAAGAGGTAGCTAACCAGAATTGCTCATGCTCAAATTTATTGCCAATATTAACAGATATTCCATGAGTCTCCAACACATGGTTTCATACATTAAAGATGGTTATACATAACAGATTATTAAATCTCAGTGGATTACCATCATTAGTAATCAAGAATGGCTGCCTCAATGGATTACATATTTTCAGCATGCAGCAAGAAGCATCAAAACATCAGATGGTCAGCAAAATGACAAATGTCCACACAAACAGCTCAATGACATTTGTAGCAATGCAGTTTAGCAATTATGAATTCACCTGTGCTTAATGTTAGATCGCAAACAAGAGTGCTATCAATGGTGTGAAAAGATGAATCTAAATGCAAGAATGATGTAATGTTTTCAGAGAAATCAAGGTTACGTTTACAGAATTAAGGCTATCGCATTCTTTTTCAGTGGCACTGTTGAGAACACATACTAACAGTGTGGATTCCACTTAATCATGCTGAACTGTTGGACAACATGAGATACTTTGAGTAGTGGCCTTTACTTTTCTGTTGTGTTAAGGCATGACTACAGTTTATTCAAGCCATGCAGAATGCTACATTTAAGTATGATAATACATAACCACACTATTATATTTTATCATACAGAATTATTATTACATTTCATGATATAAAAAGTGCTAAGCTGTTACTTTGGCCAAGACATTCACTAAATCTCTCACCTATAGAAAACGTCTGATTAATACAGATAGGCAAACTTTTTCGAATTGCGAGCCACAGTCGGGAGAAGAACAAAAGTTGCCAAGATAATTTTTTCAAAAATTTTAAAGATATACTAGTTTTACAATTCAAATATGTTAATGAGATGTGAGAAATTGCGATTTCTCATGTAAAAGTTGCTTATATTGAGGTTTGAAGTGAGATGTACTGTTTCTAAAAAACGAAGATAAATGCTTATGTCCCTCTACTTCTGAAATGATTCTTTCTAATGTTCATTATTGAAAAACTCGTTCACGTATATAAGATGAAGCAAGCATAACACTGATTTTCTGGGTTGGCTGGAGCTTAAAATACGCATGTCTAATTCACCTATGTCGGATTCCCATGTCTGCTCCCCGAGAAAGAGATAATGCTTGTTGGCGCCAGTCTACAGCTATAACTAACAAAGAATTTCATTTTTAATACTTTAACGATTACAACTGTCTGCGTTAGCTATATATGTTGATTTATGTTTTGTAGAACAAAAATAGAGAAAGTAAAAAGATCACCAGTCCTTTGAAAAAAATATTTAAACAAAGTAAAAAAGGAGATGGACATATAATATATAAATAATATTTCCTTTTAATTTCCGTCAGACAGACAAAGTAAAATTCTATCCGCGGGCCATATAAAACTTTCCAGCAGGCTGCAGCTTGCCCACCCCTGGATTAATAACAGAGCAATAGAATCAATACAATGTGCTAAAACTATTTTTGATAAATTGTAGTACCTGTTACATTTATACTGTCACCAAGCTCCTTACTCAATGCCCAGGTGTGTCAATGTTATTGCCATTAAAAAAAGATATTCTGGGTAATATTTCTCAGGATCTATGATTTCAAATTTCTTGAAAATTGAATAACTTGTTATTTCTAGTAAAATTATTTGTCAAATAAGCATTCTGTTATTTGCATATCTCTGTGGTATGATTTTAATGGCTAGTAGTGTATTCTGAAATTGCATTTCTTGTATTGTGAACAAACAGCTAATAAACAGACACTAAGAAATAGATGCATAATTTAATACTTCATTTCCATGAATTGTTATATATAAAAATGTGATAAGATTACACATATAAAGAGGCTAAATTATTATAACAGGTTTTATTTAAATTAAAATATTTATTACAGTCAAACAATGCACATATTATACAAGATTCTAATAAAACGGAATATGTTTACTCTTGTGAAAGCCTTAAATCCTTCGAACATAAAATCCAGAGCATTATTTCATAGTTCAATACACACATTTCTCTGGAAAAAACTGCAGACATGGGAACATTCTACCATCAATGTGGGAGGTTAGCCTTTTCACGACACTTTTGCATCAGAGCTTTCAACATGAACTGCTTCCACGAAAGAGAACGCACATGCTAATAGAGAGAAATAAAGTTTAATTTTAAGAAATAACTCAATAATTAAGTTCAAATTTTCCACTGTGAGTGAGTAATATTTAAACAATAAAAAGGTGTTTCTGAGAGTCAATATTTAAATTAACATATTTTATTATTAATAATATAATAAAATATGTTATATTTTATTAACTATTACATATAGATTATATAAAATATAAATTAACATAAAGTAAAAAGAAAGCTTATACAAAACTAAGTCAGATTTTATAATATCTAAAAAGCATGTTTATTCATTCCAGCCAATAAATTAATTCATGAACAATGGGAAAAAATAAAAATAATTGCTATTTTAAAACTATAAATCTTATGTAATCTTACAAGAATATTTTCATAAAACATAGATACATAGAAAAATTAATGGAATGTTTTTCTCATTTAATTCTTTAAATTGCTGAATTTAGATACTATAAAAATACTTGTTCATTAATAAATTCCAATTTACAGTTACACCTTTCTTAATGTTAAAAACATTTTCTAAGTTTGCATAAGATATGAAATTATATAAGATCATGCACTAAATTTCAGAGTACATAATATGTGGCACATCAAATTTTGCATTATTAATTACAGATCAGAGCTTATACTCATACTGTTTCTGAAGTAATTAATCATCAATGTATTATCTCAGTAAAATTGAATAGATTATTAATTATTACTATGCTTTTTGTAGTTAAAATCCATAAAGATAATAATTTTATAGAATATGCAAAATGTGTATTAGTTTGATTAGCAAGAGGATAGTTTAATTAAAAATAGACTATTGTTGTAAAAAATAGATTAGTTATTATTAGATAAATTTCATTTTTAAATTAAATCTCCAATTCTTATTCTCTAATAGTAAATTTGAATAATAAAGTTTAACATCTGTAACTTCTTAACTTTTATCAATATTTTCTATGAAATGGAAGTTCAGAAACTGAAACAGAACGAGCTGTGAATAGATTATGCTTCCAACATAAATGGCCAAATGCAGACTTTTAAAAGGATACATTGACTAGAAAATAATTCTTTATTAAATCAATTTCTCAATAGCCATCACACACAATACTATTTTAAATGTGGATCGAAATAGATTTTAAAATCAAAGAAATAATCTCTATTTAGGTAGACAGTGAGGTTGTTTTAAAAAGAAATGTAAACAATATAAATAGCTTTCTTCTTTTCCTTAACATGTACATTATTCATTCATATGAACATTACAATCAATCAGCAGATCAAAATTTAAGAAATTAGAGTAAGTTTTAATATTTTCAGCCTAATTTTAGATAGCGGTAAATTAATACAATTTTGTGAAACGTTGATAACAGCTAAAAATTCAATAGAAAACCATATATTGCATAGCCAAACTATACAAGCTAGCAGTTGCATAAATATAAATAACACAAGTTTTGTAAATTTTCATAACTTATTGGATTACTGTGTTTAAATTAATTAATTTATGTACTTATTAAATGAGTAAGTTTTTATTATTTAAAGAATGTACTAATGATTAATATTGAAATATACAGCAATTAATCAATTACTATCTATAAACGTTCCTTTAGAAATTAAGATAGTAAATATATAACAATAAATAACACTTATGAGAAATTCAAGCCATTAGTACAATGACAAATGTTAAGGTATTTGTCAAAGACAGGAGATTTAAATTTTACTCAAAATTCTAGAAAACAAATGCTAAATGTATCATTAAAAGATCATACAAGATTTCATTTGAATATGAATGCATTTAAAGCCACAAAATTGTTTTGGACTGGATATAAACAGTTTCTTATTTACATATATATCACTATTTTAATATTTAAAATTTCAAAAGCAATTACAAGATTCAAAGACCAAATTCTATCTAAAATATCTTGCAGCAAAGTGTATTGAAAACAGCAAACTGAAGTCCTTAATGTGTACATTGATGTTGTAACAAAAGGATTTGTTTGTTTGTTGCTCAATGGTCGTTTTTGGCACACAGGAGCTAATTAGAGCAGGACCTAAGGTGTAAAGTGGATTCCAAACCACTACAAACATCCATGCCCATGGTGGGATTTGAACCCACGAACTGCTGAACCGAAGGTAAGAGCGCTAACCATTCTGCTGCCAGCTCGGTGTAACAAAAGATTCATATTTGATAGACTTTTTCTTTAGTATTTATCTCACTCATGCACTTTTAGAAAATTAATGAATTTTCAGAAAAATAATTTTCTAGATAAAAATAATTATCAATAGATTTTCAAGGAAAAGATTTTCATTACAAAAACAAATAAAATTGGAATTTTGCCATTGCTAATATGCTATTAAGCCTATTTGTGGTTTAATGTTTATAAATAATAAATTTAGCTTACTTGTTGATGAAGAACAAAAAATATTAATGCAACAAGAAAAATAATAATGTGAAATATTAAATCGTCATTTATATTTTGATTTAATATTGCATATAGAAATAATGCCAATAATTGAGCGTTTTCATTATTTTGAAACACAAAATTAAATGCATAGTCAATAAATGAGACATTAATTGAAGTGAATTATGGTGCAATGATAGAAATAGAATAAATATGAAAATATTAATTACTAAATCATAGAGATTAATTTGATTAAGTAAGCAAAATGGTCCAGTGATATTGTGGCTAAAAACATTTACCTATCATAATTTTGATTTTTATTAAAAAAAATTTCATTTTGTTAAGTTTTAAAATATCATACAAAATATTAAGATTTTTAAGAAAAAATAAATAAATGGAACCTAATTAAATTGGCACCTGATTTAACAATTCATTTCCATTTCCCCTCAAATTTGTTAAACTAAAACAATATAATTATTTTACTTTCATTTTAAATTAATAAAGAATAACAGATTTGTTGTTATAGCGATTTATTCACATAAAACTAAAAATAATGGTCACTAGAAAATTTTAATTTTCATCCATTTAGGTAACTCTTTAGATTTTTCTATCTTAAAATATAAAAATTTAGATTTTTTTAATCTCAAAATATATGTTTAGAAAGATATAATTTTCATAATTATATCATAAAATTTTTCGAATTACATTCTTATAATAATAACCATAACTATATGAAATTTCAAAAATTGTCACCTTTAAGAAAAGATCAAGGCTAATAACTCCTTTTCTTAAGGCTTCTCCCAAGTAATATACAGCATCTTCAGTTGCATTCTCTTCAGCAAATGCATTCAAAATTCTAAATATTAATAATAAATACAATGAAATAAACAATAAGAAATTTCAGAAGTTTTATAATAAAACATAATAATTAAAAAATTTAATGACAATTTTTTTAAAAAATATGTGGTTATTTTACATTTTTTTCAAATATAACTTTTTAACTCAATAAACTAGAAATTAATACGAATTCCAGTAAATAAATGAAAATATAGACATACTGTTTATAAAGAGGGGCTGGAGCTATAACAGCTTCATCAATATCAACTTGATCTTGTTTTTCTACTTTAGCTAGTAATTCGTCCATTTCTGCTTCTTTAGACCTCAAAATATGAATACTTTTTTCTAGTTGGCTCTGAAAATGTAATGAAAAAATTATTATAGATATATTTTTATACTTAAATTAAAAATATTTTTCCATTAAAAATATTTTTTTAAACGAATATTCACTTAAAATACAAAAACTAACAAAAACGTGCTAGGAAAAAAATTAAACATAATTTAAGATTGTTAATAAAACTTATTAACAGTTTTAAGATAAAAGGGAATACCTAAGAAAATAACTATTTTTTTATTTGAAACTTTGTAATTGGTATTATAGTCAAAAATACAACTTTCTTATGAGATTGTGAGTATTTTTATAAGATTTTAACTATACAATATTTAGCTAACATGGGAAAGTATATAGAAATGGAAGTCAGAAATTTTCAACTAATTTTAAACTATTCTAAGCAATAAAATAATAAATTCTGATTCTTAAGTAAAATTAAAAGATTTTAAGCATTTTATTTAAAAAATAGTACACATGATTATTATTTCTTGAATAAGGTCAGCAAAATTTATTAAAGCAATTTCAGAAAAATCAATAAGTAAAATATATGGCCTAAAAATGTCAATGTTTTTAATTGACATTATTAGGTCATATTTAATCTATTAAATATGTTTTTAGTAAAATTCACTAAATGGAAACCTTTTTGAATTTCATTTTCAAGAATGATAACATGGTCAAGAATGATATCATTGTAACGATGATTTTATAACATGATTACAATGATAACTTATCCATAGCTTACTAGGTAATTAAAAACTTAAAGAAATTAAAATGTTTTCAAAACTAGCTATATTCCTCAAAGGTGTAAAATCCCAAATAGGACCACTCAAAAAATGAATAAACCTCAAGATAAAGAGGTAGTCATGGCGCTCTTATTAATATAAGATCATCAATTTTTAACAACCAATATTGATCTTAAAATTAAAATCTCAGCAATAATTCATTTGCCCAGTAGAAAAACTTTTATTTTTACATTTTTTAGAAACTTTTTCATACCACAAGGTTAATTAATAAATGTATCAAAATTGTGTCATCTTTCATTAGTTAGTTATTTTTATATATTTATGCAAATAGTTCTTTACATTGTTTCAGAATAAATGGAAATATTATAGAATTTTTAAAATTAGAATACATATTTAAAAATGACAAATTCAATTTTTTTAAAACTTTCATTTTATCTGTCTTATTTACATTAAAGAATAGATAAACTGTCAATTTATAAAATTATATACATTATATGTAAGAATTTTACATATATATTTTATATACATTTTTTAATGCAAAACTTACAATTTTATGGAGTTATGATTGTATTTCTTAATGAACAAAAAGATACACGGAATTATTTGGAAAAAAAGTTATTTCCAGGTTTAATTAAATAAATGTATGCATTTAGTTTTATAATTATTTAAATTTTATGATAAAAATATAAAAAAAATGGACAACATGTGAAGCAGTTTTTGTGACAAATTAGTTTTAAAATTTAATTTTTTATATAATAATAATAAAAATATAATAAAAAAGTAAAAATTTAAAATTAAAATTAGAAAATATGTTGTTCATAAATCAAAACATGTTCCAATCCTGAGTCAAGCAGTGATAGATTTTGAATATGATGAATTGCAGACAGTTGAGAAAAAATTCATGCAGATTTGAGACTTGAAGAAGAAAAGCTTAAAAATTAAGTTCATATTTGATTTTTCTTAATATGAGTGACAGAAAGCAATTTTATATCCCATTTATTAATTGGTAAATATGATTAATTATTTTTAATTATTAAATTAATGTTATTATAGTATAAAAAATCAGTTCATGGTAAAATCTTTTATACATTGCATTAAAATAATTCATGTTTTAAGATTACCTTGTTAAAAAATTAAAATGTTAAGCAATAAGAAACATACACTAAATATCCATTTAAATTTCCATTACCTGTTCCATTTGCAAACGATTAATAATATCTTCTAGTTTGGATTTCCCTTTACTCAAATCCTCTTCAGTCTTTTTTAGCACTTCCATTTCAGCCTGAATCACAAAGTCACAATATTAGAGGAAATATATCATAAAAAACTAACAAATGCAAGCATATATTTGTAACCATTTTTACTTGTGATTGAGCAAGGACTTCCCGAAGATGTTTTTTAACTTTGTCTTCCACTGCAGAGTACAATGAAGCATGAATATGCTCTTGAGTAATTGTGCCTGTTCCACTTTGTTGTGCAATATTTGATGCAGTAGTTGGAGGATAAGGAGTAGCAGTTGTGGAAGGATAACTGTTAGTAGGAGGAAGACCACCTGAAGCAGAATTCATACCACCATAGGGATTGTACCCAGAAGCAGCAGAGTAGCCCCCTATAAAGAAATGTACATTACAATTTTTAATTTAAATTTGCAAGCAGACGATGCTATTAACTTTTACACACAAGTATAAGAATGTCAGATTTGAAAACAAAAAATAATTTCACAACATATAAGAAAAAAATTAAACTTTCCATAATTTAAATTTCAAAAAACGTATTAATTTATAAGACCATTAAACAGTATGAAGGACCAAATATCTCATATAATCTCCAAATAATTTCTAGAGCTTTTTTTAAGCAAAAATTCACTATTGATGAAAAAGTTAACTTGAAATGTTAAGGATATAAAACATAACATACATTTTATATTTTACTTACCATTTGGAGCAACATATTTTTAAAAATTATGTAATAGATCAATTCTTAAAAATAATTTTCTGAAATAATAGTATTATGAATAAACTAGAATGGAGCTTTCCCACTTCATTATGTGGGAAATGAAAAATTAAAGAGTGCAGTAACTATTCTTCTTTTCATAAAATGCTTTAACCCCATTTAAATAACAATTATGAAAATTATAATACTGCAGAAATAATGTCATTATATATAAATAGCTATATTTAGGTAAATATATTTTTTGTAAGCATAAATTTTTGCTCTTTTACATAAGATATTTTGTAAAATTTATTCTATCAATTATTTTGATATCAAAAATATTGGTCAACTAATCATTAAATTAAACAAGAAATTAAGCTGAAAACTTTCAAAAAATGTTTAGAAAATAAAAATACACAAATTGAATTGGATAGCAATTAAAAACCAATCCAAATTATTCAACATTAAAAATTTAAAAAATTATCTGTAATTCTATCTATAATGGAAATAAAAATAGGTGATTTAAATGAACTTAAGTGCAACTATATGTTTATAAGAAACCACTAATAAAACATTACTTAATATACAAAAAAACACATTCTTACTAATATCAAATTCATAAGAAGGATTTTTAACTAAAATAATCAAAATATATATTTGAAACCATTAAAAAAATTAAATATTTTCTAAAATTATTCTCAGATAAAATGACACTTTGTTTAAAATTTTCCCACAACTAAATACTTATTGACAACAATTGTTTATGAACAATTCCTCTTTCCCAGGTTTTCATGAAACAATTTTTTTAACCTAAAGTTATTCAATTAAAACAAACAGTTTTGATTTAAACTTAAAATACTGCTTGATGAAAGAAAAAAAAATTCCACATACAAATATGTTATTAGAAAATAACAGCAAAATTTAGGACATAAAACACCATGTAATAGCCAAATAATATTTTAAGTAACATAAAATTTAATAATTATTTAAGAATAAATTTGAAATATTTGCCAAGGTCAGATATTTAAGATGAAATTAGAAAATAAGATTTCCCTACTATTCAAATTATTCAATTATATCTAATAGTTTTTGAGATGACACTTTAATAAGAATAGTTGTTTTGGTACATGCTAAAAAATTCCAGTTGTTATAATATAACAGAAAAGTCTTCCTGTGCTATGAAAAAATCATACATCACTCTTATAATTAGTAAGGTAAATTATTCACATAATTTAGTTGACACAAGAACTTGTTAGTAAAATATAAATTATAAATCTTCTTTAATTTTTAACACTCCAATGTAGCATATGTAAACGTTACATAAATCATAAGAAATTCAGGAATCTCAGGTTGCGATTTCAAGGCTTTTGTATGAGAAATATTTATTTAAATATGGTATTTTAAAAAGTTTCCCCAACAAATTTTTGCTGAAAACAAAATTTTCCATTTACAATCTTATTTAAATTAATTACCAAAATATATTTTACTAAATAAACTTCTTAGACTCTTAGAAAATACAATATTAACTTGATAAGAATGAGAGGAAACAGTTCTGACCATAAAATCTACATAAAGCTTTTTAATATTACATGATGTTTTCTATTTTTCTTAGTGGTACTAAATGTTGAAGGTTTATTTGTCCTTCAACAATCATTTTTTTGCATAAGAGAGCTAATCAAAATAGAATCTACTGTTTAAGTGGATTCAGAACCACATTACAAACATGCAACTCGGAAGATCGCATGGCACTAACACCATAAGAAATCTCTTCCATTACTAAACAACTTTCTTCTAAAACCTGGGCTGACCCTCCTGTTCATCCTTGGTACTTCCAAAGACATCCTGGAGCTGCCACAACATTTAAGGACTCCAGAGTACATAAGACGACACTGTCTCGACTTTCTACTGGCCACTTGAAGTGTATGATCTTTGAGGACGGTGAAAGAAAATACCCAACATGCCCCAAGTGCGACAATGCACCGTTTTGCCCGCAACACATCTTGAAGTGCTTGGGGTTTTCTCGTGAGGAGGCTGTGAAAAGTCCACACCTGCTTTTGGACTTTTTGGCTGTCTTTGATCTCATGGATCTGGTCTAGTTCCACTAGACCTGATGGGAATTAGTCCCACCACTCACCACCACCACAAACATGCAATTTTAAGGTGGTAATTGAACCCATGATTGAACCAAAGATCAGAGAGCTAACTTTTCAGCTGGTTGCTCAGCCTAATGGTTAAAAAATATATTAGATCAAATTAGCTTTATATAGGGTAAAATGTTTAAATTTAAATCATTTGTTTAATACGTTTATGATATTTTGATAGATATAATTTCTTATTATTTTTTGTTCCTTATGTATATATATATATATATATATATATATGTATGTGTGTGTGTGTGTGTGTGTGTGTACAAAATCTTTTGTTTTCAGAATCTTCAAAGCTTTTAATAATTCATTGTTTCTTTAGAGAAAAAATTTATAACTCAAAGACCTTAAATAAATTTAAGAATGCATTCAAACAGATATCAGGATGCATATAGGAAACTTCAAAAAACAAGGTTAACAAAATATATTCAAAAACAAAAGCTCAATATGCAATTGAGAAATTCAATACATCATGTAAATAGTGATAGCTTCACTTCAATGCTATATAAATCAATCGTTTTTCTTTGTTCCAGATATGATAACAGCTATATTAGTACTGTATAAAATTCAATGCTAGCCAAGATGTGATAAAATAATTTGTGTATTTAAAATTTACACATTTTTAAATAATTCTGTGTCAACAATATTATTATTATAGTAAACTAAATTAAATAATGTACTTACAACAAAACCTATATTTAAAACTAATGCTAACAAGTTAAATAAACTAAATTTTCATCAACTTACACATATAACATATTTGTAAATATATAGTAAAAATTCCTTTTTATTTTTAAAAATTAAATCTAACGATTTATTTTCAGTTTCTTAATAGATTTCGAAGTTCTTTAAAAGTAAAACATGTTTAGCAATAATCTAGTGTTTATTTCATTTGTACAATCACTTGTTCTTGTGTAATAATAAAAAATTAACAGCTAATGGAATAATATAATATTTAAAAAAAAAATTAAGAATTGAGGAACATCAATTTGGCAAATGAAAATGTAAATAAAAAATTATACATAAAAAATCTATACAATTTGAAATTTAAGTATACTAACAAGTCAAAATCTGCAGAACACATTGAAAATCTCACTCCAACTATCCTCACATGAATTCTTATTAAAATACATAACTGAAAAGTATTCTAATTTTACCCACAATGACATAGATACTAGAGTTGCCAAAATAGAGTGTTGTAGAATATTCTTAATCTCTATAACATTATTAACAAATCTGGGTAACCAGATAAACAATGATATCAGACAAAACGTTCATTAAATTCAAAGTATTATTAAAGGGATTATATAGTAGCTGTGTACAATTCACAATGCTCTTGTTAATTCAAAAAAATTTATAAAATAAATGAATGATAATTTGATCATTCCATCAAAAATCTAATGATACATCAAAAATAGTATACAAATTAGATGCAAAATATACAAATTAGATGCAAAATCAGGAGAAACTATCTCATCATTTCTATAATGGAAAATAAGGTAAAAATTGTTGTAAAGCAGAAAATTAGAATATTAAAGACCCTCACTTAAATTAGGAGACAGTAGTATTTCTAAACAATACATTAATAAATAAAAAGTGTTTTCATGTAACAATTACATAACTAATATAAAACTTGTAAAATATTTAAAAGAATTCAAATAAATAGAAAATTGATATTAAATAAGTATTTAACATAAATAGATTGAAATAGAAATCCATATTTGAAAATAATATAAAATTTTCTTAAACTTATAATTCCCATTTTAAATTATACTAAATATTCCCATCTTTCCATTTAGAATTTTGACAAATTGTAGTGTCTGAAAAATATAAATGAATTTATTTCAATACAATCCAACCGAAATTTTAATCAGTTAAAATGAGCCTATAAATAAGTAATATAAAACTAAAAAATAATTATAAAAATACTAATTGATATCTCCATTAGTCAATCATGCCTAATAAACTGGCACAATAAGAACAATGAACAAGATTATAACTTATACCTAATTAATTTTCATTTAACATACCAGCAAAGGATATGTACACACACAGATGAGATAATAAAAAAAAGAAAATATTACAAGTCAATTAGATATGAATTACATTATGAGTAGCTCATTCTCTACCAAATTATTCTAACTGAGCCATCAGAAAACTGATTCTTGAAATAAGTTTTAGAACATCAATTCTTATAAGACAATTCAGAAGAACCAATCTACTTTCTTAAAATTCATGAGAATAGAATTATAAAAATAATTTTTAATTTAGAAAAAGGAATTATTTCATTTCACAACAATTCTACATACCATACATGATTTAGAAGAAAAATGCCATTATAAAATAATATTCCTTACAAGGTTTCTTCATAAATAAAAATTTTTGGCCATAATAAAGATCAGTGCTTCAAGTTCAGTATTTGAAAATTGTTTAACAGTCAAGTATATTCATGAAACTCAAACTAACTATATTCTAAATTTTAGCATTTGGTAATAATAAATTAATTACCATTAAACAGAATAAGAAATTTCAAAAATTATAAAATTGAAAATTGGCAAAACATTTTTCATTTGCATATTCCCCATTCCATTAGATGCTTGAAATATTAATGAATCTACTTTCAGTATGGTAAAAAAATTATGATAGTAGAATATGCTAGATAGGTCAATAATCTAGCAGTGCACAAGGAGCTGTTTCACATTTTTTTTAAATAGCAGCTAAGTTATATAAAAAAAGATTTATCAAAGAATTTCGAAAGGTAAGCCTAAAAACATTAAATAAGGAAAGGTATACAATGTGCATGCTGTTATACACATTTACATATAAAAAGTAACAATATATTTAAATTATATTATGCCTGTACTAATCAATTAAATTATTTTAAATCCTTTGTGAATGTAATTTTGTTGATTATTATTTCAAACTTTGAAATTTTATAAGCATGACTGCATTATAAATTATAATCTATCTCCATTATTTACATAAAAATTAATTACTCTGAAAATGCTTTTGAAATAACATAATCACAAAAATAAATAAATAAAAAAATTCAATAAATAATTAAAACAAAATTTTTAATGTTGGCATAAACAAGGCAATAGTCTTAAGATTTAAAAGAGAAAGTTTATAAATACTGCAATTACTAATTTAGAACTCTTTTAATTAAAGAAATTTTTTAAATTTTAAATTGTCTTTGCCAATTTAAACTAATTATAAAGTGGATGTTTTGTCTTTTTCTTTTGTTCTATTGTCAAGGTATTAACGGCTTGAATCAATAAAAAAATGGCTTCTCAAACTGATGCATAAGAAATTGTCACATAAGAAATTGTTTTATTAACAAAATGAACTTCGATAATATTTTCAGACATCTACGGTGAACTTCGGTTTGCTTGCTACTGCTTGAAGAATGAGATTTGGAGGCAGGAAGCAAATTCGTCAACAAGTGGGATTTACTACGCAATCTCAATACGATGTCATAATTAATCGTGTGATGTAGATGAAACATTATCTAACATCATGGATATTTTAAACCAACGAGAATTATAATAAAGTGGCATATTCATGATATCAAATGGAATAAAGGAAACAAACACTTCATGGTTAAAAAGAAATTAAAACTAACCTATCTTTCATTTTTTTCAAAATTTATATATCTGAAATTTGATATGATTGCAAACAGACTGCAATTTTAGTATCATATTATAAAACAGATAAAGTGAGAACTATATTAATTTTATGAACAACATCAATAGTAATAGAAACATAAGAACATAAATTAAAGAGGATCATGTTAACACAGCATTGATTTAATTAGCAAAGTTTGAATATAGTTGTTTGATATATTGCTATTTTGGTTATAGCCTGATATGAAAAATGATACAACAAAAGCATTACTAATTCATTAGTGAATATTACAGTATATTAATGTTTAAATAATTTTAAAAGCTAAAATAATGAATATTTAAAAAATTAATTATATTCTACCTTATTCACAGAGTAATAAGATTCCTTGCTGTAAATACAATAAAATCCAAGAGTGATTTAATTGAATTTGATATATATATATAGTTCAACAAATTTGTTAATATATTCTACCAAGATGTTTTTAGGGGCAGTTTATATTTGTGTTAAAAGAAAGTAAAAACAAAAAATTATAAATATAATCCAAAGTAAATTTACAAAAAAAGTAATCCTAAATGCAATGTAAAAATGTCAAGAATGATTCCTCAATGGTCCATTTTGAAGAATGCAATACATTTGTACAGTGAATTGAAATTTATTTTCAATAACAATTGTGTGTATAAAATATATGCAATATCAATTTCAAGCAAAATCTCACCAACCTGTAAAAGGGGGGAATGCAGATGACACCGGAGGATAAGGAGTGGGTCCTGGCTGAACAGGAGGATAAGGAGGATAAGTTGTTCCCACATTTGGCATTGGCATAAAACCTGGAAAAATTTAGAGATAATAAAACTATAAGAGATATACTATATGTATGCATGTTAAAAGTATAAAAATATTATAAACAAGCATATACATAATATTCCAAACTCAAGTTCATAAATGATAACAAAGTGCATTGAATAAAAACTATGTGTATTTCAAGTAAAAACGATTTCATATATTTATTTTTTTTTGACTCACACTTTCAGATTTCTTTAATTTAATCTCATTTATTTTGAGATTCTCCAACTAATTAAAATTTTATAAGAAAATAAAATTTTGAGATGGAATACTAAAATAACAAGAGAAAGATTAGAAAAATATAAATAAAAATATTAACAAAATTATAAAATCATTTCTTTTTCAATGAAATAAGGCAATGATAAAATTTTATTTCAATTCACTGAACTATTTAACTCGGAGATTTTGTTTAAATATTATGGTAAAAAATTTAAGTTGTTAAAACAAAACTCAATTATATATCAAATACATAGACAAATGAGATTCTTTGAGTATATAAAAGACATTGATACACAAACCGCATATAATTTAATATAAGCAGCAAATTCCCTAAACAAGAATACTAGTTTTGTAAATCTTTTGACATTTTCACTGATATTAAGATTATTGTCATTGGAACACACGCATAAAGCAATTCATAAAGTCGAACAGCAATTATCAATTGGTCAATCAGCATTACATTGAACTATTATGATCCATTTATAAAATTTAATGACAAATTTTGAGTTTTACAAAAATTCCTAACAAAAATGAAGGAACAAAGAAATTTGAAAAAAAAAGGGTTAACTTTGTATTAGTTTTTTTTAATATTTTTAACAACATCTGCCTGAATTAAATAGTAGTTTTCCATAATATGTAACTGCTATACAGCCTTACATTAAATTCAGAATTGTTATATAGCATATTAACTTTAAGAAAGTTCATCTTTAATATATACTGTTAAATTTTTGTATCAAATAAACATTTTAAAGATTAAAAAATCTTTTGTAAGTCAAATGCTTTGACACATATATAATTGCAATAGTACATAAAAATTTATAAAATATATTTAAAAGTTTTAAAATATTTTAGTAGCATAAAATTTGAAAATGGACTAAAACTACTTCAAAAATTGATATTTCATCAGATGAAATTTTAAACAGTATTTGATATTAATTCGTAATACAATGCTATATTAATTATTCCAGCAAATTAAAATACTTAAAAATAATAACAATAAAAATCCAGTAATTTACAATAACTACTTTTTGTAAAATTTGTATTCCAAAAGTTCATTTTTATATTTTTATTACTGTAACCAATAAAGTATATAAGAATTAAAATTTTCTTTTTGAATATAAATTTTAATTTTTGTTTGCGTTATTCAAAATATAGTCAGATTTCATACAGAAGAATTGAATTGACCAACACAATTTGAAATAAATTCTAAACTATTATAATCCCTGTCAATAATGGGAATAAAGCCCTATAATCAGTTAAACTAAAAGCACAATTTATAACTACTCAGCTGATAAATATATGTTATGATGGAATAAAATTTTATTTCACAACATTCACACATAATGATATATAATAAAATATATAAGTTTTCCCTGAAAACTCTTTTTCTGTGATACAATTATTGAATCCACATCTTTAAATATACAAATTAGCCTTGTAATCATTAATGGAAATAAAACTTTTAAAGTTTCTTTAATTTGATTTGATTTTCCTGGCACAAGATCCTCAGATTGGATAAGCAATGCTGAAAAACAAGTAATTTTTAAATTTCTTTAAAAGAAAAAGAACAATGATTATTATTTAAGAAATTGTACATAAAGAGCTTTTAAGATGTCAAATTAAGTTCATTGTGTGGTTTAATATTTATTAAAATATAATTAAACATTCCAGAAATATAAAAACCCATCAATGGAATGTAATATTCATGGTGTTTTCATTTTAAACTAACAATCAAATACATGCTTCCAACAATTTTCATATTAAAAATTAATACAATGAATAAAATCCAGCAAATATGATAAGCAATGATAAAATTTTACCAATTAAATGTTATATCATTACTATCAAATCACTATGATTACAGAATCTTGAATTTCTGACATGAAATTTTCAGTGAAAAGAATAGGCATTCTTAAGGTCTTTATATTTTACATGAATTTTCAAAGTAAAGTTGTAGAGAAAATTTTAATGCATAACAGTATTTTACTCTAAATTGTGATACTTAGTTTCTACATTTTTTAATTATATAATCAACAAAAGTTTGTTTTTCCAAATCACCATATAATTTGCAATTATAAACTAAATATACATTAATTCTAAAAGAAAAATTATAGTCATTGAAACTTAATTCATTCTTTTTATCAAAAGAAATTTTTTAAATGACTAATAAAAAAACAATTTTTTATTGAACATATTTATTAACAGCATAAATATAAATAACACAATTGCGAAAAGATTTCCAATAAAATTTGAAAATTGAATAATTTTAGTTAGAAAATCCAAAATATTAATCCAGTTATCAATGGAATGTGCTAAATTTTTAAAAATATAACATATTTTTATTTTAAGATGATTTATGCAATTCTTACTTATAATGAATATACTTATGAATAATCACAATTTAAAAAAATGTTTGCTTATTTGAATACAAATTATAAGTATATATGTGCATAAAACAGCAACATTTCAGATGTGGAGAAAAGATAAACAAAAATGCCACAGAGTAAGTGCAAAATGTCAAGTTTGTATGCTAACTTACATATTTTTCCATGATGAATAGTAATCACTCCTGAACGTCAATGTAACATTAAGCAAAAAAGAAATCAAAATATTCAATAATAAATAATTCTTAACAATTTTTCTTGGAAACAAAATATAATATTGAAACTTAAATTATTATTAAATAAAAGAACCATTATAGCACTTTTTAGAAATAAGTTTGTGTGCATCATTTATGTAGATTACATAATTAACATACCACTAATACTTAATGCTGTTAATATATATATATATATATATATATATATATATAATCAGAAATTTTAAAAACAAAACTTATAAAAAATATATAAATCTAAAACTTAAATGAAATAAACTAAAGTGAAAAAAAATTTTTTTTTAACTTTAATACATTACATTTTATATGTGTAATAACAAAAGTAAAATAGCTTAGTGATTACTTGATTGATTAAAATGTATTACAGAAATTATTTACTTAAAATGTATAATAGAAATTTGCTTTTTACGAACCTCTACTCTGTGAGCACTCTGTGTAAAATTTTGAAAAAATCATTTTCCGAGTTTTTTCTGACAAATATTTTTTTTGTCCATTTTTTGTCCACTTGTATTTAAGTGCCCTTTAAAACTATTTTTGATAGCATCAAAAAACCAATTAAATTTTTTATAAATTTCAATAAGAGGATGAGTTTATGTAATAATTATGAACTAGACTATACGAAATGACGTATGTTTTTTCTTTATCAAGCTAAATAATTTATTGTATCTATAAAGTAACAGGATGGTTTGATTATGCACAACACTTAGACATTCTTTCTTCATTAAAATTTCTCAATAATCATCTGTTGTGGTGAGAAACTCTTTTCCCTTCTGCACAGCCTTGAACTTTACTTCGTTTGTGCATGTGTAGGACTCAAGAGAAAAAAAAAGAATTTTTGCTTTTGTAAAGAGTTTGTTGAACTACTTCAAATTTGAAATATCTCTGTATCTTTCTTCTTTGTAAATGTATAATTCTTTAAAATGTGTATATAATTTTGTTAATTTTAATTATAAATATTTGAGCTCACTTTAATTAGAAAATTGACACTAAACCATAACTTTGAATTTGAATTAAATAATTAGATATTTTGACCCACCATTCAATATCTTTTACTTCATATAACAAAATGCTATTATGTTTCCTTATAAACATTAAATTATAATTGTGGAATTTTTTTGTTCTGATTATAGAAATTATTTTTCAAATAAATTACTCAAATTTAACAATAAAACTCTTTGTTTTATTTTGAAGGTTCAACGAAAATAATTTAAAGAATCAGACATTTTTTGTGATTCTGAAAACTAAAAAGCTCTAAAATTTTTTAATGTATAGATTTGCTTCACAAAGAAAACAAAATTTATAAAATAATTTATTATGTTTAAAATATCATAATTATTTAACTGTAGAAATCAAAACACAGCCTCGTTCAGATTCATTGAAATATCAGAAAAAGTCATTGTAGTTAATACATAATTTTTTAATTCCTATTTAATCTCATTAACACATGTATTAATAAAAAATTGAATTTCCCTGTATATGTGTTTTATTCCAGTCAAATACATTTTTGTCACATTTACTTAAAAATCATAAACCAATTCATAATAAGTGATTTATTTATAGAAATCACAATTGATGAAAAAATTTCAATGTAGATGTTTCCTTCCCTTTGCATATGCATAAGTTACACAACAAAAACATGGAATGAAAGCATTAAAACTTATTGTAATAATCCTTTATATTAAGAAAAGTAAATGCACTATTTTAAGAATTAGAAAAATAAAAGGAATTGTATTATTTAAAGCTTACTAGATGGTTCTGCAGGGTATGGTGTAGTAGTATAGGCAGATGAATTCTGTAATTTTGGTTTAGCATACACCGGTGGTTGTTCGCCAAATACTATAATCATAACTTGAATAACACCTAATAAATCTGAGCTATCCTGAGAAGTAACAAAAAATAACATTTTAAATATGAAATAGTAATAATTATTAAATATAATTTATATATTTAATAATTACTTATAAAATTATAAATAATAATTAAATATAAAATCAGTCGTGTCATGAATTTTTTATAAAATTTTAGGAATTTAAAACTCACAGGATTCCAATTGTGAAGATAAGGTAAATAGACTCTTCCATTAGTATCCACATGTCTAGAAGCTTTAATCTGCATATCAGCAGTAGGTTTAACATAGCACATGGGTGAGTTGTAAGGATGTGAATCAAGAAGCCATATACATACAGGTATATGATAGTAAGTTCCTAAAGATATTTATTTTGTTATTACTGCAAGAAACATTGTATATAACACTTTACATTTTAAAAAATAAACATGATAGTTTGAAATACATTATTCTCATTATATGAATTTAAAAATGTACATTTCCAGTCCTATTAAATAAAGATAATAATATGCTTATAAGAACTAGATGTTTACACATAAAATTTTTCAATATAATACAAAATAAGATTAAGAATTACTAACTTTTTCCAATATGCATAAACATTTTACAAAATAACACCTGCAAAAAGAATTACAAGGAAATCACAAGAATATGAATTTATGTAACAATTGATTTTTTAAATTTTGTGATAAAAGTGATGATAAATCTACTGATTTTTTTGTAATGAAGCTAACTTTTTTATAAGAAAAAATTCACGGCATTTGAATAATTAAAAGTGTATAACATAGACATATACATTTTTTGCTCAGATAAACTTTACAATAAATTTTAATGCCAAGTTCCTTTAGAAATGAAACATCTAAGATAATATCACATTTTTTTGGCAATTACACATCAATATTTTGAGCAATTATTGCTATTTTTATGGCCAGAAAACAATCACTAATAAAGAACTATTTGCTATAAAAGGTAAGCTGCAAGTCTTGGCCAATATTATGTTTATCTTGGAATCCAATTTTGCAATTTTGAAATTTTTCTGCCAATAATTTTATCATTCTTTTAAGCTTTGTTTTTTTAATAACTCCTTTTCCATATTATGACCATTAAGATCATTTCAGCAGAAATTCAGGTATACCAGGAATTGAGTTTATTGAAGAGTTAGATTGCTTATGGTTAGATCAAATACCTATTTTTGGAACCATAGCCAGAATTTAAAAAAAAGCTAAATATAGTATTCCAACAGAAATTAAGAATAATCAACCTTACATAACATTATAAACCAAACAATGCTCAGCAATTAAATATCAACTGTTCCAGTAAAATAAACAAATAAAAACTGCTTAGAAGAATTTGCTACTTTTTAATATATCTCTCTAATTACTTTTTTGATACACTGTCTAACTCAATCAGGACTTAAAATACAGTTTTTAGTATTTACATACTTAGAATTTTTTTAAGATGATCAGTAAGGATTATCATGTAATGCCTTTTATAATAAACTGTTACAAATGATTCAATTTGCAAGTTTTATGGATACAGAAGAAATACCTAAATAAAAGCAAACACTTTACAAAACATAAATTAGAGCAACACTTTTTATATCATTTTGGTCTATCAATTTGTATATCATTTTGGTATATTTAATTATTATCGACTTTTATTTGAAGATTAAATTTTTATTTGATTTAAACAGAATTTTACTTCAACTGCTTTCATTAGATCTTCCTTCATTGAGGAATCAACAGTAAAATAATGTTTCATTACGAGCAACCAATTAATAAAATTTAATAAGATATCCACAAAAAACTTAAAAGAAAATTCCTTTAACTTTTGATGAATTTATGAATCAATTAAAGGAAATATTCCAGACCATTACAGATGCACACATATAAATTTCCTTAGAGTTAAATATTTTAGGAATATCTACTATTTTTTATTTTTAGCAATTACAAATTAAAATAAACTACAAATTATAATAAGTTAAAAATAATCAGGGCAATTAATTTGACACTCTATTATTATTTTTTTGGTCACACAAGGGCTAGAATATATATTTGAGTAGAATACATGGTTTCCAGTACATTCCAAACACTATGAACGTGCAAATAAAACTCATAAGCTATGAATTTAAAGACAGTGAATTAATCATCCCATGATCAGCCTCAGTAAAATAATTGGTTGAATCATATTTAAGGAAACAGATTCAAGTAATAAATAATAACAAGCAATATACATTGGAATTAATGAACAATAAAAATATATAACAGTATCAGAATATCGAAATTAAAATTTTAAAAATATACTTAAAATATTAACATGTGACAAATAAAATGAAAGATATTTGTGAAATTAATCAATTACAAACATCTAGTCAATTTCAAGTATATATACAAATATTTTGTCTGGATTTGGGATAGATTTGTCTGGATGGATGGACGAACATATATTACAGTAGTAATGTATACAATAACCACTCATTACTCATAATTATTACTAAGCTTGGTAAACATGATAAATCATTGAATATCTCATTGGCCGGCCAGTTAGCTGATAAAATCCCCAATTTGTAATACAGAATGTAAAAAAATTTACATTATTTTGTAGAGTAATAATATCCTCTGAAAAAATATTTTTAAAGAACATTAAAAATTTCAATCTTAAGAATTAACAGAACATTATGTTCTGTTTTTGACTTAGAAATGACTTAGGAAAAAACTTACAATAATATATTTTAATTTATAAATTTAAATAAATGTAGCTACTTTGTAGTTTACTTTCAGTAGATATCCTAAAACATATATATTAGACAATAGCATTAGTCATGTCATAAATGTATTGAAAATTACAAAATGATAAAAATTATTGATGATAAAATAAACCCTCACTTGTTATTTTAACAAATACTTCACTTTTATTTAAACAAATAGGATTTTGAATTAAATAAATAACTGGTATTCCCAGATAATTTTTATATCTTGTCAAGAACTGAATAAAGAAAAAAAAATTAGGTAAATTAGAACTCATGCAAAACAGCTCAATATTGAGGACAAACTAAACATATTCTAAGAATCATGTTTACTTACATTTATTTGTGAGGCATATTAAACTATTATAATATTTAGATATTATGTATGCATTTATCAGGTTTGTCCTCTACCCTGCATAAACATCATTGCCATTCCTGATTTCCAGAAAGGGAAGATTTTCCAACACACTCAAAATATTGCTTGATCTAAAACATTTTTCAAGCAAAATAAATTTTCCTTCACAAATTTTGAACTAGTTACTGATAAACCACAATGAATGTTTTCATTGTTTTTTGTTCCTATAAGATAAAAATCTCCAATTTAAACTTCTAATATCACTGTAGTATCTGGCGACTGGCTATCAACAAACTGTGCTTGGCGTGGATTACATCTCTTTCGGCTCCAAGTTAGTTATGTGTTTTGTTTCGTTATTAAATGCGTGTTTGTAAATAAATAAATGTGTTGTCCAGTAAATGGAGATCCTTAATTTTCACGGTCATTCTAAACATCACAGTCACCATTAATAAATATTGATCACTTTTTGCTGCATATATCTGGTACTTGTTGTTTCACTATATCACCAATATTACTCAAAAAAAATTTGATATTTGAAACTTTCAACTTTTTTTTTTGAGATTCTAACCTTTCTCTATTACTTATTCCATGCTTTCTAACTTGTTCTTGCTTAGTTAAAATAAAATATCTGTAGTTAAAATGAATCACTAGACCATTCTTTTTCCCAAAATTAACTGCAGGTGGGCAATCACTTAACTTTGAATCATTATTTTTCTCATTAGACTCCTCTTTTATTTCTCTGTTGGTTTTATAAGAATTATAAACTGTCAATAATAAAACCTAAAATTCTTCAGTTCTGAAACATGATAGTCATTTAGGAAAGAATCAACTTTCCTAAATGACTATCATGTTTCAGATAGTCATTTTGGAAAGTTGACATTTAAAGGCTTACCAAACATTGCTCAATAGTGCAATAACAAATATACTTATTATCTTCATGAAATGCCATGTTTTTTATAAGTTATATAATCATTATCCTTCTGACCATTTACTAGTCCCATTGTTTTTCAATCAAGAACTTTGCATATTTTAAACATGTCTCTTTCTACATTCGACTGAATCTTGAATCTGGCTATGTCTAGATTTTCCATGCAGTTTTCAAATCCAGTCTAACTGCATATCTTCTTTCACAATTTGATCATTGAACTCATACCATTTTGTAAACCAGAAGTATCAAATATAACAAATGATAAGCAGCTTCTTATACATATTTGCTTTTTGAGCAAGCATCTGTAACTGATTGTCAAATGGTTTAAAACATACATAGCAGTGCAGACTAATCCTGAACACTAATTTAAAGCTAACAAGTTAGGAATATTCACCCATCACCAAGCAATTTGTAAAGTGATGAAGTCACATTTGAACTGGCCCTCTCCTCTAACAGTGTCCACCACAACAGTGGCATCTATCCTCGCCACAACAGTGGAAGAACTTTAGGACATCCCAGATTAATGTTGATATGTCCTTAAAGCACAGAGCTCCAACAAATTAACGAGGAAAAAGGTGGTCACTCTTACAATCACTGCCTGTGGCAAATGATGCTTCACTTTGCTGTTCTTAATGAGAAGTGGCTTGAAGATACTGAGCCAATACAAACATATTTGAAATCATTATTTGATTGTGACAGCATGACAATTAATATGATCTGACATCTTCAGTTCACCTATTACAAGACTACTGGCCTAACAATTCCTTTCTTGGATACTTTTCACAACTTTCATACAAGTTTAAATAAATCGTCAGTTTCAATAATAACATTATTGTACTTTTTGAAGTTCTTTTAACATTCTGTTTCTACACTTGGCTTATTGATAAATGCGCTTCATGAGTTATGGTAAAAAAAATTTTGAACTACATATAAAATCTTGTGTTAGAGCTATCCTTACAAAAGAGACACATTTTCAACATTTACTACTTTCATTATATCATATCTTTTTAATCCTTGTCTTCCTGTTTTTTTACCTACAACTTATTAATTTTTCATTTTTACTAACAAATCATATCCTTCTTTCATCAGAAAAATGTTATCCACTTTCTTAGTGTCCATAACATTTAACTACTTTCAACTGAAACGTGCATGCAATTATCAATTATTCAATACTTTTTTTTAAAAAGAGGAGATTAGAAAAATGAATAAGAAATGCATGGAAATTGGTGAAAATATTGCAATTCAAAGATGTTGAAATTATGTCTGCAGGCTGTACAGAAAAGAGATATATGTGATGAATTAATAGTTTTGAATAGTATAATTTACATCAGAATTTGTAAAATTAATCAAATTTTAAAGGCTTTAAATGATAAGTAATAATTTTTATTTTAAAGTAATAATTTTCCTAGAAAAAATTTTTATTAATTTTTTTTGTTTTTATTAAATGGAATACTTTATTTTTGCAGTATATTTTATAACACAGAATAAATATTATACATACATACAACTTTCAGAGAGCAAAATACATTTATTTACAAAATACATATACAACTTTCAGAGAGCAAAATACATTATATTAAATATATTTTTAACATATTTCTCACATACAATTTACATGAGTATATAGATAATTCATAAGTTATACGCCCCATATCATAACATATGGTTAAGATTTTGTGAATAAGATGACCTCAGCAATAGCATTTCAAATTACACTTAGAGTGACATTTAGAATGATGCAGTGTTTCTGATCAATTTAAAACTTATTCTCGTCATTTTCCTCACTTAAAATAAATCAATATATTTTCAGTCAAATTGACAATATATATTTTAGAACAATAATATATTTTTGTTTTTATCAGGTTTGGTTTATTTGCTCAATATTTACTTTTTGACTAGGAGAGCTAATTAGACCGTAACCTACAATTGATAGTGGATTCCTAACCACTGCAAACACCCACAAGTCCAAGGCAAGATTCAAAGCCAGTAACTATTGAACCAAAGTCAAAAGTGCTAACTATTCAGATGCCAGCTAAACTTAAATTTTGTCAGAGCAATAAGGTTATTTATTTAAGAAGTACTTTTAATCTATGTAAAATAAATTTGATGAAACGAAAATATACCTTTATACATCACTGGAATTGTGCCATCAAGGCATGCTAATTCTTGCCTAGTACCATCATTGAAAACTGAAAATTTTACAAGAAGAATTATTAAAAATTATGCACAAATCATTTCAAAATTTTATAAAACAGCATTTTACATGCACATATTACAAATTTTAATTACAAAATAAAAATAAACTTGTTAAATCAAATTTACACAAATAGCTTATTATCTTAAATATTAATTTATGCAAATCAATTTAAAGTAATTGAATTTAAATTTGCTTTCATATATTTCATTCTTTACAAAAGATTTTCACAAGATGCTAATGAAATAATTCATATAAATATACAATTTTTGAAATCCAATAGTAAAGACAAGGAATTATAAACATCCTAATTTTGCGATCACTAATAATATTAATTCTTATACCATATTCATCTAATCCACAGATTATGTGCTAAAAAGTTTCAAATTTCATTGTACATATTATTTGCTGCTGCAGATGTTAAAAAACATTCTCTATCAGAAAAGCTTGCAATTAAGTTAATTTTTTGCTACAGCATATTTTATGCTTTATAGGTCTTTCATCGTAAATTTTAAAAGTTCTACTTAAGTAAGCAAAATTAGGAAATAAATTAACAGCAGACATTAGATTATGTTATGTAAGTGAACATTTAACAAATATATTAAGCAACTTCACCTTTAAAGTTTTGTAATTTTTATAATCTGAAATAACAATACCAAAATGAAAACATGAAATTTTATTTTATGAAATTATAATGAATAAGGCAATTTTTAATGGCAAACTACTCAAGGGAAAATGTTTCTTCAGTTGAAACAAAGAAAAATTGCACAAAATTACATAATTTCAGGTCATGAATATTATGGTTACTCATAATTTCTTTGATTTCTCTTCACATAAGACTTCCAAGTCAGAATTTATTTCACACAATTTATTTAAAATAAAACTATATATATTGTCATAAAATAACACATCATTTTAAATAATCTGTCAACAGCATCATCTCTCTTTTAAAATATACCTTCAAATATCATCAGATAAAAATCAGCTCCATAAATATAGAAAACACTAAATCAATCACAATTTTTTATTGATTGGCAA
Organism: Latrodectus hesperus; assembly: GCA_037975125.1. Taxonomy (NCBI): domain Eukaryota; kingdom Metazoa; phylum Arthropoda; class Arachnida; order Araneae; family Theridiidae; genus Latrodectus; species Latrodectus hesperus. The sequence goes on along the minus strand of CM075857.1, from coordinate 74,764,428 downwards.
TGACTATACCTTAAATATATAATATTGTACCGAGCTCCACGGGTTCGTGTTGATTGAGAGTTGAATAAAGCGACCACTTAATGAACACAAGACTTTTATTCGTTAAAAAAAACTTCACTAGATAAACGAAATTCCCGCTGTAACAATCACAATTATACAGCTACAATTCGTCAGATACAATAAGAAATAGCTTCCAATCAGAGGTCTCAAATACCTCAGACAGAGAACAACTAGCAGTCACAACTAATCGTCTTCACTCACTGACTGTCTTCACAAAAACTCTACTGACTCTTCCATGTCGGGCTGCGGTATTTATACCTGACTTGGCGGAGAAATCTACCAATTTCGCCAAGGCTCTGGAAGCTTCTAGACTATCTCGGAAAATATTGGTCCTAGAGCTTAGGTGATGGATGTTTCCAGAAGTATCGATTTCTCGCCAAGTCGCCAAGAATCTCGCCAACCGTCGCCAAGAATCTCGCCAACTGTCGCCAAGTCGCCAAATCATTAGGAAATCCGCTTTTAAACTACAACACGTCTAAATACCGCAATTTTTGCCCAAAATGTGAGAATTTCCGATCTGTCTGAGATATTTTAAGACAAATATAATCATTGTTTATAAATTTGTAACATTGCCCCCTCTCAAGGACTGCACGTCCCGGGCAGTACAATCTCCTGATAGGAGGCCAAATTTAATATAATAGAATTTACATTTCAAGAGGATACAGAGCACATTACATACACAAGCAACTAAAAATACAAGAAAATAGAAAAGATTAAAATTATCTATACTATTTACAAAGAGACCATGGTCTACTAATTTTTACTCTACATTACGATAAGGAGCTAATCTATCATAATGTACTACCTTTGGTTTTGAAGAAGATGATTTTCTTATACGAACCACGACGTCGTTCAGTCTTTTTAGGACTGTGTAGGGACCTTCCCAGTTGGCTTGCAACTTTGGAGAAAGTCCTTTACGTCGAATCGGGTTCCACAACCAAACTTTGTCGCCTTCTTGAAATTCATGTCCTGTCGCTCTTGTGTCATACCTTGCCTTCATTCTTTCGGTCGTCAGGTTGATTCGGTCTCGAGCGAAGTTATGGACATCTTCAAGACGTGCCTGAAGGTCTCGAAGGTATTCCTCTGGCGATGAAGATGTATCCGGTGGACGACCAAACTGAAGATCACAAGGGAGACGAAGTTCGCGACCAAAGAGCATCTGTGAAGGAGTATATCCGGTAGTCTCATGGACAGCACTGCGATATGCAAGCAGAAACAGCGGTAGCTTCAAATCCCAATCTTGCTGATTTCTGGAAACCATAAGTGAGAGATTATTCAAGATGGTTCTGTTAAATCTCTCTACCATGCCGTCCGATTGTGGGTGTAGTGGCGTGGTCTGCGTCTTGTCTATTCCGAGAATTTGACACATTCCTTTAAACACAACAGAGGTGAAATTTGTCCCTTGATCAGAATGGATTTGTAAGGGTGTGCCGAATCTGGAAACCCATTGATGCACTAGAACCTCGGCTACTGTAATCGCCTCTTGATCGGGAATTGCAAACGCTTCAGGCCACTTAGTAAAGTAGTCCATGACAACTAGTATGTATTTGTTGCCATTTGAAGATCGTGGTAAAGGACCCAAAATGTCTAATGCTATTCGCTCAAAAGGTGCTCCTACGTTGTACCGTTGCAACCTTCCTCGGCTACGTTTCTTTGGTCCCTTACGTGCCGCACAGTCATCACAAGATTGACACCATTTCTCTACATCTTGTCTAGTTTTGCTCCAATAGAAGCGTTCTCGAACTTTCTGTAGAGTTTTCATTACTCCAAAGTGGCCTCCAGTTGAGCTACTATGCAATTCTTTCAAAACATCTGAAATTCTTGATTTTGGAAGAACAAGCTGCCATTTGAAATTACGTCCATCATCGGATTCCCATTTCCTGTATAGGACACCATTTCTTATATGGAGTGAGTCCCAAAGAGCCCAATATTGCTTAGTCGCAGGACTGTAGGTGGAGATATCCTGCCAACTTGGTTTCATACTGGAAGATTCTTTTAATTCTAAAATTGGATTTATATCTGGGTCTTCTTTTTGGGCTTTTCTAAGTTCTTTATCACTCCATGGGTCTGGTTTCGGTGGAGGTGAAACAGTAACTTGGCGTACCGAAGGATTTACTAACTGATAGTTCTTCTCTACTCTAGAACAATATCGGCAGCTTTCATTACACGGCTTCCTTGATAGTGCATCAGCATTTCCATGAAGAGTTCCTTTGCGATGACGTATTTCAAAGTCAAACTCCTGGAGTCGTTGAATCCATCTGGCTACCTGTCCTTCTGGATTTTTAAAATTTAAAAGCCATGTTAAGGATGCGTGATCTGTCCGGAGCAAGAACTTTCTTCCATAGAGATAATGGTGGAAATGTTCTATGGCTTTGACGATTGCCAGCAATTCCTTTCTGGTTGTACAATAATTCCGCTCTGGTTTCGATAGACATTTACTCCAATAAGCAATGACATATTCTTTATCATCAATTTCCTGCGACAAAACAGCTCCGATATTTTCATTGCTGGCATCCGTATCTAAAATGAATAATTTTTCGGGCTGGGGATATGCAAGAACGGGCGAAGATGTCAACGCCTCCTTCAGTTGTTTAAAAGCTTTCTCACATTCATCTGTCCATAGAAATCTCTGTTTAACTTCTGTCAACTTGTGAAGGGGTCTGGCAATACTTGAAAAACCCTTAACAAATTTCCTGTAATACGTGCATAGTCCAAGAAAACTTCTTAATTGGTGGACATCTTTTGGACGACTCCAGTCCTTAACTGCAGAGATCTTTTCAGGATCTGTTCTTACACCTTCAGCAGAGATAATGTGTCCCAGATAGCTTACTTCACGTCGGAATAAATTACATTTGCAAGGATTCAGCTTCAGGTTGGCCATTTTTAATTTTTCCAGCACCTTTCGGATGTTTCTTAAATGGTCTTCGAATGTGCGCCCTACAATAATGATATCGTCCAAATATACCAAACAGGCTTCGTAGGAAAGTCCTCGTAATACTGTCTCCATCAGGCGCTCAAACGTTGCAGGTGCATTGCAAAGCCCAAATGGCATAACTTTGAACTGCCAAAGTCCTTGTCCTGTGGTGAATGCAGTCTTTTCTCGATCCTCAGGATGTATCTCTACTTGCCAATAACCACTCTTGAGATCCAAAGTCGAAAACCATTGTTTACCGGATAAAGCATCAAGTGTATCGTCAATCCTGGGGAGAGGGTAACTATCTTTTTTAGTGATGTTGTTTAACCGACGATAGTCAACGCAGAATCGGGTAGAACCATCTTTCTTCCGAACTAAAACAATAGGCGAAGCCCAAGGACTCTCTGATGGCTCAATAATGTCATTCTGCTGCATTTCCATCAGAAGATTATCCACCTCTTCCTGCTTAGCGAATGGCAATCTTCTCGGATGTTGTTTAATGGGTGGATGATTTCCTGTATTGATTCGGTGCTGCGTCAATTTGGTTCGCCCAACATCATCTGATTTCTTGGAAAAGAGATCTCCGAATTCTAATAATAGATTTCTTGCAGCATTCCTTTGTTTATCATCTAACTCTGCATTCTGAAGGAGTTCATTAATTAGAATGTCAGGAGGCTCAGATAGTGTGGTTTGACAATTTCGGTTAATACAGGTCACTGGAGTGCAAGTCGCCAGCACTTCTCCTTCTTTTATTAGTTTTACCTTATTGCTTAGATTAGCAACTCTTACCGGGATTACATTTCGTGAAAGGTCGACGAGGGAAGAAGCCACTAGTACTCCTTTAACGCTATTGTCGGAATCTGGATATTCAGTCAATCCATAATGAAAATTATTATCTTCTGAAAGAGCTCCGGAAACTATTGTCTCAGTTCTTGGTGGTAATGTTATTTCACTCTTTGCAGTTATATGATGGACTGTTTTAATATCTGAATATTTCGTCTTAAAAATCGCTATGTCTTCAGAACATGAATGTAGTTCATTATTTTTAAAATCTAACTTGAAATTGTTTTCTTTGAGGAAATCCAATCCGAGAATGAATTCGTCATTTATATCAGCGACATATGCCATATGATGGTACACGGCATTACCAAATGCAATGTTTAGATTGACTTTTCCATGCACTTTAATCTTATCACCTGTCACAGTTTGGAGGGTAATGCAGGGCGGCGTCCAGATGAGTTTCTCACCAAGTTTGCGAGCCAAATCTGTCCTAATGATAGTTACGTTGGCTCCAGTATCGATTATCATTCTGCAGGGAACTTCGTTGACATGTCCCATAACGAAAAGTCCGTTGTCGCCGCCACTTACGGAAGAAATGTGAAACAATTTGAAATGGGGCTTCTGACTCTCTGGACATCTCCGCCCCGCGAGATGGCCACATATTAGTTTCCCTGTTGTGGTGGAAGATCATTTCCACCATCTTTTCGTTTCGGGCAGTCTCTACGGACGTGTCCGACTGCACCGCAAGTCCAACATTGAATCTTCATGTTTCTGCCACCTTTACTCAATTCTAAGCTACGGACTTTTCGCCGCAGATCTTCAATTTGCTTTCTTAGATTACAGTCCGTATCAGTAGCAGAGACGGCTCTGATTGAGTGCCGGTCTTTACGCGCGGCCTGCTGGGCAGCCTCTATCTTATGTGCGTATACTAGGGCAGATCCAATATCTTTGACATCGGCGAGTCTAAGTGTTTTCTGTATCTCCGGATCTCGCACACTATCGATGAAGTGATGGAGAGCCAGATCTTGACGTGTCTCAGCTGGGCAGTCCGAAAATGCTAGATGGGAAAGTCGCTGAATATCGGCAGCCAATTCTTGCAGACTTTCACCCGCTTTTTGATAGCGGGACTTTAACTGTAGTCTGCTATATTCTTTAGTGCACTTATCTCCAAACCGCAGCTCAAGCGCACTCGATAGGGCTTGGAAATCGTGCCTCTGCTCCTCCGGAAGCGTCTCGAGGATGTCAGCCGCGTCTCCTCTTAAAGAAGCCGCCAGGTGAAAAGCTTGGGCTCGGGGATTCCATCCATTAGCTTCCGCTACCATCATAAACTGGGTCTTGTATACTTGCCAGGATGATTTCCCATCAAATGTTGAGAGTTTAATATTGGCTATGGAAGGCACAAATGCCACGTTGGGTTCTTCATGTTTGTTTGACATTTGCTTCTCCAAGCGTTCAATCTTCTTATTCATATTGTCTAATGCTTCTTCAACGTTTTCTTCTATCTCCAGAACTTTAGTTTCAACTGAAGTTACCTTATCTTCCATTGCATTTATCTTCTCCTGAATGATGTTGGAGAATTCTTCTTTAACACTTACAATGTCCTTCTTAAGTTCCTTTTTAAGCTCCTCCTGTCCAGATTTTATCTCTTTCATCACCTCGGTTTTAATCTCTTCTTGTCCAGCTTTCATCTCCTCCTGTCCAGATTTTATCTCTTTCATCATCTCGGTTTTAATCTCTTCTTGTCCAGCTTTCATCTCTTCTTGTCTAGCTTTCATCTCTTCTTGTCCAGCTTTCATCTCTTCTTGTCCAGCTTTCATCTCAGCCATCTGCTCCGCTAATTTTTCGAGAAGACTTTTCATTAAATCCATATCCATTTTTCTTGTGACACGCTGCATCAACTCTTCAACCCCGATTCTGACACCAGTTGTACCGAGCTCCACGGGTTCGTGTTGATTGAGAGTTGAATAAAGCGACCACTTAATGAACACAAGACTTTTATTCGTTAAAAAAAAAAACTTCACTAGATAAACGAAATTCCCGCTGTAACAATCACAATTATACAGCTACAATTCGTCAGATACAATAAGAAATAGCTTCCAATCAGAGGTCTCAAATACCTCAGACAGAGAACAACTAGCAGTCACAACTAATCGTCTTCACTCACTGACTGTCTTCACAAAAACTCTACTGACTCTTCCATGTCGGGCTGCGGTATTTATACCTGACTTGGCGGAGAAATCTACCAATTTCGCCAAGGCTCTGGAAGCTTCTAGGCTATCTCGGAAAATATTGGTCCTAGAGCTTAGGTGATGGATGTTTCCAGAAGTATCGATTTCTCGCCAAGTCGCCAAGAATCTCGCCAACTGTCGCCAAGTCGCCAAATCATTAGGAAATCCGCTTTTAAACTACAACACGTCTAAATACCGCAATTTTTGCCCAAAATGTGAGAATTTCCGATCTGTCTGAGATATTTTAAGACAAATATAATCATTGTTTATAAATTTGTAACAATATGTAGTGCAACTATATAAAAATAAACTAGGCAACAATACATTATGTGAGTTATTTATAATTACTTTTTTAACAATTTTATGGAAAATGTATACTTAAAAAATTGGAACACCTTCTAACACATTATAATTTAAAAACAAAAATATATATGAATCAAAACTAATTCATTAAAAATAAAGTTCCAGATTTTGTGACTTAAAAATCACAAACATTAGGTTTAGAATTCACTTAATACATTCACTAATAATTATGCAAAAATATGTTGCCAGTTGGTGCCAGAGTAGAAAGAAATTTTTCATAAATGCTAACTTATGTTTTACAGTAAACATGTAATAAAGATGCAATAAAATCTTATGCACATTATAGTGATTATTAAGTAATATTTATTGAATAGTAATATTTAGGGGCTTTCCAAAAGAATCTTTTATTCACATCACAGTACATGATAAGCATCAATAAAAAAATTTCTTCAACGTCGTATCACATGCTCCAACAATGCCTAATATTGAAATAAAATATTGAGACACAAACAAATAAACCCATTATTTTTGTATAACATCTTATTTTTAATAAAAACATTTATTATAAATCGGTTACGTTGATATCAATGCAAAAATACTATAAATGTGTTTTAGCAATCACTTTATCTAAACTATTAATAGAAAATAAATAGTAAAATTATTTAATTGTGGATATCCATTTGATAACTGACACTAATTTGAGAAAAGATATTTAATTATAGTGAAACCATATCCCCAAGTTATATTTACAACTAATATTTTCTGACAATGAATTTTAAAACTCTCCTTCAGAACCTAAAATAATGGATATTTTGACAATGAATGTATTCTTTATTGCTGTCTCTAACCATCATAGTTACGTTTTGAAGAGAACAAAGCTAAGGTAAGAAATTTATCAGATAGTGTTTTTTTCCATTTGGGGTATAAGGGCAATGTGCAGAATTGTCTTTACAATTCACATTACTAGATTTTTTTAATAGCGAGCAAAAAAAAAAAAAAAAAAAAAAAAAAAAAAAAGAAACATGATAGTACTTCAACATATCATTGATAAAATAAAGTAATTCAATATGTTACATATTTTGATCACAAATAAACTATTTTTTATTAACAAGCTTTTAAGCTACGCAAAGCATTTTTTTAAAAATTTAATCTTCCATTATCACTTCTTTTAAATCACATTTCCCATTATGACATTTTTTGTTTCTTTTTTTAGAAATAAATGTTATTATATGTGGTCTATTCTCAAATCTAATTTCTTTTTTCAATTCAGAATTTAGTTTAAAAGAAATATAATAAATAAAAATAAAGAGAACAAATCATATTGTAAAATAATCCAGCATACAATTTTATTCCTTTTTTTTCATAAAAGGATTTAAAACAGGGCAAACATGAAAAACTTCAAAGAAAAAATATATATTCAGTGACTTCTGTTCATAGTTTAATTGTCTGTTCATGAGATAGTATAAATATTTAGCTTGTATAAGTGAATAAAATTATCCTTTGCAAGTTTAAATGATTTGCACAAAGCTGATATTTTACAAAGCTAAGTATATATGAATTAATTTATTGTTACAAGTAAATTAATTATTAATTTTAAGTTCACAGGTAATTTTTATAAAACCTTTTCATAATTTTAGTATTAGAAATATTAAGTATTATATTAATCAAGAGTTTCTTGAAAATTATTTTTAATTCATTATAAAAAGAATGTCAAAAAAACACATTTAATATAATCAATATAAGTTTCAATTAAGCATTAAAATCAAAGATACACATATATCTAAGACATTTGACAGAATTCTTAGAACATATAATTTAATTGTACATTTAATCTATAATTCAATTAATAGCATGATTCTTTAAATTTTACACATAATAATTTCTTACAATGAATAATTATATATATTTCTTTAATATACATTACATAATAATATAAATTATTACTAAAATTGATTTTGTTTAATATTTTATGGTTTTTTATCAGATATTTTAATTTTTCAAAAAATATTTATTGCTGGTTTCAAAATGTTTTATACCAAATATTTACTTCATTTAACAGAAGAATAATTCTGTACCAAACAACAATATTTACAAAACTTAAATTTAACAATTAAGTCCAATTTTCTTTGACTTAGTAAAATAAGTTTAGAAACATTTAAACTATTGCACTATTTTATTACTTAAAAATATAAATAATTTTTTGGATGGAAGAAAGATAAATTTCATTTTCAAGTGCCAAAGAATAAAACAGATTTTAAATGCATTTTCAAATATTAAAACAAAAATAATTTGCTAGATAAAAAGCTTATGAAATATGAAACATTTGAGAGTTTCCATTTTAATAAAATTTAATAAATAAAAATTAATAGAATATGATATTGCTTGAAGATAATAAATTTGTTCTTCAAATGTTAATATATTTTATTCTAACACTTTTTATTTTCCAAAGAGAATCCATTATCTTAAAATATAATTTAAAATTTATTACTTATCAAATTAAGATTTATGTTATTTCATGAAATTTATTGATCAGCCAAATGATAAAAATTTATAAATAAATATTAAATATTTTTTTACAACATAGTTCTATGAAAAAATTTCAATAGTCAATCATTAGCAGAATTTTTTCTTTATAATTTACTTTTTGTGCTAGACAGTAATTTCAATAAAGTAGCAGATATTAATATGTTGATGAGAAAATAAATATAAATAAGAGTATACTTTTCAATCAAACTATTAAAACAGTAATGCCTTACCATATGTGTCAAGTTTGGGTCTTAAATTCTTAAATCGTTGAATGGCATTGCTCACATCTCGTTTTGCTCTGTCTGGATACTGATACTAAAAGTAAAATATAAATGAAATTTACCACTGAAAGTCATATAATTTATGCTTATTAAAATATTCATTCAGAAAAAGAAATTTGGTTTCATATTAAAATAACTCATTGTTCACTTTAATGTTCCGTAATTATAGTACCATTATTCACTTTAATATACAATGTTCTACTTTATTTTTCTTTAAAATTATATGAAATATAAAATAAATAAACATAAACACAAAAATACTTTTTTAAAGATACATTTAAAAGAAAAAAATATATTACTCATAACAATACCAAATATTTAGTTTTGAATTTTTTAAAAATTTCTAGTTTACTCAATTTAATTTCTTAAAAACACAACTGCTTTTTTTATTAATCAAGATTAAATTCTTAACTTGAATTGTCTGTAATTTATTTTAATAATGAATAAAAACAATATTAATCAGTAAATAGTATTTAAAAAGCTATGAAAATACATCCATAAAAATAAACTCGCATTTTCTGTGCAATAATTTCAATTTTTCAGAATAATAAAATGTAATAAATCTTATACAAAAAGTGAGCTTGATTACATCAAAAGACAGCACATTTGAATACATTTACTATGGATTTAAAGCAAAATGTTCCTTTCAGTTTTTTTACTGGTATACAAATCTATTCTCAATTTTTACATAAGGTACTTCTCCACTATACTCCCCTGCTTATGAATCTAGAAAAATAGCATGTTTCTTATGGAGAAGCAAAATTAATACAACATAGATATGACTTTAATGGCTCAAAATTTTATATTAAATATTATTCCAATCAATTTTTTTATTATTGTTTAAAAATTGACAGAAGAGTGATAAACAAAGCTAAGCAAGTTAAAGCTGGTTGATGCAAAAGATGTCTTAATGATAATTTTGTTGGTTAAGAAGAGCATTAAGGTCACAAATTGCCAAGGGCAAAATCTAGCCAAGTACAGCAATACTTAATTTTGATTTATTGAAAAAAAAGGGCTATTATATTATACGTATGCAACCATCATTCATGAGATTGATAGGCAATTTCCACCAGAAATAAACATTGATAGTTAAATAAGTTTTGTCAGTAAGATAATTGTTTATTAAATTTAAATAAAATGTTTGCATTATTTTTAGAAGTTTCTAAAAGTACAGAGATTTTTAAACAATACATGATGTAAATAGAATATTTATGACAATAATTTACGATTTTATTTCTTTCCAGTTTCAACAATTATCGATTGGTGCATAATAGAAAAATACTGAAAATTTACTCAAAGCACCAAAAAACAAAAATTTTTATGTATTAAAAATATGGAAACAATCAAATAAATGCAGTTAAAATGATATGAAAATAAAACTGAAAGCATTTTTTTAAAATCACTATTTCAACAGCAGTATTAATGATTCATAATTGATCAGAGCAATTTGATTTTATACACTATATAAAAAAATTGATTCAAAACATCTTAATAAATCTAAATTTAAAAAAATTTATGATCGGTAAATTTGCTTAATTTAAAAAAATTCGAATTATATTTATTTTGTTGTATTTTTACAAATTTGCTTAATTTAAACAAATTTGTAAAAATATAACAAAATAAATATAATTCGAATTTAAAAATTATAATTTCTCAAAAAAGTTATTTAAAAACTCAATATAAAAATATTCTGAAAAATCTACTATTGCATTTGTAATAAATACTTTTTAAATAAAGGCAACTGTTGGTACAAAGAGTAAATAAGAATATTATGATGATGATAGTTGATTTTAATACTTTAGAATATTTTATGGATTTAAAACAAACATATATGATAACATCTGAATTTCTGAAAATTGAAAAATTTTCCATCTAATATAAATGACAATTCCAAATATAAATTGGAATAGTAAACAAATTAATCTGAGATCAAATATTAAAAATAGTAATATGAATGTCTATCAAATAAAATTTAGCAAAGAAATCAGTAATAGCTAAAAATAAATAAAGAGATAAATCTTTAATGAGACAAAATAAAAGGAAATGTTACCTTTCTAACTAGGCATTCACTTTGAGAAATATAATCTTACATTATTATAATTCATATAACATAAATTTAAAAAGCATTTTAAAATAAACATACCTTTGACAAAATCTTTGATACATAAGAATCAAAAGTTTCTTGAGGCATTTTTACTACCTACAAAGTTAATGAATATACATATGAATAGAAATTTCACAATACAACCACACAATTTCAAATATATAATAATGATTTTCAAATAATTTCTTAGTCATATTTAAAAAAAATTTTCTCTAATTAAAATTATTATCCTTTCAATTTACCATTTTGCAATTTGATACTTTATGGAATACCAAAAAGAATTATTCTTTCAAATTCATGAAAAAACTAATGGTTGTAAGTTTTTAACTGAAAGATTTTCTAAACTTTTATTGCAACTGTTGACAAGTAAATGCATGCAGTTAAAGAAATATAGAAAAGAAAAAGGGCAAAAACTTTCCAGATTTAGAAAAATTATACAAAAATATTGAATACATAAATTAATTGCACATAAAAATTAATGACTCTAAACAATGAATAATTAATAGTAAAAATTCTAAGTTATAAGTCTTTTCAAGTCTACCTAATTTTAAGATTATATTATATTATAATGATACAAAATTTGCAGATATCTATTAGTAAAAATCAAACATTTTTCTTTTATTAGTTATTATAAAAGTACATATAATACTAATAAATAATTATTTATATAAATTTTAACATGATTAACAGCCATCACTTAAAAGTGATTATTTCTATGGTATAAATAAAAAAAAATTTATCAGTATTTGAAATAACTATAATAGTGAGTAATAAAAATTTGTCTTTAATGATGTTAAATCAGAGAAACATTTCTCCCTACAGGGTTCTCATAATTGTACTCAGAAATGATAATTATACTTTGATGATAATATAAAAATCTTTGTTTTAAAATAAAATATCTTATTAGAAATGCTTATTAGGACTACTTAAAAGCATTAACATTTCATGAACAGCATAATCTCACAAATGGTTAGAATAATATGAAAAAACTATTAAAAATAAAAAGTAAATAAAAATTTATAATTGTATACTTAAAAACATAACAAATTATCCTATATATTATAAATAAATGAAAGTTCCAAATAACTGAAGTCAACACATTTGGAAGTTTATCTCAATTGATAAAATTTATAAACTGAAATTTTTATGTACTTCTCTTACATAATTATAAATCTTAATTAACATACAAATACTTTTCTTTTATAAGACAGACTGATAAAGAGATTACATAATAGGTACTTCACCACATTTCAAGACATACACTAAATTTAAATTAAGAAAAAAAATCTAAAAAAATATATAAAGAAATTTTGCATATTTTGCTTACAAATATAACTTTACATATGATGCATTTTCGTTAACAAAAAATTACTTTTATTGTAATGCAATTTCTTACTCATAATTTTGATGAACGATTTTATCCAAGTGGTTTGCATCATTTTCTAATGAGCAATTTTTTACATCTATTAATAGTAGTAATGATACTACTTAAATATATTTATTGCTATGGGTTTCTATTTATATATGCAGAACCTGTATTTCTGCGATTTAATCACACATAAATTTAAACTTTGAAGTACAAAATGAAAGGTTTAAACAAAAGAAAAATTACATGTAAATCATTTAATAAGTAAATAAACAAAAAAATCAATACAAATTTTCATAAATTTCTTCAGATTTTTTTAAATAATGCCTTGATACAGAATTGTTCAAAAAAAAAACGTAAAATCTTTATTTTGTAAAGAAAGGTAATATAAGTTTATAATAATAATAACAATAATAAATACCCTTCATCTAATGTTATATATTACAACAAACTTTGCAATATAATCAGATTAATGAATGATTCAAAATTTTGTTAGCATTTCACACATTTAATGAAAAGTTTCATACTAGAAAAATCATAAAATCAAATTTTAATGTCAAAATTGAAAGCGGTTGCATTATACTGAGCAATCGATATTTAATGAAACGTAGTAGTAGTTGTGACTCATGATCGCTAATCATGCATCAACATTAATGTCAAATAAAAATCCGTATTATAAAAATTAAACACAATGGCCATAGCATGTCTTAAACAGAAACTGCGATAAGTAAAATGCAATGATAAACAAAAACGGATCAAAATGTTAAAAAAAATTTATTACAAACACAAATGACCAACAAAATTCTTTTTCGAAAATAACACTTACCGTTAAGTGGAAAATTATTAAAGAAGTTTAATCCCCAAAGTTAAGGTACTATTACCAAAATTAACATAACTGTTTAGTTTTGTTTCCAAAGATACTAAATAGATATGGTAATTAAAAAAGATGAAGCGAGAGGGCTCTATTTAAGCCATTGCCATACAGACTGTTTAATATCTGAAACAATTTGAAAGAGGAAGTTATAACGAATACAGAGAAAAGATTCATACAAAGATGGCGCTAAAGACAGTAAATGCATTTACAAAATGGGCTGTTCTAGTCATATGACATTATAAATACGGTTTTAACATTTAAAGTATACTTTAAAATTAAAATTCTTATAATTCAATGTTCTTACGAAATTTTTAATATTCTTAAAATCATACCAGAATAAGGATAAGAATACTTTGCGATCAAGTTATTTATTGATGTGAAACCTATATGAATTAAAAAATATATTGATAATTAAATTTTAAAATATGTAAAATTGAGCAAATATATTAAACTATTAGAGGTTTTCGGTTGCATTTGTACTAGAAAAAAATAATGAATTGCTATTAAAATAAATGAAATGTTTTAAGCCCCTATTACATTAGAGTTGCCGAATATTCGGTTTGAGCAACTCCCGTAGACTTAACGTGACGTCACAGCTCAATTTTCAGCGATTCGTTACATTCATCCAATAATATTTTTTTAACATCTGCGCTGTTGAAATTTATACATTATTTTGTTTTCGCAAAGTTTCTTGCCAGATGAAAGTTATTGGCGTTATAAATTGCCGAAAATTAGCAACTTTTTTGTGCATGCAGCAGCAACTCAGGCAATTCATATCGAAAATATTTTAAAAAATGATTAAGTTTTATTTTCTTTTCGCCAAGTGGAAATAGTACAAGAAATAGTTGTTTATTTTCATTTTTGTGTCATAATTCAGTGTTAACGAACAATCTTGAAGATGTCAATTTTTAAACATCAAATTTAGATTTGGAATGGGCATATTAATTTCAATATAAAATAAATTAACTTAACTGCTGAAAAATTTGATTACATTTTAACGAATATTGTATAATTCAAATTATTAATCTAAATAATTTGAAAGTATTTCCAAATATTTATGCAGATATTCTTAATAGGATATATTTTTATATAATAAGAATGTCAGTCAAAATTTTAAACTTTATTATCGATTATTATGAAGAAAATATCAAAATTTAGTATTGTTAAAATATCATATATTTGTTACTTCATATTATTCTTAATAAACCTAGTTTAAATTTTATACAATTTGAAACTTAAAAATTTAAATTTAAAAGACTAAAAATAACATTTTTATAAAAAAAGGCACTATTTTTTGGGACTTTGCTGGCATTTTTAGGTTTAATAAATACGTTCGAATAAAATTATTTTAAAACCATGTTAATATTCAATCTGGATAGATAAAATAAAGTTAAAACATTGTATTAACCAGACATCTGGAATTTCCATTAAATGTTATTCTTAGTAAATCCTTAATGTTTTAGCCTTCTTTAAGAACTTAAAATTTAAAAAAATTGCTTTCTTTAAAATACACACATTTAAAAATTCTCATTAAGTAATGAATGTTCAATAGTTAAACAGAAATATCTTATTAAACTTTTAAAAATCACTTATTAAATCACTTTTAAAAATCTTATTAAACTTTTAAAAATCACTTGTAAATCTTCACTACTCAATGCTGATATATGTAATGTATTCATCAATGTTTTTTACCCAAGGAGTGTCCGAAGTTAAAGAATACTGACAGAAGTCTAATTCTAATTTTTAAAAAATGTACATTCAGACAATCGTATCCTGTCAGATGATGAAATAATCCCATGGCATTATTGTCTACTTCTACTTCTTTTAGCATTATTTTATACATCGTCAGTACGAAATAATTCCAAAGGAAGTAGAAAATGTAAAATAATTGGCAAAGTTAACTGTAAAATCTTAACTCGAGGATATGTTTATATTTGCAATAAATTATAAGAAAGACTATAATAAATTCAGCAAATAAATACAGTAATACAGTGAAGAACTTGTTTTATTTTTTTAATAAATTTTGAACGTTGCAGAAAAGGAAAAATTTTAATACATTGATATATTTAGGCAAAATATTTTTTCATAAATGACATAAGAAAAATATCAAAATATTAAGAGTGAAATTGATTCAAACAAAATAAGGAAAATCCATTTTAGGTGTTCATATGAATTAATTAGCATTTTAAAAACTTGGCTATATACAAAATTCTCAAATAAGAATTTATCATGAAACCTGGAATCTGTATAGTTAAAATATGGCAACCTTAAAAATTGTATTCAGAAAAGTGATCTATTATTAAATTTAGTAAAACGGTTATTTTCTTACACCAAACCTGAAAAAATCTCAAGCATTTATTGGACGAATGGAACAAATTACTGAAATTTGAGCTGTGACGTCACGTAATGTTAAGTCTACGGGAGTTGCTTAAACTGAAATATCGGTAACTCTATTGTAATAGGGGCTTTATGATTGTATTTGATGGTTATTTAAAACAGAAGAATTAAAAACTTTCAGTACTTTTAAAAAATAATAATATGGTTAATAACTTAAAAGTTTAAAGAAAGAATTTTTCAACTACTTTTAATAGTTAGATGATACTTTTGCAACACTGTATGTCTCTAATTATGCATCCATGCAAAGCAGATCTGTCAATTCAATTTAACAAGGAGGAATCCCCATGTCAAATATATAGACATATAAGCATATAGTGTTGTAAAGATGGGAAAAAAACAGGTATATTTCAAGAAATAAATCCAGTTTATTCCCACTAAAATTTTGAAAATTCCAGAAAATTTTCAGTTTTCAGAAAATTTGAAATTTTTTTTATATGATTTGGAAATTTCTTTTATGTTTCTATTAAACGTTTATCAAAAGAAATAAAAAATCATAACATCTACTACTAATTACGGTGGCATCAACAAAGATGGTGAACATGCATAGCTGTTAGTTTTCAATAGCAATAACTAGAATAAATATATACCCAAACAACACAATTTCGTCCAGTAGACGTCGATATGACATCCTCAACGGGATGTACTCTAATCCAGTAGACGTCTCTTTTTGGTCCAGTTTAGATCCATGGCACGTCAAATATCCACCTATTTTACGTCCACTATACGTCTACGAGACGTTGCCAGTGGATGGCTCATGGATGAAATTTGGATGTATTCATACGCACTGCTCTATACAAGGTAGTTTTATGGATGTATTCTAGATGTGCGTAGATTTTGAAATAATCCCTCATCTATCTTAGTGGCTCATATTTTTGTCCACTAGACAGAGAAAATTATTTTTAATTATCTTGTTACTTATGAAATTGCTTTAGCATCACATTTTTCTTAATTTTCAGTCAAATATCTTAGATTTTTGACAGATTTACTGTTCAAGTTTAATGTAATAAAATTCTCACAATTGATAAATTAATATTATTTTTATGCTCATTATTTTATAGTTAACCTTTTGAAAATTTAGTTTCTTATTGTTTAAAATAAAACGATTCTTTTTTCTTTGGAAAAATTAAAATTTTCAAGAAGTTTCCAGTGTAGCAATGCATAAATATATGAATTACTATTATAACTAGAGAGTAACAATAAAATAGTCAAGGATATTTTTATTTGTAGAGTTAAATTTTTTTATAATTTTAATATCAGGCAAATTATTGTTCTCAGTGTATTTTTAATTAATTTTATAGTAAGAGAAATTTATAAGAAGAATTTCTCAGCCAAATATTTTAACTAATTAGATATAATTTCAGCAATGTCTTTTTTTGTAAAAGATAAACTTTTATTTAATTAAAGTTTCCACTCAATTGAATATTCCAAATTATTATGACAAAAATTCTGAAAATTACTTATTTCATTGTTAAAAAGCTGAATTATTTTCCTTTGTAAATGTTAAAATTTGTTTAAGAAAACATTACAGCAAGGGAGTGTAAATCTGAATTAATTCAAGAAAAATATAACAAACTAATAGAATTTATTTTTAATGCACACAATTTTTATTCTGATTATTTACATTATACATAAATATTAATTAACTGAAATGTTTTGATTCTTTCATTGATAAATCTTGCTTTTGCATGATTTATCAATGAAACCAGTACATTATCGTAGCGGTAAGATAAAGCGGGTAACCAGTTCATTATCACAGTTTCTATTTCACCATCTGTTGTCTTTGAATACTGTGGAGTTCACCACGCAGCATCTGAAAATAAAGTACATTTAAAATAATTAACAATAACATTTAACATTTTCAGATGAAAAACCTCAGACAAAATAGTAAAAATCCAGAAGACAATTTTCATCAATATTTAATTTATTTCTTATCAATCTGATTAATACATTAAACTGATTGGATGTAAATCTCATTATTAAAAAACAGTGTAAATTAATCAGAAAAATATCAAAAATTTTCTTCACTAATTTAAGACATTAAGTAACTTTATAAAAACATAGTTAGAAATATTTATATTTTAATTCAGTAAATGTTTTAAATATATATTTAGCAATTCAATTTCTGAGAAATATCAGCTTTGTAAATATGGTAACCTTTGTGTTTGATTAAATAATTAAAATTACAAAATGTTTAAAATATGTTACAAACACCTTCAAATTATCAGATAGAATTGAATATTACTTTTATAATGAAAACAGTGCTTAAGTAATCAAACAGAGAATTGAACTTATATATTAGCGCTTACATAAATATATTTCATTAAAAAAATTTTTATGAGAAAAGTATTTTTTCATCATTTCTACAAAACAAAACTTTCAATGACATGCTTATTCAAACATTTCACTTACCTAAAACTAACTGCTTCATATTCAGTCCATTAAAGGATTTCTTATCCCTAGCACCAAAATAACTGAACTCGGGTGCAAGTTTATTGGCCATCAATTTTTTTAATGATGCTTATGGTGCAATTCCCGGAAGAAGTTCCCCCAGACAAGCTTAAAAATGGCACTGAAACAAAACAAATAAAAATATAAATATAATTAAAAACATTTTATAATTTAAATTTGAAATTACTGTATTAATTTTGGCAACATCCATACATTATGTAGTCATAATAATTATTATTATTTAAAGCATAAAATTCACATAAGTTTTAGAAAATTAATCTAATATATATTCCTATACATTTAATAAATCATTTATACATAAAAAATAATTATTTAAACAATACAAAATCAAATGAACTATAATATAGTAACAGCGCAATACAACACAATTTCTTCCAAGAGACGTCGATATGACATCAGGTGGATGTACTCTAATCCAGTAGACGCCTCATTTTGGTCCAGTTTAGATACATGGCATGTCAAATATCATAATACCAATTTTAGAAATGTTTATCTTTTTCATTACATTTATGCTAAACCTAAGGGTTTAATTTCTGGAAAAAATATACTATTTAATCTTTTACCCTTTGGAATTGATTAAATAACTAAAATTACAAAATGTTTAAAATTTGTAATGAATCTTCAAATTAGCAAAACAAGAGTTAGATTAATACGTAAAATTTAACATTACCATTAAAAGAACAGAACTTAAATAATAAAATATAGAATTGAATTTACATATTAGTGCTAAATATAAACAGAAATGTTATTTACTAATGAATATATTAAATGTTTTGATTAAACATTTTTACAACAGTAAACTCTTAATAAAATTTATACATGATATATTTACTTACAATTTGCACTCAGTAGAAACAAAGTGCCATGTTTTTAATCCTTTAACGGATTTATTTTCTCTTGCTCTACATTAGTTCCAAATAAGCATAAATAATATAGAAAAATTAATTTTTTTTAAATTTGCTTATTTTAAATTTAATCTCATCCTCAGTTATATAAATTTGTTATTCTCATTTAACTGAAAAGGAAAACAAAATTTAGAATTTATAAATGAGTTACATTTTATCTCTTAAAAATACAATTCAACATTATCAACCAAAATAATTAAAGCATAACACAATAAAAAAATTTAAAATCTTAAATATAAAAAGCTAACTATTTATAAAACAAATTATTTATTCAATTTATTTGAAACTAGGTTCAGCCCATCATAAGCAATTTTTCATGCAAAGCAGAGCAGAATATGAAACACTATAGAAAAAATGAATTTCCAATCAATATTCAATAAATAAATGATGTTTACTGTGATCAAATGAGTACATCTTTTTTAATAATATTCAAATTAGATTAATAAAGAAATATTTAATAGAACTAAAAATCAGGTTATTGTGTGAAACGTAGATGCCATTCAGCTTATTTTTGCCAGTAAAGTCTTTGAAGTCTGTAGAAAAGTGAACTACTACAAAATAACTTTAAAGGAATACAATTAAAAATAGAAGAATATTGATATTTCTGTTTAAATCTAAATCAGAGAATCATTTATTAAATCAAATTAATCAACAGAATTTGAATGGAAATACACATATAACATTCATTCCAGAAACTTTGTTCGTTGTTCTGTTTACGTAATCATTTTGCTTTTTAATTTCACTGAGAGCATGCTTCTTAACTTCCTTTCAGGGCATACACATGCAAGCAAATGGTTTGAATTTCAGAAATTTCAGTTAGTTACTAATTTCATTTTTTTTTACAATAAACTAAGTTCTTCTCATACAAAAAGGTTTTAACTATATTGACTTAAAAATAACTTTAGTGAAAATGAAATCAATGTATTAAGAATTTCATTTGCTATTATAATTTATGATTTATTTCCTGAAAATGAGTATTCTTATATTAATTTACTTAGATATTTAAAGTGTGATTAAAAAAATAATTTATTTTGAAGATATTATAATCAGATAGTTTTTGTAAGAGTATTAAACAAAATAATACAAAATAAGAATATAAAAAATTTTCAGCATCACAAGCATTATGGAAGTAGGAAATTTTGCTACCAAATTAAGTGTACAGAAAATATTATAGAAAATCACATTCAGAGATCACACACAGTCACATTCTAAATGCTTAATCACTGAAGATGTAAACATTTCATACTAAATGATTTTACATAATCTTAAACATCATTTTTCCTTAAAATAAAAAAAAATGCTTACTTCAAATTCTAGAACCTTTAGTAGACAACAAGAGAAGTTCTCCAGAAAAGTAAGAATTCCAAATCTGGTATGGGAAATAAACATATCTTCCATTTAACTACAAAATACAAAAATTAATTTTCAAGTATACATTTTAATAGCTCTTCATTTGAAATATTAGTCCAGCATACATTAAAATAATTGGGTAATATAATACTTTTTCTAGCTAAGTAGCAAAATCTTGAATTATTAATTTAAAATTTGATATATATATATAAAAAAAATCACTCAGATTTTTAATTCAACAGTAAAAAGTACTTTAATTAAACATTAAATCTTTGAATCAAATCCTAATATTGATTAATTTTTATCTTGTTGAAATCAAGATATAAATACATAAGTCTTTGTATGACAAAATAATAAATTTAAGCAATTTTGGAGAGAAAAAATGGTTTTTACTAAAGAAAATTACTTTGTGGTATTTTCATCCAGCAATTTTCATCCTAATCGCAATGTTTGCATTCTTAGCCTAAAAATAATTTTAAAATTTAAAGACATAAAAAAATTATTACATTCTGCTATCAAGCACAATTTATAAATAAAAGCAATATTTACCTTTTAACGTTAATTTAAAATAGTTACAAATGTAATTTTTTAAAGTAAAAATACACTTTAAACATGGTTTTCTACACTTAGATAAAACTACTCAGTTTTTAAATCTTATTTCTTTTATGACTTCTTTGGAATAAAAATAAGTTATTTAAAAAGAAAAGCAATTATTTTTTAACTTACTTCGTTAAGCACTTCTTAACGTAGCAATAAACGACTGTAGACTGTGAGGCAAACGATAATTTAAAATTATGGAAGGAATAAACATAAAAAATTACAATTGCAGTTAATTACCTACATTTAATACATGTCACGATAACATCCTTTATGAATGTTTTAAGTACGTCCACCATGCACGTCAAAATTACATCTATCATGGACATATAAATTACGTCTATTACAGATCCAAATGCTAATAATCCAAAACTCATCCATCGTGGATGTGAATCCGACGTTCATATATAGTCGATAGAAGACCATCAAGTTCACATCTAACCATGGACGTCTTTATGACATCCAAAAGGTATCCAGGACGTCTTTTGGACTCTATGGATCTTTAAAAAACGTCCAATAGACGTGTGTGGTTGTATGGGTAATTTTCTTATTTTTGGACAGAAGAACTATTTTGTTATTCATTAATTACATTTAAATAAATGATCATTCGCTTTATATTTCTAGAAACTTAAATAGGGCCGTGGTAGCCTAGGGCTTAGGGTATCGGCCTTCCATCCGGTAGGGTCGGGTTCGATTCCCAATGCCGCTAAAAAAACGAGTTCATGCGAGATACATGCTCGTTTTATCTGTGGAATCAAACGTCCTGTGATCGATCATTGAGCAGTTTCCATGGGGGTACAACAGTCTGGAGAAAATATACTCCCCCTTCAGATCCAAAATTGAGTGAGTTAATCCTCTAGTGGTGCCATCTATCGGAGGATTTAAAAAAAGATCAAAGACTTACTTTTACCTTCCTGACCATTAAGAGATAAAAGCATTTGAACTTATTTAGAGATAAGAGCATTTTATTTTAAAATTTTCTTTTGATTCAATAGATTGAAATTTGCGAGAGTAGTTTTCCTTCTATGATAAAATCTCCTTTTATGATTTTATTCAGAAAAAATTATTGTATTTATCTCACTAAATGCTTTATAAAACCATTAATATGAAATTAATTCTTCATATCAACTGATTTTTGATAATAAATATAAACAAGACGCATATGTAATATGTATGATTAAGGCACAATAAAGGTAAAGGAAAATAAGCAATTACATCTCTTTTTTATTTTCCAAAAATGCAATTTTCAATCATATTTTGGATATTTGCTTTTATCGTAAAATTGTTTCGTGATACAATAGATATTTCCTGCTTTTCATGAAATGGAAACCAATTAATATTGTTCTATAAATAAATTCAGTATAATAAATTTATGCTTAAAACATTTTCAAAAGCC
This sequence comes from Latrodectus hesperus, assembly GCA_037975125.1. Taxonomy (NCBI): domain Eukaryota; kingdom Metazoa; phylum Arthropoda; class Arachnida; order Araneae; family Theridiidae; genus Latrodectus; species Latrodectus hesperus. Next base: position 74,741,878 of record CM075857.1, on the reverse strand, counting down.
TCAATTTCATGTTTGCATTTTACAGTTGCGTACATTTGTTATTAAGTCTTACATTTGTTTACAACCCACACAACGATACAAATGAAATGATCGTAAGCAGACAATTTTCTTATTTTTTCACTTTCCAAATGAAAAAAACAGAGCTGTTATAAAAATCATTTATTTAATCACGTAACTTAAATCCAAATATGCAAGTATACTTGGATTGCAGAATCAAAAATAACTTCGAAAAGCACTGAAATTACATTTGTATCAAAAGGAATAGTTTGCGACAAAAATATTTCTAAGGCATTATGGTGTGATGGTAAATAAAAGATAAGGCACACAGTTAGTTAAAGTTTGATGGCATTAATGTGGTCGGAAGATAATGTTTTCTTACCAGAAATTGTTCTGATGTTTTGAAAGATATGATGGGCTGTTAATATCTTATTTTCATTTCGTAATGCATAGTTAAAATTATAACTAAGCTAAAATAAGAAAAACAACAGAATTTGTCTTAAATCATTATTAGATAATAGATATTATTATTGGATAGTTGAATCCAAAAATAACATTATGATGTATGCAATAAAATACATGTTAATTGTTCGACGTGCATGCGTTCCATTCGAAGAATTTTTTGTTTGGATCATCCACATTGAGAAAAATATACATTTTAATAGACATCGTTTTATATGAGCTCTTTTGAGAAATAACTTATGTTTAAGAGATTTTCATCAACATTTCTTTTAAAGTCACTGTCAGCTTTGATTTGTGAAGAGTTTAAAAAATTGCCAAGTATTTTTCTTTTAAGTTTACTTCCTACAGCATATAGAAAGCAGCTATTTCTCTTTTAAAATATTTAAAATAGTTTGTCATATTTTTCAGGACTTTTATTTCGAGAGAAAAACATATTAGAACTCTGATTATGAAGTCAACATCACTAAGAAATAGTAAATAACTTAGTTCATGTAAGTAAATGGTAAATAATTCAAGTTTGCATATAATATTAAAAATCCAGATTTATTTTTTCATATTTAAATAAGAAAATTTTACAATGAACAATAAAATATTTTTTCTCAAATCGTTGATTCTAAAGTTTTATTTCAAATTAAGTACACAGCCAGTATTTTGTGACTGCTACAGTTAAAGCAATAAATTATAGATAAGCATTGTTAGTAAACATTTTATATTCGTAAGAAACTTTTAACTCCGTTTTCTGTTTAAAGTTTTTATAAAGTTATAAAAATTTGCTTTATAATAAATTTGCTTTAAAAAAAAAAACGAATCAACATTCCAGAAAAATTTTTTCGCTTCATTCAAATGAAAAGAGATGAACAATGGATTGTTCAAATAATTCTTAAGCCTTGATTTAGAAACAAATAAAAGTTATATAATTTTTTAATCAAATCTATTTACTGCTGATTCTGAAGATCAAATTGAGATAAATATTAAATACTTATTATATTGTAGATTAGAAAAAATCTCAAGCACAGTTTTTTCATACATTTTCTTCACGTTTTTAAAAATACTTCCATATTTATTTGTTCTTTAATCAAATTAATGTAGATATAAAAATATATCATAGCTATCGAAGCACAATCTAATTTTTTTATAAAAGTAGTTAAAATGTTAATAATACAAAAAAATGCATTCTCAAGCTACTAGTGACAATTGTATCATAAAACTATATTAGTGATCTTAAATCAAATATACTTCTCCGCATCGAAGCTTTCAAATGTTGAAACCAAATGTTAATAAAACTATATTAGTGCCATAAAATCAAATATATTTCTCCGCATTGAAGCTTTCAAATGTTGCAAAGGTTGAAAAAATGATCCAAAATATATTTTAATTTCCTTATTTTTTCATTACCATTCATATTTTTTGTCCTGATGATTTATTAACAATAAAGAGATCTTTGTTATTTTTAATGATTTGGCATGAAAAGAGTGCTGGCATGGAATCACAACATCGTATACATGGATAATTAAGAGTTTGTATGAAAATTTTGGCCAATATTACCATATGACACTTTATAATTCTCCAGGGAGATAAAATTTCAAAGATAAACTGTTTACAAATATTGAACATTGAAATACGGCACGTTTGGTGGCACTTCTATAACGGTTAATCAACTTAAAACCATAAGAATATAAATAAAGGGTTTTAAAATTATTTGTCTATATTCATACATAAGAGGGCAAAAGGAACTAAAGATTTGTAATAAGAAATAAAGTGATAAAAAGATGATTTATAATAAGATCTCATTAACAATTTTCTTTATTAAGTCAAAATTATTAAACTGACTCAAATATATCCAAATGCTGGTGACCTAATAATTACAAATTATAATCAAGCTTAATTATATATATCAGAATCTAAAATAAAGAAGCAATCAATAAAGACGAAATGATTTAAAAAAAAAACTTCAGTAATAACAATGTATCTAAATATTTCATTTTTATACAGAACTTTTTTTCTGAAAGCAATTTATATTTTATTTAAGACCTTCTTCAGTATTTCCTTCAATTTTTATACATTACATAAATCACACTTGTGGTGGAAATGAAGAATAATCATTGACCACTTAATTACAATGCGTTGATTTGTAAGTCAGGATGTGAGCTTTTATTCAATGAGTATTTTCAAAAAAAAAAAATACTTCATATAAAATCATAATTCTTTAATGCACCCATTTTTGAAATTTAAAGCAGTTTTAAGATGAAAAGAGAAAAAATTAATAACCATTGATTAATAAGAAAGGCGTTATGAAATTAGCAAATACTTTTATCATAAAACGAAAAAATAATTAAATGCAATGACAAATGTTGAAGTTTTATAAATTATATAGTAACATCATATTGGGGTCGTTTGCAAAAAAAAAAAAAAAAGCAATGGCATTAAAATAGTGTATGTGTATTCCTTATTTGTGTATTAACCTTAAAACATCTGAACATGCTTCTTATGAGGTTATCAAATGATGCACAGTCAAATATCACATATTTTATTTAAAGATCACTTTCTAGGCAGTTATGAGAACAATTGGGAATAGGAAACATGTACATATAGCATTGTCGACGGCTTAAAAAAAGTTTTGAATGAGGCCCAAACTGATCAAGTGTAAGAATCACTTCATAAGCATGATACTTACTGTTAGTAATCATTGACAATTGTGATTCTGATAAATGTGCATTATTGTTCATCAATACGAAAGCAAAATTATTTGCTGTAGTGTGCAATGTTAAACTGGCATTTATTTCGAATCTGTAAACTCATCACAGAAGAATATTTATTGATGTACAGGTCAGACCTAAAGAACTAATTGTTCAGGTGGTAATATTTCAACTTAGGAATATACTATGTTCAATGATGCATATGCCTTGTGTCCTCAGCTCTTCATTCAAAAAGTTGCAGGGTAGAAATTAATCTCATCCATGCACATAGCTTTGCTTCAATCAGCCAATTTAATATTTCATAGATATTTTTAAATGCATTTTTTTTGGATTAGATCAATAGAATAATATATGTGTGTACTGAGTATTCCATTATTGCGTAGATTTCTGTATACAGTATGGCAGATATCACTTTGTAAATGATCTCTGTACGTTGCACATGTGAAGATCACTCTTCGATTCCACTTGCTACGACAGCGATATTTCACACGAGTCGTAAAGCTTGTACAATTTGACATAGGTCTTCAAAACACTGGTTTGGCTAATTTGGAATTATTTCCATTATTATGAAATGTTGGATTCTTATACATCTAAGAATAGATTAACATTTGTAATTGGTTGTCTTGCTTCAAAATTTTCGATCATTCATTAGTATTCAAAATCTACTGTTCATCTTCTGGAAGAGACAGAGAAATATTTGCCCTGGAAACAAATATTATCGAATTTCATTAAATTTTTAATTTATGTTTTGTCAAGAAATCTTTTTCAATGATTAATATTTTGAAATTACTAATCTAATAGTAATTATTCTGAACGCATTTATTTTCTATTATTATATATATTGTCATTGGCTGTTATTCAGATTCAAACTTGCATCTGTCTATCTATATCTATATATATATAAAGAATGTGTAAATAACAAAAATGTATTGTTTGGTGACACGAAGTTATCCAATCACTAACTTGGCGCTTGAAGAAAAATAATCCCCATTAATAATTCTTGTGCGTACAAAATAGGAAATGCTGTAGAAAAACATTTAATGGAGCTGGTACTCTGATATAGATGAACTAATCTATTAAACTCAATGAGCTAAGACGAACATAAACAAAAGTAGGGAAACCAATTTGGAAATAACGAGAAAGTATGGGAATTAAAGGAATAAATCCCAAAGAAGCGGAGTGGTGCTATATTTATTTACCATGAGAACAAAGCACCAGAGGTGACATTTAATAGAATACAGAAGTAGTGTGTTTTTGTGCACCACGTTATATGTGAACGTTTTCCTTAAAAATGTATGCTTTTGGAAATAAAATAATTTATATTTATTTATTTTAATTTAATTTAAAGGTAAATAAAGTAATTAAAGCAATAAAAATATTGCAAAGTAATATCTGTTTGCTTTAATCAAAAAAATACTGGTGCTTTGGACTACATTTCGAGGAAAGTGGACAAAGATAAAGTTTTATTTATTTAAATGTCTGGCAACCTGAAATGTACAAAATAATTACTTCTAAATTTTTGCAATCTGATCATAACTTCCTGTGTAATAATCAAGTCTTTTCTTTATAATGTAATAGGGAAAGCACAAAAAGAAATTCTTTCCATTATGTTCCTTTTAAAATAAAAATCATCAAAAAATGTAAAATAATGAAAAATGCAGTGCAAAGGCTTTATTGAAAAAAAGAGGGGGGGGAGAACATCTTCAATAATTTGAAATATTTGGAAAACAATTTCTACTTATTTTTTCTGTTTTGTGAGGACAAAAGCCGGAATTTAAATAGTAAAATGAACTATTTTCTATTAAATCAGTTGGAAAAAATACTTTAAAATTTGATTTTTAATTTGCTTTGTTTATCTCTTAGTGTTCATTTTTTGCACAAGAGCAACTATAGTCCAAAGTGGATCCATATTCAAGACAAAAATCCATACCTGATATGGGAATAGAACCCATTTAGATATTTATATAGAATCCATTTAGACATTAGAATACGGTAATAAAATGAAGTTAAGGAGTTTAATAAAGCATACACATTCAATTTTTGAAAGTAAAAAAATATTATCAAATTATATACATATATATATATATATATATATATATATATATATAGTATATATATATATATAAGGTATGAGAAACTTTAGTATATATTCGGGTGAAAAAAACAAATATCAAGCTAACATAAGTCAATTGATGAGGAGTCATCATGAACATAATATTAAGTTTTTCCTACAGTTTACAAATTATGTTGCTATCACGATTACTGTATGTATAGGAACAAGGCTTAAGAGTTTAGATGTTACTTTAAAGAATTGAAAATTTTATAATGTCATTCGTTAGCACTGGCTATCAAAAAATTATGATGAGTACCGAGAATTGTGACGAAAGGAAAACGGTAAAACGATTTCAAAATCTAGAAAATTCGGGATTTAATGAAAGTAAGAAATGAAATGAATCCAACAAGTATAAGATAAAAAATTCAAGTGCTATTGAAAAGAGAATGACTTTTATGCAATGTATCAAAAAAGCTACAAAAATAATGAGTAATGCTCCACTGTATTAAGATTCGAGCAGGTATAATATAGTCAATACTGAGGAAAATTTGCAAAGTATGATTTGTAATTAGTAAGTTTTTTGTAATTAGTTTTTTTTAGTAAAAATTTTGTTTTTTTGTAGTAAAAATTTTGTAATTTTGTAATTAGTATGTAATTAGTAATTGAAATGTAATTAGTACAAAATATTTTCTGGATAAGAAAGCATTTGAGTTAATTTTTCTTTGATATCTTTAGCACGCAGGAAGATAAGTGACTCACAATCATAGTAAATTGATGGATTTATATTGATTCATTGATTTATATTTTTGTGAAGAAAGGTTTCAAGTGATACTCTGATATTTTATCTCCTTACCTACAAGTATGTCATAAGAAATTCGAGATTTCATAATTGAATTGAAATTGTTATCTCATTTCTATATTATATATTAAAATGATACCCAACATTGCATATAAAACATTAGACACTGATATTTTACGAAGTATGTCTACATTCTGAAATAATAAACCATAATTTCTCATAAAAGAGGTAGCATTTGAGGTAAGTATTATGTGATAGAGAAAAGTAAATAGGGAATTTTTATTAATTATAAGAAGCGGTTATTTTGAAATGTGATTTAATTTGATTATATAACTATATTTTTCATTGACAGCTACAAGTAAATTGCTATTTCTTCTTGTAATATAATGTTATTTTATTTTATATACTAAAACATCACACAGAAACAGGCTTTTCTATAAAAGTTGGTATATATATATATATATATATATATATATATATATATATATATATATATATATAAAATGCAAAGTTAGATATAGAACTGAAAAGCACAAGAATATGTATTATATTCTTGCAGATTTGGACTTGTATTTAGATATGGTTTTAATTTGATTATTATAAATTAAATGTATTTTGGCAACATTGGATTTTGACTTATGTATTTTAGATTATATTCTACTTCTTTTATTCTGGCTTGATACTTTGGTTTGAATTTTTGGTATGGCTTTGGGGTGTACTGGCTTCTTTAAGACTAAGTCTTGGGCCATTGCAGAAAAGCCATAATTTGTGCCAATGTGGTCAACACTCTCTGACGAAGCTGGCCATATTGGTACTTTATTCCATTTTTATCTATCTTTCTTTGCTATTTTCTTTGAAATTTCTTCCTAGTATTTTCAATGTAATTCTTCCCATTTGGTATTTTCAATGCATTGTTTTCCATTTAATATTTTCAATGTATTAGTGTTTTCCATTTAATATTTTCAATGTACTATTCTCCATTTGGCATTTTTATTTTGTTTCATTACATTCATTGTATTTTATAAAATATACTTTTAATTATATATATATATATATATATATATATATATATATATATATATATATATATATATATATATATATATATATATATATATATATATATATATATATATATATATATATATATATATATATATATATATATGTATATAAGTCCAATCCACAGCAATTGTGGATCTCACCCCCACGTGAAAAAGCGTTATCATGGTTTAGGACACCACTGCGTAGTCAGATCACCTTTAGTTAGTTTTCGCGACTCTATGACAGTACAGCGTTACTTGGATGATGCGCTGCGACCGGGGACATTCCCCTACTTTCAGGGGGTCCCCAACGCTCTTTATTAGCAGGATAACGCCCGACCACACATTGCTCGCTTTAGCCAATATGTCCTGCAAGGCGTAGAACTGCTTCCCTAGACAGCATGCTCGCTAGATCTCTCACCAATCGAACACGTTTGGGATATGATTGGACACCATTTGCAGACCCTGCCACCTTCAGGAGACGCTCTTTAGCAAATGATTGACTGGGAATGGAGAGCCACATTCCTCATCTCCATCTGTACTCTCATTGACTCTGTACCTACACGTGATCTTCGTCCACGGTGATCCTGCACCCTACACATCTGAATCTTTTCTTGTTCTTTGTTCAACATATTTCAAAATACAGACCACTTATTGTTCGTTGCTGTCTCTCTTTGCTTGCCCTGTTTCGTCCCTTTCTAGCAATTCCTTCTTGGTTGTGTTGCATTTTCAATGTCGTGCAATGTATATATATATATATATATATATATATATATATATATATATGTGTGTGTGTGTGTGTGTGTGTGTGTGTATGTATGTATTATTAAGTTTACAGGAAATTTCTGTCCTTTCAGCTCTCAGCAAACTATTTCGTATCATATTAAGAAGATAGGATTGATGTAAAAATATTCGAAATGAGTACCAGATGAATTAAGTCAAAAGAATTTTGATGATTATATCATAACATGCCTATGTCTGCTTATTCGGAACAAATTCGAGCTTTTCTTGTGCCGGTTAATAACTAGGAATTGAAAAAGGATTACCCACGAAAATATCTAAAAAAAAAAGGGTATATTGTGTGGAAAACTTATCCCTTCCGACTTTAAAACAAATTTGATTCTAAGTTAGAGAAAGTTATGTATACAGTGGGATATTTAAGGACCAATACATTATGAGCATTAAAAATTGAAGGAAAAGCTCAATTTGGAAAAGTATTGTTAACAACTGGATAATTTAAAGGGAGCAATCTAAGAAAAGTGGCCAACAATGTTCCAGGAAAGAGCATTCCAAGAAAGATGCCTAGAAAAGTGTTTGTCGAAATTGCAGAGTTAGGCAGAGCAATTCTGTCCCACACACAATATTCCCCGGCTTTATCATCCTCCAACTATTACATATTTTAGTCTTTACGGAATCTTAAGAAGGGTCAAAAATTAAAAAATGAAGAAGATATCAATCAAGCACTGTTTCAGTTTTTCGCATGAAAAGATTAAAAATTTTTCAAAAATGGGGATACAAATTGCTCTCACTCTGGCAAGACATTAATAAATATGGTAATTATATTATTTAATAAAGTTTATTGACGTTTAAGTATTTTTTACTTATGAAAGGGGAATTCAGGAAAAGTTATTAATATTAATGTTAATCATTTATTTGTATATATATATATATATATATATATATATATATATATATATATATATATATATATATATATATATATATATATATATATATATATATATATATATATATATATATATATATATATATATATATATATATATATATATATATATATATTGTTACTTTGAAATATAATAACATTTTTAACAGTCTTTTTATTTAAAATCATGGAGTAATTAATCTATAAGAAAGTAATATGTATGAAATGTTTGATTAACGAAAAGAGAAAAAATTCTTTAATATTAGGGAAAAAGCAGGTTAATAGCAGTAAAATTAATCATGCTTAATTTCAGCATGTACTATAAATATTTTTTCATATTTTTATTTGTTTTGCTATACGTCTCTTTTATTTTATTCAAACAACTGGAAAAAATGTTTGAATTAATCAAGACACCAACACAGTAAGACACTGTTTTTTTTGTTGTTGTTGAAAATAATATTAAGGATGTTATCCCATGAAAATATAGTTTGATTTTGGGTGCCTTTGTCACACTAAGAACCTTTTATTTATACGTAAAATCTAAGGTGTTCGAGATTTATGGTTTAAAGATAATTTTAAATAATTGTAAGCATGATGCCTGAGGTTGAAATTGAACCCACTAACACGTGAAATTGAAGTTACATACTATAATTATTTGGTTACACTAGAAGCTTTAGGGAAAAAGATAGGAAAGAGTATACACTTACATAATAACGTTTTGTATACATTTAGAATTTTTTTATTAATTTTCAGACGGTAGTTTCAAGTGATTTTTTCTTCATTTCCCATTCCCTACAAGATAATGATGTGCCTAGAACAATTGTTCACATTAGAAATTAGCTCTAGAGTGTAAAAAGTGATTCATTTTAGCAAGCATTACCTGTAACCATTTTTGAAAATAGTCTTACATTTTATTATGAATATATGCGTACATTATATCTATACGCACACGTTAACAAAAGTATAAAATTGTTTTTTAAAAATATCATAAATTTATATATTTCTAAAATAATTTTATTCAAATTTTAACTATTTTTTCAGGTTTTTTAATCGCATAAAATAAAACCAATATTATATAATCATAAAATGAATAAATGTTGTGTTTGAATAAATACGGTTATTTATACGAAATAATATTTTTTTACTATGTCTGTTAGAAAAGTAAAGCAATTTTTCATTGTGATAATTTAATACATAATTATATCATGGTACATAAATGAAACAGCCAGTCGAATGTCATGGAATAAATTTGAATGTAACTTTCGAAAGTAATCTTCAGTATTGCTAGTTGGGTAGTATTGTTACTTTCTAAAAAAGCATAGCATAGCGAAGTGGCAGGACCCCGGACTTTACCAACTGGTTATCGGGTTATGCCCCACCATCTCCGAGAGCCTTCCGTAACATTTACGGGGGCCCACTTACGACCCAGCCTTTGGTTTATTTAAGATTATAGTCACATTGGTAAGGCTTGAAAGCCAGCAGACATCCTAGCACAGTAGGTGTCTGCATCACAGTTCAGCTACATGATTGAAACTAGTTATTATGAAATTTAGTGAAAGTATTATATTAAGAAAAAGTAGAAGTAATTACAGGAAAAAAAAATAAAGAGTTATACAATCTTAAATTAATAACAATTTACATGAATTGACAAAACATTATCATATTTCTTGAAGTATTAAATTTAACAAAATGACTATACTGTTATGAACAACATATGTTATATAAACAGAATTAAATGAAAGAATAATTATATCGAATTATTATGCAAGCTTATAGATGACACTCTATTTACAAAACTTAATTTTTTTAAACATTTGACTCAATTAACATATTAAGTCATGATGTTATGGAGCACAAATAATTGGTATAAAGTACTCGTGTTTATTATTTCTTTTAAAATTTTGCATGAATTGACAAGACATTAATGTTACATATTACTTGAAGCATTAGTTTTAACAGTTAAAATAATTACACTATTATGAACCTCATTAGATATTAAATAGATATTAAAAGAGAAATATTAAAATAAGGAAATGAAAGCATTATTGTTCATCTGATGAATTTGATGACGAATAAAGTTCATCATTTGCCATTGTTGATGATTGTACAGGGTCACGGCATAGTGTGAGTCCCTGTACTATTAAAAATTTGATTATTTGAATTATTTTTTTTGTCTAAAACCGTCCTTTAGACAAAATTTCACAAATTGAAGATCTGTTTGACTATGGTGCCTTTTTATGTGGAGGGACTTTGTAGATGGACATTTCACTATGTAGTGAAGGGCAGTTCCAAAATCACCACATTTGCAGATGTTCGAATTGGATTTGCCAAATCTTGCGAAGTATTCAGGGAAGGGTCCATGATTCGTTATTCGATAGTTAATAAAAGGGTTTGAGATGAGGAACTCTGTGGAGACTGTTGGAAGTAAATGGTGGGTGAACCTACTATTTTGCGATGTCTCCCATGTTCTTTGCCAACTTCTGATGATTCTTTTATATAGGAGAAGTTTTAGGAAGGAGCTTGGTTTCGGCAGATTTATGATTCACACTTCCTCATTGGTAGCAGCTTCTTTTGCTTCTTTGTCCGCCAATTCGTTCCCCCAATTGCCCATGTGTGCTTTAATCCAGCTTAATTGGATTCTGCATGGTGTGTTTGTGTAAAGACATTCCTGGATATCACGGATGAGTTGTGATTTGTGCACAGGTTTGAGCTATGATAGGAGAACAGAATGGCTGCCAGTCCATATTGTTGTCGGGGCTAATTTATTGGTAATTATGTATTTTGCCGCTTCCCTGACCGCTAAAGCCTCAGCTTGAAACACAGAGTTATAATTATTTAGTTTAAATTGTTGGGAGAAAATTTTTTGGTCTTTTTGTGTAACTACGAATGCTGCTCCTGTTGCCTCGTCATGTCTTGATCCATCTATATATAGATTTATTGCTGTTGGTATAAACTTTGGAGTGTTATCATAATCTTAAAAATTCTTCAGGTAGGTTGCAACAAATGTTAATGACAAAATGTTTTTTTTTTTTTTTTTTTTTTTTACAATTTATTTGTAGCTTCATATAATTGATCTTAATGAAAAAATTTACAATGAAATCAAAAATCAATTAAGTGATAATTTATTAATTATGAAAATTCGACTGAATATTTTACAAATAATTTATTAAGAAATATTTCTGTTCTGCTTTCCCAAAAATATTTTTCAGAAAAGTAAACAAAAATATTACAGAACAACAATCGCGCGAAAAAACAAATGATAATGCGAAAATTATTAGAAAATATAAAAGATAACTTTAACAGAGAAATGGCGTTGCTGAATTATGAACCTATTCTTCAGAATACAGGTAGAGTTAACTTTTCTCAAGCAATATTTTTCGAATTGGGCAGCGCTCGGAAAGAACTGTAACACATTCCTAAATTTCCTCTAAATTCAAGGATTACTTGCGTCAAATTTAAGGCTTCTAAATTTAATTGTTTCCGAAGTAATTGCAAACTTATTCCTGCAGGAATTCGTTCTCTATTCTCAGGAGAAATATATAGAGTCATTTAGAACAAGAGTTTCTAAAATTATAACCAGAATTTAATTTCTAGCGTGACAGAATGTCCTGCTAATCTAGCTGATTTTCTTCCAAATTTAGGGATTTTCCAAACTCTCTCAATTACATAGGTTCTTACACTTTCTTAGCAATTATTTTTCGCTAAATGTGAAAGAGCAATAATAAAGTTTTTCTTTTAGTTTAATACCTTGTTCTTGAACTTTTTCAACGCTTATTTTTGTCTTTATGTTATGATCATTATATTTCCAGCTTGTAGATCTTATTTTCGTACTTTTGTTTCGCAATGTCAATTTTTAGCGATAACATACAGTGATGATGAATTTGATGCAAGTCTATGGACCACGAAAAATGCATACAATGGTGTCGAGTAAGAAAATAAGATAATTATTAATAATAATTTTAAAGAATTTTCTCATTAAATATCGTACTTTAATTTCAGGGGTGTTTTAAAATAGAATAAAACTACATACTGCTTCTTTCAACATTTTGTCTTTCTTTATACTTTGAAATAATCAATACAATTTTGCAGTCTTAACAAAGAAGTCTTTTTTTTAAAATGTCTTTTTCCAAAAATATACTAAAAGTGTAAAATATCTTTCAAAATTTGCTTCACATTCAGTGAAATTTTCATTTTTGATTAATCTTGTTATATTATAGTTTTATTTTTCATGGTTTTAAATTTAAATTTAGAGTGATATATTTCTCAAACTAAACGCAAATTTTCTCATTTTTCAATTGATGAAAAATTTGCAAAGATGAATAAATATCAGCAAATGTGAGGTATTTTACCAACTTAACACAAGATTAATATATTATGTTAATCACAGTTTATTTAAATTTAAATTAAAAATTTAAAAAAAGTTTATTTACATTATTCTGTCCTATTTATAAAAAGGGATTTATAAATGAATAATTTCTTTAAGATAAACATTTTTTTATCAAATTTTATGAAGTGTGCTAACTTATACGAACTGATTTTAAATGTTTAAAATCAAAACAAAATAATAAATTATTATTATAATAAGGATTTTATGGTAATTTAAATATTATATTGAATTATATGTAATAACTAAAATATTACATTGAAGAATTTGCATAAAAAATATTGTTTAAAAGAGCATTCAGATGTAATATTACGGTATAAGGTTTGTAATAAGTTTATCATTTTAAGTTCACAGCTGTGCATAGTAAAAAATGAACTGATCGTCTTAAACTCCATTTTTATGCAAAAGGGCTTTCTCTACTCTAATACGATCAGCTTTTAATATTCTTTTCAGAAAAATTCTACAAAACAATTCTTTCTTGTGGGTTTTAAATTAAACTTACAATAAGTTATTATTCAATTAATTTTTAACAAACGAAAAAAAATGCTTCAATCTTACTATTTATTTGAGTTAATTATACTGTCAACTGTACGTTTGCTTAAAATTATGAAATAAAAATGGATTTTCTTAAAAAGATATCGTAAATTATAAAAATACATGCATCGTAATAAACTAAGCTATAAGTTTATCGATATATCGATTGAAAGTTAGAGCCTCGTCACGTGCTCTAAGTGTTCCACGCTATAGTCATACAATTTTGAAGGAGAGTTACACATCAATCAAACGTAGGCGGAAGCAGAAAAGTAATAGAAAGGCATTTATCAACCTGTTCGTAGTCCACACAGAATTACGTAAAAAAATTGTTGGATATTCATGAATAATGAATGGTTTTAGAGCCACACCATAAAGAATGATACGCTGGAGTCTTTTTTTTCCATTTTGGTACTTAATTACCGAACTTCTAAAATGAAATTTGCAATGAGTAAATCAAATGCATAAGGGGATATCTTTGTATAAATATTGTTTAGTTCTTGGTAGCAAGTCTTAACATTAAGTTATATCTCTAAGAACGTTGACATTAAAAGTTAGTCGTCAATGTAATATAAAATGAGTGTTATTTTAATTAATCTTCTATGTTGTTGTTTTTGCTTATGACACTTGGACAAACCAAGCTCACTATGCCTTGGCTATGCAAATTTAAGTCAATAGGGAGCGTCTTTTGTTTTAATCAGATCACCACGAAGGTGAAAGTACGTCTTTTTGCTCTTTTTTAAATCCTCCGATAGATGGCACCACCAGAGAATCCACTCTCTCATTTTTGACATTGATCTGAAAGGGGAGGAAATTTTCTCCAGAATGGTTTATAATTATAAGGACATTATTATCTTCAAATATATTAGTAAAAATTACTAGCAATGGTACATTTTTCTGATTGACATTTAAAATTACAAGATTAAAATAAGTAATAAAACTTTTTATTGCATTTAAACTATTATTAGAACAAAAATATATCCAAATAAATCAAATATCATCTGGTATTTTCTTCAACCATCATAAAGTTACAAAGAATGTGTAATATTTAAATTGCATTTTAAAAATTATTAATCAACAGTTGCATTTCTCATCACTTCCTTGTAAACATTATGACTTTCAGTTTGAAACGTTTTATTTGGTCTCCCAAGTAATTAACATTTTCCTCATCTCATACACTATTAATATATTTATAAAGATCTCATAAAGTTGAGTATTATTTCCTATTGTTATAATTTTTCTTATGAGCATTCCCCAAACGTTATCAATAATATATAAATAAGAAAAACTTGGTGACAAATTAAAAATATCCGCTTTAATGTTTTCAAACCATATTTTTTGAAATCTTATCTTTATAAGGAGATATATTGTCTTGCAGGGGGATATGAAGTTTAAAACTCTTAGAAGATAATCACATGTGAATAGTTGCTCTTCTAATACTTTTATATGTATTTCAGAATTCACATGTTTTGGAATCAGTACTAAAATAGATTTTAATTCGTAGAAATTCCTCCTCGAAAGCATAATAAAGACTCCTTTAAAACGGTGACTTCAACCAACGTCTTCGTTTCTTCGTGTAAGTCTTGCAACTAGTGACTAAAACCGTCATGTTCCTTAAATTTACATATTTTTCATCAGAAAATGATACTTTACCAATTAATATCGTTACCGCTATCCCTACTTAAAAGCGTCTTTTTACCTTAAGAATTTATGACGTTTTGTAAAATTTTATTTCCTATGAATTTTTGAAAATTTGGTACGATTTCTTAAAAGTCTTAATAGTTGAATTAGAAGTATTTTTGATATTCACTTCCAATTCGTCGAAAATTTATTTTTCAAAATATAAAGACCAACGGTGTGTATTTCATTGCGTGGAAATACCTTGAATTTTGCTCTTGATATTTTTTCTTACACATTCATTTTTTTTCGATATCTTTTAATACACCTTTAAGTATTTTTATTTGTAAAAATATTTCAAATTGGCAAGCATTTATTTCGTAAATTCCACGTTTTTTTACTTCAATTTTATTTAACTTAGTTCAATGTTGACTTTTTATAAATAATGCTCAAGCAAAAAGATCTTTTTTGTCAAAATAAATGATTAAATATATTTAAAGAAAAAATCTTTTACAAATTAAGTAATATTTTTCGAAATTTCAATAAAAAATAAAAGTGTTTTCATATTTATGAGTCAAATTGTATAACAAATCTTTTAAATATAATTAATTAATTACATAAAATTATGAAGTATAAGAAATATTTTTCTTCCTAAATATGTTATAGCAAACACATGCTTAAATAAAAATCAATGCAATTATGTTATCTTATGCTTTTTGAAAAACAAATTTTTCATACATTTATGAGACGTATTCTATTTGTCAGACATCTATGTCAAATCATCCCTCCTAATCAAGCAATTTTAAATTACATTCTTTTTTGCGATAAAAATAATTTCAACTATTAAATTTTTAAAAATGCAGTAATCACCATGCGATTGATAAATGTGTACCCATAATCCTTTTTTTAATAGATAACATTTTCATAGCTTACTTTATTTTATATTAAAAGTATGCTTAAAAGCTTTTTAGAATCAATTTATTAATATTTTTGTGAAATAAGATATTAATAAGAAGTAATACCTTTAGTCTGTTAAATTCATAAAGAAATGAATTACTGAACTAAGAAATTCAAATATGCGAATAACTTGGATCCGAAAAAATTTGTCATTTGAGCTTTTATTTTATTTACATTTAATACACATAATAATAAAAGGAAATGAAATAGTTTCTACATTAACAAGAGACTTTGTGTGTGTGTATATATATATATATCGTTTTATTAACAAAATGAACTTCGATATATATAATATATATATATATATATATATATATATATATATATATATATATATATATATATATATATATATATATATATATATATATATATATATATATATATATATATATATATATATATATATATATATATATATATATATATATATATATATATATATATATATATATATATATATATATATATATATATATATATATATATATATATATATATATATATATATATATATATATATATATATATATATATATATATATATATATATATATATATATATATATATATATATTATATATATCGAAGTTCATTTTGTTCATAAAACGATTTCTTGTATGAACACCCATGCATCGGTTTAAAAAGTTGTTTTCATTGATTCAAGCCATTAACACGTGGACAATAGAGCAGAAAAAAAGAAGCAAAAGGAAAAAGACAAGACAAAACATACCCTTTATGGTCAGTTTAAATCAGTAAAATTTAAAATTTTCTCACTTTTTTATTATTCATTCAGATTTTGATTTAAAATTTTTTTAATTAAACATCATAAAAAATTACAAATAATATTATTTTTCTCTCTGAAGAAACAGTGCTATCTTAGAAATCAAATTCTGAATGTTTAAGCTGATCTGGAAATTAAAGATTGTCGTATCCATGTTTTATCCGTTGAGTCTAAGTCAGGAATTAAAGTTTTAGTATGCTAGTGCAGAAATGTTTTCTTTACTAATTAATTAATATACAAAAAATTAATAAATTAAAGAGTACTTATTTGGTATTGTATTAAAAAGTAAATGCATGAATTTTAGTAATATATTCATTAAAAGCGGATGATCTCATGGACCTGATTTGATTTCAGATCAGAGAATGATTAGTAAGAAGAAGTAATATATTCTCAGTCTTTTTTCGAATAAACATTTAAATGTTTTTATATTAATAAACATTAATTATTTATTAGCTCTTAATTTTTAATTCATAAACCAAATCCAAACATAAATGTTTAACTTGTAGATATAGCAATGGATGTTCATGCATTTTTGATCGAAAATGTTGATTATATTATTGTTACTAAGCTTTGACAAACATAACCATCGATAAGTTTCTTAAAAAAATCATGTGAAATGAAAACTATATTTGTTCACATAAGTTTTACATTATAACTCCCATTAAAAACACAGATTGTTTTACATTTTAATGTCTGTTATAAAGTTCCTATTTTGGTCTTGAAAATTTCTAGTTACCATAGTACTTGTTCAGAGGGAAAAATTTTCTTAAATATTTTTTATAAATAAATAAAAATTGTAAATTAATTAAAATTATTATTGAAGAGTATGGTTAAAGTATAGTTCATTTGCATTTAATAGTTTGTCATGGAAAACAGAAAAATGATTTTCCCATTATGAATAATGAGAAGAATATTTTTCAATTAATAATAAATTTTATAAACTTTTCTCAGATACCAATAAATTAGATACTTGTGTACATATATATTTGAAATAAATATTTTTATTAACATAAAATAATAGCTTTATTCATGAAAATTAATATGCATGGCTTACTAAATAAAAACTATATTATGTACCTTAATTCATAATGTGTATTACAAAATATAGAACGCATAATTAGGAATTAATATTATAAATTTCTTATTACAATAATATTACAAAATTATGTGACAATAAGAATAAAAATTATTACATAAAATCTATATAAGATACTTATTTATACTAATCTATTTAAATGACAAATAAAAACAAATGAATGAATATTTTTTCATGTAAATCTGTTACAGATAAAATGTCTCTATACACGAGCTCAAAAGATTTAATATTGGTACGTTAAAAGAATACATATAATAGACGGATTAACACAGGCTAGTATTACAGATAAGAGAAGAGATACTTAATATATACAGCTTTTTATTAGCATAAAATCATATAGTTGTCTTGTAGGATCTGAATCCTGAGGATAGACAGATTTACACAGATTAATATTACAGTGAACAGAAACGATACTTGAAATACAATTTTTTATTAACAGAAAATCATATAAAACTTACTATTTACTTTTATATGATATTATATGATAGTAAATTTACTATCATATAAATTTACTAATTTTTTACTAAATATAGTTGTCCAGTAGGATTTGAGTTGTAATTGCCTTAAAATATATAAAATACAAAGACTTAAAATACAATTCTTTTTATGAATCTTACATTTACGAATATTATTTTCGATGTAAAATACTTGCTATTAGTTTTATAATCATTATTGTATAAGGATACATAAAAAGGATGGATTGGTTTTACTTACTAGAAAAAATACATAAAAAATGAAAAGTTTCTTATTAAAAAATACAATTTTCTTATCGGCTGTGTTAAATGCATTGCACCAGCATTATTTTGTAAAATAATACAACATATAACTTCTGTAAAAATTCAAAAAACATTTTATTCCCCAGATAGTGAATACTTAAGAATTTTAAATGAAATTCTTGCACTCTCACAAAAAAGACTGATTTATTGGCAGATGTTTCTCATTTATAAATTTCTTAATAATCTTGAGAATTTATTTTTGATTTCTTTCATAAATTTTGAAATGTAAGCTAATAAGTAAATTTTATATTTACGTGTGAATTCAATAAACTCTTAATAAAGAATTACGTCAAAGTATAATAAACAATTTAAAAAAAACACAAAAAATATGCATTTAAAGTCTGCAAATTAGAATGATATTTTGGGAAAGAAGCTTAATATGTAAACTGGATATGAAATAAAACAATATCTGGTTCGATGTTGTAAATCTATTAATATTTTATTAGAATTTAATGGTTGATATTTGGCATTTTCTTATATTTACGTCGATGATCTTCTAGTTCCTTTTTAAACATATTTACTTTGTCGTAAAATACCTTTCTTAAATTTTCTTAAAGAAAACTATATTTATAAAAAATAATAATTGTAATTTTCGATGTTTCGATTAATTCCCAAAAATATATTTTCACATTAATAAGCTATTTCAAACAAGCAAATTTAGAAAATGAATGTATAAATTAGAATATCTTCAAATATGTATAAATATGTTTGATAATAAAAAAAATGTTTGGTTTAGTATTAGAATATCAATTTTAACACAGTTTCTGTGATCGCTTACAATAAAGTGTTTTCTTTTTTTTTTCAACGAATTATTTACTCGTACACCTGTTGTGTGACGAATCATTTATTGGAATAACCCAATTATTAAAAATTAGATCAAATAACAGAAATTATCTATGAATACAATCGAAATAAGAGTCTTCTTAATTATATTTCGTCATGAAATAAATGTTATGAAACGCAAAGTATAAGGTATTCACAAAATAATTGATTGAAAATTAGAATAACGTATGATTAGAGAACTCCATTTGTGACAATGAAAAGAAAATGATGGAGACGGAACAAAAGGGAAATAACAAGCTGTAGCAATATCAATAAAACAATCATCATATTTTTTATTGATGTATGTTATTATTTTTCTAAAACGACTCTTTTTATAGATTTTCTCGTCAAATGTATTAAAGGCAGAATTTCTTTTTTGTTTCCACAGCCATTACAAAGAAGTCATTCACGCTCATACAAATGAAGCAAGAAATCAATTTTCGTCGTGAATCTGGATCTAATGGCAAAACGAGTAAATAAAACAATAAATCCAGAAATAAAAAGCGGAATTCTTTTCCACTTTTTCCCGTTTCAAGTATCCTATCGATTCCTCATTCTCATCACGTGACCGTGTCTCCAGAAGGAGCTGCCCGCGCAGATCTCCTGGAGCCTCTGCAGTGCAATGGCGACTCTCTGGACAACTGCACACCAAAGTGATATGCTCCGCCATTTTGAAAATCTCTTAGGGAATGCATAAGTTTCAGGAATTCCTTTGCAGTTATTCTGCCGACGGAAGAAATCTCTCTAGCAATCTCAGCAAGTCGGTGATCATTTGAAGAGACCCCCATCCACAATCTACAACTCAAGGTGAGAACTACTCCTTCCATTTACTCAGTATGTGACAGCTAACCCTCGTTCTTTACTTCCATAATCAACTCTTAATTACACTTTATCTAAATGTCAACTGTGTTTATGACCTCTGATACATTAGATTGTTTGTCATGCAATAACCATTGTTACTATTTTGAGAATGTATGTATAAATACATATTTACACCGATTGGTTAATTAGAATATGAACTAAAAATATAAGCATATTTGTCCTGAAAATGATGAAACAAAATATGGCTTTATTATGTAGTGAATACAATCAAAATCAAACGATAATTTTTATTCTAAGTAGATTTTCTAAATTAAAATAATACTCAAACGATTATTTTGAATCCTACATAAAGCGATTGTTTTCATCTTTATCGATCCGGTTCTTCATTCATGAGAAGCTTTTAACTCCTAGTAAAAATGATAGTCTTTAGTAAAGTGATGAATTGAACCACTATCATGAAATTAAATTATTTTATGTAATGGTTTATGATAATGTGATTTAAGATATTTTTACTATATACTTGTGTAATTTAAATATATGAAAAAATGTCACTTAATTATTTTTCTAATTTTTCTAAACGCAACAATAATTAGCGTAAAATCATTATTTGAGCAAAATTGCTTAAATAAACCTAAACATATGTTTATTTAATGTAAATAAAGTTAAAGAAAATGAGGCCATATGTTTAATGAAATGTCAATCGATGGATATTTCATCAGTTTATCATGATGACACCTTGATAAATTTGACTCAAATCTCTATTAAAAATATATAATAAAATACCTTTTCGTATTTCCGAATTCCTATTTAGAATTATTTTTCAAACACATTAATTTTTTTCGCATTTTATGCAAAGGAATGTCTTATGTAACATATTGAAAAGTAAATGAAAACATTTCATATGAAAGCATATAATTTAATTATAAATTTAGCTATTTATGTTTATAAATAACCCTCACAATTAAATTTGTATTATTATTAATTTACTGAAACTTAATCAGTAAAGAGCATGATGAAAAATTTTCATTTGTTTTGCAGTGATCAATATTTACTAAGATGTTGAAATAAAGTTATAGTTTACTTTATATTAATAGACATAATTGTTAAAATATTTGTATTTTCTGTTGAATGACAAATTAAGGCATATTTAAAGATAAAAAATTATTTTTGGGATAAATTTACACAGTCGGCAGAGAAAATAATTTCGTAATAATTTTACGTCAAATACTTCCATTTATTACATAATTAAAATAATGTATTCATATTTATGTGAGTAACACTCTGCCAAAAATTATTTTCAGTTTTAAGTGATTCATTATAACCGAATATTAAATATGCTGAAATTAGCTAAATTTATTTGAATTACTAACGGTAATACAATATTTTAATTGCATTGTATGGAATTAATAAAATTTTTTAAATTTTTTCTTTAAAGAAGTAATATTTGGCAAAAAATTTAAATTTTATCATCAAAAAATATGATAAAGCTAAATTCATATATTAACTTAGCATTTCATACAATTTAAAAAAATATTTATAATGTCTCACAAAATAATTAAAAACATATATATGTTTTCGAATTTGGTTTTAAGATGTAATTTATCAACAGAAAAACTTTAAGTTATTTAAGTAAATATATTTTTATGTCGTACTATATATAAAATATAAGATGATATTTAAAAGAAATTTATTGGTTTCAAAATGCGAAAAGGAAATATTTTCTTAAGAAATGTTAGTAAAATGGGATATAATGTGTAATTGAAATGTTAATTGGTATGACGTATGCCCATAACTAATTGCTTTTCAGAGAATAATATTTTCCCTTAAGAATTCATATGGTGTTACAAGTTAGTATTATAATTTAAAAATGAAATAAATAAGTTTATCAATTACACAACTTATGCCCAACTTAAAAAAACATCTAACAATTGCAGATAATTTAAAGAAAGTACATACAGTTGTATTTCTTGAATTATTATGATATTTCTTCCACGTTAATGAAAACCATCTTTCTACAATAAATTTTTCTCATTTCTCCGAATGTTTTATTGTTTATAATAAGATAAGAAATTAATTTATTTGGTCAAATAAATTTTTATAAAAAAATATAAAAAAGAAAAAATTGTGTTCAAAGTTGTCAAAAAATTACAAACGTAACACATTTGCTATTAAATCCTTTCAAACAGCTGCTTAAATACATTCGTTTCAGAAAAATAGTGTATTTTGATTCTGTAATCAGTTAAGTCTGAAAAAAGATGATAAACTAGACGATTAGAAATGCAAATCACTGAAACAAGTTTATCCGTTCGTGTTTAAAGTAGACAAGGTGAATCAAAGTATAAAAATTATTCTAGGATATTCGCAATTTTGCAAACCTTATGGTGCTTTTATTTTTAATTCTTAATAAAGAATTAAATATTTCTTAAGGATATGATATATTATTCAAAGATAAAATTTATAAGAAGTTACCTGATTTTTAAGTTTATCAATGATAATAATATTGACAACCAGCAAATTTGTAAATTGTAATCGTTTAATGAAAATTATTATATATAAAAATCAATGATATGTTTTTAATTGTATGTATATTATATTATATTTATGTAATTAATAAATTAATTTCAGACCAATTCTGTGTTACTTCTATCTTATTCTTTTATAAATATGAGTAATTAATGAAATATGAAAGTGTTAACATTCATTAAAATTGTAAGTCTTCTGTATTGGAAAAATGACGTCTTCTAATTACTTTTAAACTATATTTCTAATGTCTGAAACAACACCTTAAAACTTAAATTTAAATGATTTTTTTATTCAGAAATAATTTGATACAATGTAAAGTTGTATCGTAAATTTCAATAGTATGCTAAACAAATCGTATTAAGGCACATTCAAAATTGTGAAACGACGTAAACTGTGCAAAATATTTTTTTTAATTTCACAAATATTTTAATAATTTTAATGATAATTTATTAAATATGTAATTATATGGATCAAACCAACTAATAAAAATCAGCTTAAAATGCCAAATTTCCTTTAATATTGCAATTACAATTGTTTAGTTGATATTGTTTAATTTAATATTGCAATTACAATTAATTAACTGCAATTACAATTTAATCAACTTAGTATGCCAGAATTTAATATAAATTACTAAAACTTTGAGGATAATAAAATATTTTATGTTTGTATGAAAATTAAAATTACTTGGTTCTTACAGAAATGTACCTTTTAACAGTAATGGACTTTTTTAATACTAATTGTCAATAAATAATAAGTTTATTAATTATTGTAAAAGTTTATTACGTTCTTTTAATAAAAATGTTAAAATATATTAATTAAAACAGGAAACACTGAGCTAAATTATTCCACTTGAAGGACAATAATTGTTGTATAATTTCATAGGATAACTAAATTAATGATATAAAAATCATAAAATTCCTTGCAAATCTTTAAATTTTAAAAGATGTTAGAAAAACAAAACTTCATATATTTTCATAAAATTATGTTTGCTTATATTATGTATGTATGATATTTTTATAGTATATGCATACTGAATTATTTTAAATAAAATTATGCATATTTTAGCTTAAATCATAAAAGACCTCAGATTTCTCAAAATATGAATTATCATTATTTTATTTAAAATAAGATTTATTATTATCTTATTCAAAATATGAAGCTGAGCTAAACATAAATTTAAATCTAAATAAAATTTTAATGGATATATTACTGTAATATAATTACAATATTAATTTTTTTCATTTCAAAATGACATGTTTACTGTTAAAATAGTAAAAGTTTGAAAAATTATCAAAAATTTAAAAATTTATGATGCATTTCATACTTTATTATGTGTTTTGCATTTAAAAATTTCACTTCTAATTTAAGCGTACATTTATTCAAATAGTTTTAATATGTCTAAATACTAATATAAGGATAAGTACTAATATAAGGATGAATGTGCTGTATGGTAAGCAGTTTTTGAAAATATTGATTTATCCCCATAAATTTTATGACCAATTGAGCTTAACTGACCAATAAAATCTGGAATGTTTGTCGGACAACTACTGACAGATAAATCAAAGCAAATGTGAGATTGGTAAAATGAAAATAATATTTTATTATGGAATATAAAATATTATGACTAAATCGAAGTGTGTAAAGAAATATTCTATACTAAAACATTTTAAATAATAATTGTTTGAAGGATCAAATTTTAAGCAACTAAAAATTATTTTATATCTTTAAAGTTTCTCATGCTTTTAATAATTTTATAAGCTATAAAGTCACCAAAAAAGGTTAAAATTTCCATTTTTATTGACACACATTTTTAAATATTTCAAAAATAGGGAAAAGATATGAAATAGTTTTAATGTACTATTACATATATTATGTAAGAATGGAAAATGTAAATTTGTTTAAAAAATTCAAATACATTTTTAACAAGAATATTTAATACTTTATTTTAAATGAATAAAACATCTTTTATCTTTCTGTGAATCACCATGACGTAAAAAAGACCATTTTTTAAAAATTTCTTTTGTTTCTCATTTCAATAAACTATTAAAAAATACATAAAATTTTTGGTAAATTTAATTATATAAACATTTTTATGTTCTGTATTTATATTTCATATGTATATGTATTATATATGTATATGTATTATTAATAAAATTCAATTTTCCGTCTAAATTCTACTGATTCACTTTCGTTTCGTTCTTAAAATTTATCATTTATTGTAACTGCTTTTAATTTTTTCATATTCACCTTTCGATCAACAAAACTTAATTATTTAATTTAAAAGGAAAATAAAATATCTTGCTCGGAAATTAAAATGAATTATTAAATTCTGTACAGTGTTATATTCTGTAAATACATTCGTCACAAATCAGAAAATAAACTCTTACTGTAGTTCGTTTCGTAAATATTAACGCGAATTAAACACGATGTTGTCATACTTGGCATTGTGACAGCAATTTTTCCAGCTGTATTAGTCGGTCGATAAAATGAAAAGAACTACTTTTAAGGCATCGAAAAGTGAAAATGGAGTAAATTACTTAAGTTTTCTTTTCAAGAGTTCTTCATTCGTTCATTCTTCAATTTCATAAATGGAGCAAATGCAGATTTTCAAAGACAATTCCATAAAATGAAGAAATATGTTTGAATAATCTTTGAAAATAATGACAGAAGTTTGATAAGTATATTTTTAACTACTTCTTTGTGAGTTATATTTATTTAAATTAATATGTCTAATATATTTTGGGATGTCAGATATCTATTATTTCTAAGCTCTCTCTCTCTCCTTTTTAATATTCCCACATTAAAAAATAATTTTAATAATTAAAGATAAAATTAAATTTAATAGAAATATTTTAAATTTTTAAAAATATTTATTCTATAATTCTGATAATTGTAGTATTTATTCTTATCAACTACAAAATTAAAACACAAAATTCTGATAGATTTTTTTAAATATATGTAAGTAAAAGTAAGCATGTATGTTTGACAGATTTGATTTAAATCTATATACTTAGAATACGGTTTAGAATTTCTGTTTCTATAAAATATTTTTATTAGCTCTGTAGAAATTGCTTATTTCAAATAATGGTTTGAAAATGTATCAAATTTGTAATTCTTTTTGAATAATCACAGATAATTAATTATAAAAATGAATGTACAAAAATAACATTAAATTATTTTGCAAGCTATTATATATTTACAAGAAAAACAATATTAATAACGTTTTATATCATTTTATTTGATGATGAAACAAAATTTAAAGCAAATATTGTACAAAAAGGAATAATATTTTCGAAAATATCAGTTTTTGTTATCGATATAAATTAGCATGAAAAACCGTTCCAAACTTTGTAATATTAAATTTCATAAATATGTAATTGTTACTAGGTTACATAAATTTAATATTTCCTATTATATTTTAACTTTAATCACTTCCATTAAAATATACTTAAAAAACTTTATGTTATTCTATCGTAAATAATCTTATTTTAATGTATATATTATTCTAAAGTGCTTAAGTACTTAGTAAGTTGAATATTTTCATAATAACAATGATTATGTCATAATTCTAATTTTAAAAGCTTAATTCAGAATAAAAATGATTTTTTATTTCACTAAAAATAAGGATTTTTTTCACTAGAAAATAGGATGGAAATTAGGAAAAAGTTCCGCATCATTCTCATACAGATAAAAAAAAATAATGCATAAAAAAATATATCTGATAGTTGTATTTAATTCAGGAATATTGAAGCTCCAAAAATCTGATTACCTAATGGATAAATCTCAGTTTTCAATTAACTCGATTAGAGTCCATTAAGGGAATGATTCGAAGAGAGGATGAATTGAAGCCTCTTAGGTGTCATCTTGAGCTGCTTCATGTTTTGCCGTAAATGTATCGATCGATTTTCTAAATATAGCAGCGTATCCAACCTTTGAAGACGTGATTTTGAAGAAGACACTGTCGCACTTAAAAGTCATGGGGAAAACACACTCCGCCATTTTGAAATTAATTGGATAAATTAAGACACCCTTTCTTGAGCACCATGGAGTATTAGAAAGTTAATTATCTTTTTATGTATGGAATAAATTAACTGAAAGGAAGTGTTTTTTTTAAAGTTGAAGAAAATATTTTAAGAAACATGAATTTAATTTATTCTAAAAATAGCTAAATAACATTAAGTATATATTATCGTCCATATTTTCTGAAGCTATAATTATCTCTATTCTCAAATATCTTACTAATTTATTTTGAAAGAATAGGAAATTGATAAAAAGGTTTTTATATGTTATTCCAATAAATTAATAATAGAGTTGTCTAAAACTGGAAAAGTAATTTTAGACATATTATAATGTTAGGGTTTCGGGGATTTGATTTTCTTTTAATAAATGCATTATCGTTTACTAATAACACACACACACACATGTTTATATATATATATATATATATATACATATATATATATATATATATATATATATATATATATATATATATATATATATATATATATATATATATATAAATATAAATATATATATATATATATATATATATATATATATATATATATATATATATATATATATATATATATATATATATATATATATATATATATATATATATATATATACATTGGGATTGAATTATATAGATTTTTCTTTTTTTAAATTAAAGGAATATTTTATAATATTCATATTGCTTTTTTTCTATAAAATTTATTATTAAATTTTAGATATAAAGTTATATTTTGCTTACTTTACAGAATACTTAGCAGTGAAAACATAACATTTTTGATTTCCCTAAGTTATTAAAATAATAAAAATAGAAGTTTATATATATATATATATATATATATATCTCATTACATAATACTTCTTATTACTTAAAATATTATCATTAAGTAATTAATTTATGAAAGAAGTTTTTTCATCAAATAATTAGATTTTATAAAAATTCTTTATTAAAATTAAGGAAATTCGTGACAAAAGATTGAAATCGTAATATATATATCATCTTGTGTTTATGTAATTACCCTTCTTAAAATCATTTTTTTAATTCAGTAAATGCTCTATATTAGAAACTATTGAGAAATGAAACTGACGTGTTCTGATAAAGTCTTCGAAATTAATCGAAAATCTTTTTAAGAAAGAATAACTTTTACGTTCAATATATACATGAGAAAATACGTTTTAAAATATAAATTTAAAATATGAAACTCCCATATATGTAATTAACTAAACCAATCTTCTAGATTTAGAGATTTTTAAAAACAATTTAAATGTACCTTACGATTAAAAAATTAGAGGTAAAGCTGTCACACAATTTCAATAATGAGAAATTTTTATATCAGTTATGGAACGCGAAGTCACAACCTATAACTTATTAGTTAAACATGAGTTAAAAATGAAATAAAAATATCCTGAATTAGTTTATCGGAAAAAAGTAAATTGTTTTCGATTTTTATTGAAAGAAGTAATGTATATCAATTTCGATTGCAGAAAAAATATGTTTGTCACTAAAATTTCGTTTCTAGCGATAAATATATGTGAAAGATAACAATTATCTTTTCTAACAAGATAGAGATCATTCATTGAAGACGAGTACTGTGCAATAATTGCTTAGCTGATGCTGAAAAGAAGATGTATATATATATATATATATATATATATATATATATATATATATATATATATATATATATATATATATATATATATATATATATATATATATGTGTCACGGCAATAATAAATACAATTTTCGTTGTCAAGGTGTTTTTAATTAGATGCCTTATCTTTAAAATAGTTTCTACTAAATTTTATCTTTTCAGGGCTTTTGTAAAACCAAGTATTGTTCTCTGAATTTAATCAGCATTGTTTATTATAACTCTTTGAATTCAAATAAATTTCGAAAAATGTCTATAAACTAATAAGAGCATGAAAATTAAATTAAACTAAAGAATTTTTAATGTATAATTTTTGTGTGTTTAAAATATTTTTAAATTTACTCAAAATTTTCTAAACTTATGCTGTGTCCAAATTAAATTATCGCTTTAAAACAAATAAATAAAGTTTTCAATAGTTCCATTTTGGCTTATATTGCTCAAAAAAATTATATTGGGTAACATGCAAAATAAGCCCTGATTGAAGAACAGACAACTATATTTATTACATTAAAATGCATTAGTATATGTTTTCTCCCTTCAGAAATGTATAAAGCACAAGAAATTTCATAAATATTAGATTGATAAAAGACTTAGCTTCATTTGCAAATCAATATTTTGGATATTGCTGTTTCAATATTTGTTAATATAAAAACAGATAGTTGTTGTTACTTAATCTTCAAAGAAATCACAGAGATTATTTATAATTTTATTTTTCATCCGCCTTTTTTTGAAAATACTTATGAAATATACTTGTTTCTCCATATAGATGACAAGAATAAGCTATAATTGTTAAATCAGACTTATTTATTTCAAAAAAATAATAATATAGTTTTTAAAATTTAATAAAAAAAGAGTTAATTTCAGAACGTACATTACAGATTGTACATGTATACATTTATTTTGAAAATCCAAAAAACATATAAATATTATTTAGGATAAATTAGAAGGAAATTTCAGATATTTTACCCGGTTAGTTTTTGTAATCTTAGAAATCTTAGAAATTTTATGTTTACAAATCCTGAAAAATGTCTTTAATTTTCAGCATAGAATTATAAAATAAGTCTTTATATTTTAGATTTTCATGGGACCATTTTTAAAAACACGCAAAAATTCATTCTCCCTGGAAAATCTGTATAATGCAAGATACTATATTTATTCATGTATTTCACTCAGAAAACGTGGATTACAGGACTTATAATTTTGAATTCCCAATTCTAAAAGTAATCAAACATTTTGATTTTCTTAACCCTCATATTAATATAATTTTAATTTCCTGAAATTTTACTACACAACTGTAATCATCAGAAAATTCGGATAGTGTAAAATGATAAAAATATTTAACCAGTACTATTTCATATATATATATATTTCATATATATATATATATATATATATATATATATATATATATATATATATATATATATATATATATATATATATATATATATATATATATATATATATATATATATATATATATATATATATATATATATATATATATATGTATATATCATCATGAACAATATATGGCTTACGAGTTGTAAGACATGTCTGCTTCATAGCATTTTAAAAACCTACACCTAATTATTGCATTTGTTAATTCCTTTACCTAATTATTGCATTAAAATATTTGTTTGATTGTCTTCTCGAATATTAGGGTAAATTACAAATATAAATAGTTAAATTTCATACTTTCTTACAAAGAGATTTTTAACAAATCACTGTTCTTATGGACAAAAATTAAAAATACCTTTCTTTCAGATTCTAAGCCAAAATGCATTTCTAAGAACCAAAAAAATGTGTATAATGTTAAAAAATTTGTATTTACTTTTTTGAACTATACTGTGAATACAATTTTAAGTTGTTTTCCGTGACAAGTCATTCCAAAAAGAGAAAAATGATAAAATGCTCTTGACCTTTAAATTACAGAAAATTGTTTCGGAATCTGAATTGGCACTTAGCCAGATACTTACGCGTAAGATTTT
Organism: Latrodectus hesperus; assembly: GCA_037975125.1. Taxonomy (NCBI): domain Eukaryota; kingdom Metazoa; phylum Arthropoda; class Arachnida; order Araneae; family Theridiidae; genus Latrodectus; species Latrodectus hesperus. The sequence continues at coordinate 74,711,190 of CM075857.1, read as the reverse complement.
CTTAATGTGCTTTTCTTAAAAAATCTAACAAATGCAAATTAGTTCTTGAATGAGGTGTAGTTTTAATTTGCAAATTTCATTCAGCTACAATTTTCGACGCAAGAATATTTAATTTAACTTTATTTTAACTATGGAATGAAATATAGAACATAGGTAAAGATAGAATATTCAAATGGAAAAATGATGATTTTTATGAAACATATTTAATAAAATGAATTTAAAATGATGTCGTTATTAAAAAAACGTTAGTAAAAATGTTGGAAAAAATGTTTTTTTCATAGTACGCAAGTATTTTTGATATATATTTTTTTTCTTCTCAAGTTGGCTATATATTTTGCGCTTAGTGAAGCTTTATTTGTATGTAACAATTTCTTTGAATTAAAATAATATTCATGATTGCTTAATAACAATAGGAAATATAATATATTGCAGTAATAATGTATCATACAGTAAAATATTTATCACAAACAAGACAGTTAGGCTATCTAGGTCCATATAAGCTCTAATTAAGACTCTAGTGGGAATTAATTTAGCTATAGTGGGAATTAATTGTCTAACTGTAGCCTATAGCTTGACTGGAAGTACACAAACTCAGAAAACCGTACAACTTAATTAAATTAGCAGCTATGTATAAAAAATAAATGAAAATTTTTTATTTTTTAAATTTAAGTACAGATTTTTAAATACTATCCCTTATTGTCCGTTTGTAAATAATTTATATTAATAATTAAATAATGCTTTTAGAAGTATAAAAGATTGTAAATAAGAGAGAGTTACTAAAAAAAATTAGATAATTATCTTTATAAATATTGATCATAATAAAAAGATAAAAATTCAGTTACTAGCATTATTATTATAAATGAAAAGATTTTAAAATGAGTAATCTTAAATTAATGTATAAAAACAATATTCTTGCTTTTATTAGTTAATTGAGATTAATTTATGTACCATCTATAAGGAATACATAGAGGGTGTACAATGCATTGGTTATATGGTGAGAGCATCAGTACCAATAAGAATTCGCAATTTGTTTTTCTGATTATTCTTAAGAAAGTAAAATATCAAAAACCTGAATGTTTTAAGTTAGATATACTACATCAATTCTTGAAATAAAATTCTGCTATACACAATCAGTATTTTGGTATTAAAATTATACTTTAAATCATATAATGTAGCCAATATGAAGCTTAAAAGGGAAAAGGTTATTCTCAAAACAAAAAATAAACTATTATATCACTGATAAGTGCTTTGGCTACATGTAATGTGTAAACCATAATGATTTGAAACATTAAAATAATTTACCTTATATTGCTAATGTTCAAATCATTTATTCAAATGAGGTGTTTTAAATGAAATAAAATTAAAATATGAATATTTTAAATTTAAATATAAATATTTATAAATCAAATAGTGATTTTTTAAAGTTTTGATTTTAGAAAAATAGTTAAATATTTATTAACAATTTCACGTTAAAATGTTTTAAACACACCATAAAATTCTAAAATTTAATGTAAGTACAAGATGACTTTTTAAAATACTATTTCGAATTGCTTTTAAATATACAATGTTATGAATTTACTTATGAATTCACCAAAGTTGATTTGATTATTCAATCTAAAAGAAAATATATGTGAACTCGTTCACTTATAGTTAACAAATTATTTAAAAAAAACTTTTGCTCAATAAAAATAAAATTCGCATGCATTTCAATAATATATAACCATAATTCAGTATATGTATTGCAAAAATTTCAAGCATATAAAATGTGTGTTACTTACTTTCATTCGTGGTTTTCATCTTAAAAATGATTAATGTAATGAAACTGTGACTCTAAGATTTTAAAAAACATATAGAATGAATGTCCAAAGTAGTATCGAATGATTAGTCTATTAACCATCTATTTTTGGTTTCAATAATTTAAAGGTTCAATTCCTATTTCTTCCTTGAAACTTTGCAGTAGCTAGTAACTTATTTTAAACTTTGAGTCCTGTTCTAATGAGTCCCTATGATCAAAAATATGACTATTGAATGACAAACAATTTAATTTCAGAATAACTGACGCTGCATAAACTAATAATTGCCAAAGAAGTATCCTTAAATGATCAATATAATAAGATCTCTTTTGATCATGTAAAGATAGTTTTTTGTCTATTTTTCATTTAATTAATTTAATTTCATCTGAAAAGAATTCTGATTGCAACCAAGAAATAAACAGTTTATAAAATGAATTAATATTAAAACATACATTTATTATTCGGCAATTTGAGATGCTGTTGCTTATTTAAGGTAGAAAAAAATCTGGGCTGTGGTAGCCTAGTGGATACAACATCGGCCTTCCATTTGGAAAGGCGGGGTTCGATTCCCAATGCCGCCAAAGACCCACCGAGTACATGCTATATCCGTGCTCGTTAAATCTGTAGTATTGAAAGTCCTGTGGTCGGTCTTTGAGCACTCCTTAAGGGAGGGTGCAATGGTCTGGAGGAGGTCTTCAGAACAATATCGTGGGAGTGGATCCACTGGTGATGCCATCTATCGGAGTATTTAAAGAGCAAATTCGTACTTTCCCTTCGTTTTTCTCTGATTAAACGAAAAACATACCCTACTGACTTAAATTCGCATAGCCAAAGTATAACGAACTTGGCCTGTCCAAGTGTCATAAGTAACAACAATAAAACAAAATCTAATGTGAAACCTTTATGTTAGAGTATTAAGAGTAAAATCAATTTTTTTCCGAAATAGCAGATAAGTTTATGTGTTGAGTGTGTAATATATTTAAAGGTTTGATAGAACATTTTTTTTTGAGTAGGAAAAGGATCATGTTTATGAGATATACATTAATAAAATACATCTACCATTGAATTTAGAGTATTATTTAACAGATGGTTTTTAGATATTCCATAATTATTTAATATGAAACAAATTAAAATAACATTTAATTAAAATTTTTAATTTTATCCCACAGGCTAGTAAAGGACAGAAGCATGCCGCCGCCTCCGTCGGCGATCCAGGGCCTTCTGCAGCGGTTTCGTAAGAGCAGCGAAGCCGCTGCAGGCAATGTGTCAAAGATCATGCCAGCAGCTGGGGGTCCCGAGCCCGAGGTCCCCAAGCCTGAGCCACCTCCCGCAGCTGACGTTACTCCTATTGCATCTGTCATAGAGAGTACCAACGCTACTGTTGCGGCGGTCACCGATGAACCTATCGGAGAAAAAATCATGCACGAAATTTCTGATAAAACACACGGTCAGTATGCAACTCTATTAACTTAAGAAATTCACTAATAGTTTCACCAGAGAATTTTGTTGTAGAGGAAAAGGCACATATGTCATATAATCTAGCATGCCAAATTTTGAATTTTTTTTGGCGACAAAGAAATGACGTCAAGATGATGTATTGTGAAGACTCACTTTGATGTAAATAATAGGGCTGTCAAACTAGAATTTTCTACCTAATTCTTACAGGACTCTATCTCTTTGATGAAATAGAAACCAGGTTGGCAAATAAACAGGAATATCCCCCAAAAATATCACCAAACTCAGAATTTGATATGCTGGATTATACGGCGTCTGTGCCGAAGAAAACCAAAGTTAATATTTTTTTTCTCTTACTATTTACCTAAAATAAACATATAAAAATACTTCTGTCTTATTATAAAAAAGGTAACATTAAAGTTGAAATAATATTTACACATTGAGTCATCCAATTATATATTTAAGTTTTCAACTATATTTATAAAACAAAAAACATAACATGCGAAGGATTGTTATTAAATTTAAAAAGTAACAAACTAAGCAGAATTTGCTTTTATTTATTTTTTTTTATCCAATGGCGGGCACACAAGGCTGACTGAACCCTATGCTACAACAAGGCCAGAAACTGCGACTCATTTATCGTTACCCAGCGAGCACCTGTGAACCAAGTCACGGAGGCGAGAAGCGTTACGCGCGCCATACCACCACAAACCCGCTTATAGGGCGGGCCACATTCATACAACAACACAGAAGAAAGGACAGAGAAAACAGAGAAGGAAAGAAACCCGAACCGGATGCCCGAACCGGGATTCGAACCCGGGATCAACAGCTCAGGCGTTAGGAACGCTTACCACTCAGCCAATCGGTCGGCATGCTTTTATTAAATTAAATATTTCTCACAAACAATAATTTGTGAGGCAAATTGTTGGTGTATTCTGATCGATTCCCAAAATTTTTAGGATTTTTTTCTGAAAGATGTTATTCAATTATTTCATTAAACTAATTTTTGCATACATATTAAAATAAGTGATTTAAAATTAAAGTGCTACAATAGTGAAGCGAATACACACACATTTTTGTCAATTCTCTTGTGATAATTATTTGAACTAAATTTCACAGTTATAATGAGAATTGATCAAGTTTAAAGTGGTTGGATGTAATGTAATAGCTTCAGTAACAAACACTGCGCGTTTATTTCACATTAAATATACAAAAGTCTTCCACCTTTTTTGTAATTCTTTAAAATTCGAAAATTATTTTCAAGTAATAGACAAATTGATGCAAAAATATTAACAATCGATGTTAACAATAATTACAGCTCTGAATTTGTTAAAACAAGATGGAAAACGCTTGAAAAAATTTAATGAATTAATCTCTGACTTTTACCAAATCATTTTTAAAAAAAGCACCAATATTTCACGGTCAAATGATCGGGTAAAATGTTTTTAAATAAAAATATTTACGAAATAGATTTCAAAAAACCTTGTTTTATTAACAAGTTTTATTGAAAAATTTTCTATCTTATTCTATACCAATCATCTTACTGCTGCAATTGATAAATTTGATAGTTGAAATAATATGCAATTTTTCGCTATAACTTTAAATGCCTATTTTTTAATGACTGTATAAAGAACTAAGGAAATCAGTTATCTGCTTAATAACTTACATTTTAATCAATTAAGAATTGGAAGTAAATAATGCGTACTTAATAAATTAAACTTTTCGTTATTTATGATTATAAAAAAATAAGGACTATTAAACTAACCCAATCTTTTAAAAAATTTAAAAGATTAAATTTTTGATTAATATTTCTTGATTATATTAATATTTCTTAAGTAAGTTCTTAAGTCCAATATTTATATAAAAAGAAATTAATTAAATACTAATATTTTAAATATTCGGTATAAAAAAGAATATAATAGAATTTGCATTTAACAAAAACAGTCGATATTTTCCATTTTAACTTGATTTCCATTCAAATGATGATTTCTTAACTAGTAATTACAACTTTATTATCATCAATTAATCTTAATTTATAGAATGTAAGTTATAAGCATGTTTTAATAAATATATCCAATACCACATAATTTTTTAATTAATCATCTTTCTTACCATAATTATATCATTATCTTATATAAAATATAATAATTATTTGAGTACAAACACTTCTTTGAGTAACATATTAAATTCTTCAAGTGATTATATATTAAAATCATAATTTGTTTTAATTTATTTATATCAGTTTCCTTGTATTAATCCATTGAATTTGCATTAGGAATATAGATTGGCTTATAATCACCATTTAACTATTTCTATTTTGTTTTTTATTTTTACAATAACATTCATTATGAAAATAAAAATTAATTTAATAAACGTGAAAGAGTATTATTACGTTAAACCATATTAATAATAAAATTAACTAAAGATGATTAAATTGTGTTATTTATTGAATAAGATTATGTCATCTCGTTACTTAATAAAATTTGATGAAATTATAACTAATAAAATTATTAATCCCTACAAAAATATAAATTATTTTTATAAATGCAAAAATATGTTCTGAAAATATTGTTAAATCATATCAGACAATAAAATAACTTAAAGACGATTAAATTAAGCTATTTGACGAAACAAATTATGCCATTTAATTCTTTGATATTTAATAATAAAAACTTTATTACTGGAAATTTGGATTAGAAAGAAATCGATAAAATTATACACCAAAATTACTCAATATTATTTATTATTAACATTAATTTAGTTACCATTCGAAATTGCTTATTCGATTTTGTCTTCATGAACAAAATTTCAAGAGTTTTTACTATGATTTTTCTACAGTATGTTCTAGGAGATTTATTTTTAAGTAAAATACTTCGCATATAATGTAAACTCGTAACCATTCTTGAAATGAAAAATTGGATAAATAAGATAAAGAAAACATAACCCATGAAAAATCATAAACTTATTCATTAAATTCCGGAACTTTATATTTCAGCAGCTTAACTCAAGGTAGCTGAAGTTTGATTCATTATTGATTGTACTGAAAAAATTGATCTAAAATCGAAAGGTACATTCGAAACATGGCTCGGGAAAGTAAACAAGAGATCATATATTACAAACAAAAACAATTTTACTCAACACAAAAGGTACACACGTTTAACAATTACACATAAATTCAAAAAATTACGAATTACATTCAAGAAATCTAAAGGAACTTATAGATCCACCGAAAAGTTGGGAGAATTTCCTCCCTCAATCGAAACAAAATCTAAAGTGCGAAGTATTCATTCATAATAATAGGAGACAGTGCCAGATTATTTAAATTTTTTTCCTCAGTTCTGGTTGCCACTCCGTGACAACTAAATTATTGTAGCTTCTAAAAATTTGATTAAAGTTTTTCCATCTCAAGTTATTACTTTCAGTGTAAAACGTGTTATTTTTTTACAGTTCCCGTATGGGGAATAATTTTGATCCTCATCGGTATCGGACTGTTGCTAGTCTGCATCTGTTGCTGCTGCCTCCGAAGATGGTGCAAAAGGAGGAAAAAGGATAAAAAAGGAGGAAAAGGCGGAGTCGATCTCAAAGGCATGGGGTTCCTCGGAGATGCTTACAAAGAAAAGGTACCAAGCATTCTAAACCCTCAGATGATTGCAGAAATCCTCAAATATGAATGTCTGTGGTTAATTGATGTATTTTACCATGGTTAATTGACGTACTCACACAACCCCATGTATTACACCATACCATTAATCTAAGAAGATAAATAGATATTATTCATCTAACGAAATACGAATTTTGAGAATTCATCATCATGCATATCAACTATTGAACAAAAAAGTTATGTCTTCTAATAAGTTGCCTAAAGGAACAGAAATACAGTAGAACTCCAATTATCTGAATCCATTGCAATTGGAAACTATTTGGATAATCAAAAATTAGAATTACAAAAAAATTATCCATTTTAATTAATTATTGAATGTTAGAAACGAGAAATACCATGCATTTTTAAAGAAAAAGAATTTAATAACAAATCAACACTTCCACATGTTGAGGTACTTACAAGCGCTGTATGTTAATACAGCATGTATGTACAGTGCCAAAAATAAAAGTCCTTGCTTGCTGAACATCTCCTATGTTCTTATCCTTTTTCAGACAGCCAAGTCAAGCATCCACTTGATTGTGAGAATTTGCATTTTATCATACTCAAACTGAGGCTCCATCCACTTCAAAGCAGTTTCAAAACTGTCAAATGCTTCACCAGCTGATGACCCAGAGTCTGTTTCAGCTTGGACACCAAGGTCATCTTCTTCCTCGACACTTTCAATAAGTTACATGTTTTGAATTTGCATTTTATCATACTCAAACCGAGGTTTCATCAACTTCAAAGCAGTTTCAAAACTGTCAAATGCTTCACTAACTGATGGCCCAGTGTCTACTTTAACTTTTACACTAAAGTCATCTTCCTCCTCGACACTTTCAATAAATTACATGTTATGAATTTGCATTTTATCATACTCAAACTGAGGTTCCATCCACTTCAAAGCAGTTTCAAAACTGTCAAATGCTTCACCAGCTGATGGGCCAGAGTATGCTTCAGCTTGGACACTAAGGAAATAAAAAAAGTTGAATTGAATCAAAATAATTTCTGAATTCCTCAACTGATACTTCATTCTAATCTTCTCCCTTCGCTTACATTTCTTTTTCTTGAGCCTTTTCTCCTTTCATGTTTCTTATTCAACCTAATTTATTTTTCTGAAAATCTGAAAGTGATTCGGATACACAGATAATTGGAATTTTACTGTACAAAAAAAATCTTCTAAAAATATTCAAATATTTTAGATTTGTATGAGTAATTTACAGATAGTATAAAAATGATCAAACTACAGATTGTAAATAGTTTTAATTTCATAAATAAGTATTTAATTTTTTTAATACAAGCACACTTTATTAAGAACAAAAAATGGATTGAGTACAATTTATTCAAAAATTGCTCTTTTTACTCTTAAATGCTTATGTAATTATGAATTAATAGCGATAGAAATAAAATTTAATAATTCCTCCTTAATGTATTATTATTATTATTCTGTAGTCTTCTATGTGAGCATCGATATTTTCCTACTACGCAATTCTCTATCGTTAGAACTTCAATTCAATTCAGAAAATTCACTCACAAAGTTAAAGAGCTGAATTAATTTTAATAAAATTATTGTCACAATTAGTTTGCTTAGCTAATTAATTTTGACAGTTAATTAACTAAGTTTACTAAAGTTAGAGTTGGCTAAGTTGAATTCAGTTCATTGAATTAAAGAAATTAATTAAATTTTGTTAAATATAAATGCTCTTTTTCTCTCTCTCTCTCTCAATAGCTAAAGTGAATATAATTAAAATCTAATTTTGAACAGAACTAAATTAATTATCAGGTCTACGTACTTTACTTTATCAATAAAAAATATGTTTTTTATAATTTTAATACTGACAATTTTTTTAATATTGGGAAAGTTAATGATTAAGCAAAATAGATATATAAAAAAAGAAACAAATTTTTTTTGTAAAATATTTGATTAGTGAATTAAATGCAATTTTTTACTCATGCGAAGGATAAATTTTACATAACGGTTGTGAAATTAAAATCCAAAGAAATTTTTTAAATACATAAATAATGTTCTTATAACAAAACTGCTTATAATTTGAAATTAATTTAATTATTTGTCCGAAACATTTAAAATATAAATTAATTGCAATTTTTTTATCATGAAATATAATCTATTGTTTAATTAAACAAAATGGGAATGATTATTTTCATCTAATGAGTTTGATTTAGTTTTAAAAATAATTTAAACTTACTTTTGAAATACAGAAATGGTTATTGTTTAAATATTTTAGTGAAAAATTTGTGTTTAATATTCTTGATTGATTCTGTTTAAGTACTTAAAGTAATATAAACTAACATTTTTTTGTTTCGCACTGTTAAATTGCAGACAAATAAATCACGCTTAATGCTTTTCCTGTTGTTGTAATAAATAATTTACAAGTATTTTTATAATGAGTTTATAACTAAATAGTAAAATATTCTTGACATAAAATTTATTATAAAAATATCATGTAAATTTAAACAATATTATATTGATTATTTAAGTTAAAGATTAAAATATATATAGTTAAAGAATTTATGATACAATACAAATCCAAAAATAATAGAGAATTCTTTTAAAATAAATTTTTTTATAAATAAATATAATATTATCTGTACAATTATTTACATTCTAAGTATTTTATCTCGATTTTAAGGGTTTTTATATGCATATTTGAACAAAAAACTATATTTTCTTTTTCAATTTAAGTCAGTACAAATTGAGACACAAGTTAACAAATATTGAAAACCACAAAACAGAAAATGCATCATAACTTGAAGCTTAAAGTTTAAATTTTTAAATCTTATAATTAAGCACATAAAAAATAACATTATATTACTTTAATATGTCATACAGTTCACAAATTCATAAATCACATAATATATGTTTTTATTATCATCTTCTCTGCTATAAAAAAAGACAATATGCGTTTATTATTTTATCTTTGTTTAAAAACGAAAGTGGATTTTTTCAAATATATTCCACACTGATTTAGTCTAAGAAAATAAAAAATAAATTACTTGCATCTAAAATATAAAATCTTTCAAATTATATAGTATAATTTGAAGGTAAGGGTTTTTTCTCTACGAAACAAATTTATTCAATATATATAAATAGAAAATGCAATGTTTATAATATATTTATTTTATCATCTTGGCAACGATAACAGGTACAACCGGATGAAGAAGACTTAGAGGGTAATATGGAAGAGAATGAAGGCGAAAAAGAAAGTGAGAAATCTGAAGAAAAACTAGGGAGATTACAATACAAACTAGACTACGATTTCAATTCTAATAACGTGAGTTAAATTTTATAGCTTGTTTCGTTTCTTTTGGAATATTCAAGGTTCATATTTTCATTTAACTCAATACCCATAAAATGAATTTAAAATTCTATTTTAGATTCAAGCAATTTAATTTAGTGTGAATCAACAATTATATTTTTTAAAATTTAAATTATATATTACGCAATAATTTTAACTACAGTGATTTGTGTAGCTTATTTTAGAACGTGATCTCATTTTATACATAAAAACTATTGATCAAAGTTTCTCGACAGATTGTAGATTTTATTGAATACTATTACATATAAGAACATTTTTTTAAAATTGTAACAAAGTTTTGATTTTGAATAACCATACCTGTGAATACATTAACAATTATTAAGAAAAGATATAATTTAGTGATAAGCTTAAGAAATGAAATGTAAGGAAATTTGCTAGAAGACAAAAAATAGTTAGTATATTTTTAAGAAAGAGCACCTAGCAAATTTGGTACAGAATTAGGTACCCCTTAATTTGACGAAAAAAAAAAAAGAAAATAACTCGGAAAAATTAAAGGATACTCGATTGCAAACTTTTATCCATTTTGCTACTAAATGTAATATTGTATTAGAAGCAATCAATTGTTGTAGAGTTAAGATGCTTCAATATTTTTTTGCAATATAATTCACACATTTGATCAATTAAAAGTTACAAGAAATTGTCAGTGAATATTTATTCATATAAATATAAAAATATTAATAAGCTTTTAATGAAGAGTACCATAAATAAGAGATTAATAGCAAAATCATACTTGGATTTGATTGCTTATTTTGCAAAATCATAAGTGTAGTGCTAATTCAGGTATAAAAAACGGCTTTGGTAGTACATGACGAACTAATTGCTTGTATCGTTTTGTATATTCTTCTTTAGATTTATTCTAAATATTAAACACTAAATTACGTCTTTTAAATTATATGGGATTCTCATGATGTTCTTTTGAATGTTTTAGTTAGCTGTAACTGTAATACAAGCTGAAGATCTTCCTGGTTTGGACATGTCAGGCACTTCAGATCCCTACGTGAAAGTCTATCTTCTTCCAGACAAAAAAAAGAAACATGAAACAAAAGTGCACAGGAAAACTTTGAATCCTGTATTTAATGAAACTTTCAATTTTAAGGTAAAAACAATACAATTAAATTTATATATTTATTTACTTGACAATATGCATGCATATATATATATATATATATATATATATATATATATATATATATATATATATATATATATATATATATATATATATATATATATATATATATATATATATATATATATATATATATATATATATATATATATTATATATATATATATATATATATATATATATATATATAAATTTCTCTTCCTATATACATTGATTAAAACTTGGAGATGTTAAAAGTAAAAAATTACATTAAAGCATGAAATTAATAAAATAGCCTTTATAAAATTTCATTTATTATCATAATTAATTTCTACTTCTAGGCCAGAAACTTGTCTGCAAAGTAAAATGGTTTTTAATAAAAAATCTATCAATGAAAACAATGTTTGGAAGTTGATAAAAAGAAAAGATACATAAAGATTTTTTTGTATTACATTTTATTTCCTACCAGTTAATAATTACAAATGTCTCTATGTAATTGTAATATGTATTCTTAATTTTAAACATCATGATGCGTCTAAAATATGCAGTAAATCGTAAATGAAAAATTAAAAATGATCTGCATTACAGCTATATCCAAAGATGCTTTTATTGAAGAGATTGCATTAAAATGCATATTTTAATGCAAGAAAGCATTATCATGTTTTTTTTAATGAACTAATTGATTACAATATCTCTGTTCCCTGGCAGTCGTTTTGTAAAATGATCTTCATCAAGATCATTAATTGTTCAATCGATCAATCGTGATAACAACCCCAGTTTATCACGACTAAAATTATCACATAAGGTTAATTTCTTTCACAATCAAACTGTTCATTTAAGTATTCAGCCTTGGTCATCATATATTGTATTCTCTTAAGATGATTATCTTTTCTGTGAGATGACAACAGAGAAATGTTGTTCATAATCAATTGGTGCCACAAAAATACCTGAATGATTCATATTTGCTTGTTTAAAATAAAATATGAATCTTGGGTGATTTCAATAGCATTTTCATCATTTATGAATTACAGGCTTCAAATTTTGGAAATGTTTTATATTAATATGCTGTCTTCATTTATTCTGACATGGAATATACATTTTTCACATTTAACATCAATTTACCGAAAAGAATTTATTTTATAGACCATATTCCATATAATGTTATTGGTATGTAACTTTCTGTATATGTGTCGATGTTGATGCATTTGTTGCCATGCTAGTCTATTGTTGTTCTAACATATTTTGGACGCATTGGAAATGTCAAAGTGAGGATCGATAAAAACAGATTGATATGAATCATAAAATTCTTTTTTATTTCATGCGAAGTAAAATATGCTTATGATGGAGCACAGGAATTAGTAAATTGTCTGACTCGTGAATTAAAATTATTAAATAAAACTAAAGAAGAAATCTGAAATTCGAGTGAAGTAATTGACAGAACAAGTCCTATTAGTGCATTCTTATGCAACAATATAATATAATTTATATGTACTGCAAACTCAAATTTACATTACTTAACATGCAACACAAACTTAAAACACAGCATTCAAAACAAACAAAAGTATCAATTCCCAAATTAATTTTAATTTGTGATGTCCAAGTTACAACATTTTAGGATAATTTCTTTTTAGAGAAATCGTTATCAAGACAATTCATATGATCTCCATATTGACAAAAAAATCATAACTATAAAAATGAAATAAAATTCTATTAATAATGGAAACGAAATTAAAACAATAAAAATAAAACTTTCGAAACGAGTAAAAAAAATATTCTAAATTCATTTTATAGTTATTTTATTTCTTTTAGTGTAAAAATATTTTTAAATTCTCTCTAAAATAATTGTCAAGCAATTTAACTGGCAATATGAAAACAAAAATAGATTAAATCAAAAATTGTATCAATAAAGCTGAATTTTTAGAATAATTTAACCCAGCACTGAAACACATCATTAACACTAAAATAAAGCTATATTTAAGACATCTCTGATTGTATCACTGTATCATTACATATAAAACATAGCCAATTTGGCATCAATCAACCTGGTGCCAAATTGGAGAGAAACAAAGGGACATTCTAAAGTATAGGCCATCCATTTTAAACTCTTCTTATTCAAATAAAATCATTTAATTCTGTATCGTTTTAGGTACCTTTTGCTGAAATTACATCTAAAACTTTAGTCTTCGCTATTTTTGACTTCGATCGCTTCTCCAAACATGATCAGATTGGGGAAGTTAAAATTCCCTTAAACACCGTGGATTTGGCTCAAACGATTGAAGAATGGAAAGACTTAACCAGCGTCGAGGGAGAACAAGGACAGGTAAAGTTTTATTTAGTAACCGTTAACCAAGTAACCGTTACAAATATTCATAGCCTTAAGATGTGTTTTGCTCAAAATATGAGCAGCGTTTCATTCCTTTATATTATATATTAAAAAACGTCTTCCTTTGTTATTTATCATTAATAAACATTAAATATTTTTCAAAAAATAACATTATTTTAACAATAATATATACTTTGGAAAATATTTGCTTTTTTACATAATATTTAAAAATATTATTTTACGTTATTTGTTTATTAAAATTAATTTCATTTTACCTGTCATTTGAGAACAATTGTTATGTTATTTATGTATATTTTGGTATTTATTTTCTTTGAAATTTAATAATAATTTATAAAAACTATTTTGGCTAAGAATACCATTTTTATGAAGTAGTTCTGGTTTCCCAAATATATTTTATTTGGCCAATGTTTGTTCATCAAATATTCTTGGCTTCATAAAAGATATGCATTTGGGAAGTTCAATTATGGGTTAATAGTTTTAAAAACTTTTTGGATGAAATAGTTTTTATGCAATTTCATATTTTAATAATTCCGTAAAAGTCATGTATATACATATAACTAAACTTATCATTAAATTTCAAATTTATCATTAATAAAATTGCATTTTACTTTCCTATAATAATACCAGAACACAAATATTGAATTACAGGAACTGGAAATGATTAGTTTATATGCAAAGATATTATGTATCATTATTGTATAACTTGAATGCATAATATATATGGATTTAAAATATCACAAATAAATTTTAAAAATTAACTTTCCGTTCTTTTATTTACAGTCCTTTAATTTTGCTACATTTCTAATAATAGTTAAACATAAAATTATTTTGAAATTATTAATTAATTATTTAAATACGTAAACTTAAAAGCGGTTTAATAATAAAATGAAATATAGTAATAAAATGAAACAATAAAGTTAATTAATTAAGTAATTTTAATACAATAAACAATTAAAAATTTGAATTTAAATTTATTATTTATTTAAAATATCTTACTCATATAAAACTTCACTTTTAAGAGTGGAATACATTTTAAATTACAATATTCATCCAATATCTTAAGAGCATATTTATACCTGATTTTACATTTTTATAATGATGTATTTTGATGAATTTTTCAGAAATGGAAATATTGATAAAAATATATGTTGATAGATAAATTGTAGACATTTTAAGCAATAAAAAATCTTAGAATTCAGTAGTTATAGAACAATATAGTTTATTGTAGCCATTTTAGACAGGTTATTCTGTAGAACGGTTTTACACTAACACGCTTATACATATAAATTAGATATGTTTTAACATTATAATTTTTCTTTATTAGGACAATCGTAGCTATTAATTTATTAGTTTAATATTTTTCGTTCCTTTTTCTATTCAAATTTAATTTCAATTACCGTTTTCTTTAATTTTGAGCCTTCATTTGTAATAGCAGCACTTTTAGTTGCGCATGCGCATTGCTTTATTTTTTTTCCTCAGTTTTTTAGCATTATGATTTCGAACTCCTTCAGAAAATCAAACATCAATGCTTTTATTTCTTATGATTTTATGAATTGATTTGTATAATTTTTCTTTCTCAAAATATCCAATACCTGCTGTTTTTGCCATTTCTTCAATCTTCTTCATTGGACCTAATTGTTCTGAAACTGCGTCAATGGTCGTGTGTGTCGCCCGCCATATTTGTAAGTATACATCAGTAATGGCTGGATAGTATGTGTTGTTTTGGTGAACGTTTTGTGTCTGTGTGGTTGTGCATTTGCTCCTTGGTTTTGCGTTCAATAAAATCGTTGCTTGCATCACTCTCGGTTTCTTTTTTTATTTCCTTTTGTTTTTTGACGTTTTTCGTTCGTTTATTTCGTATATGCATCACCGTGTTTTTAACAAAATAAATTGCTTGAAAGCCGCTTCTTTTTAAGTGTATCTTCGGGACTCTTAATTTAAATTGTAAGTAGGATTCGCGTGTGTCTTAGAAATGTTTTAAATGGATTTAGTTTAGTGTGTTAATTACACGTATTTTATGTATAGTAGAGAAAAAAAGGAACAACCTGTATCTCTAATTTTTGCGACGCTAAATATTTGCTATAAATAATTTAAAAATAAATTAGATTAAAATATTGAAACTAACATGTCTTATATAGCATGGTTTATAATGATTTGTATTATATGATTAATCGTCGGGTATAAATTCGATATTTTCTGACTAATGTTATTAAGATACTATGATTAAAACGCGATTAATATCATAAAAACAAAAATAATTTTTTTTCTTTTGATTTAAAATAGCTTCTATTTTGAAAAACTGCACTAAATTTAAATTAAAAAAGTTTACAACACCTCTTTCTGCCTTAACGAAATCAAAATAATAAGTCTACATGGATTTTATTTTTTTATTCCAGTCATATTGAATACCACTGGCGAATAAAGTGATTTTTTCGCATTAGCATAAATATTCAAAAATTTCCAACTTTTCCTATGAAAATGAGAATTTGCATTTTATTATAAGAAAATAATATTAAAAATATAGAGTAGTGCATTGGGAAATGCATATTAAAATAATCAAGCAAATTAAAAAGAAAAATAATTTGTGTAGAAAAAAATGGTAAGCAATACGTTCGGGCTGATACTCATCAAAAGCGAAAAAGATATTTTTGTTTCACGAACCATACAATGATTAAAAAACAAGTTCCAATTGATGGAAGAGGACTAATAATGTTGATTGACCAAGTAGAGTAAAAATGGTTGGATGCTAAGTAAAATAATCATCAAATTAATTTCAGGAATTACGTTTGCTTTATCTTTCAGATCATTAATTTTGCAGCTTTTTCCAAAACAAAGCAATGTAATTTATATATAGAAATAATTAAAATAAAATATCGGATTATTTTTAAGGAAACCTACATATTTAACTAGATATTATCACCTATGGTATGTGTGTAGACTTATCTAGTTGTAGTAAAGGAAAATTTTAGGTGAAAATTAGACGGATACTAATTGAATAAGAATAATATTATTTACTGATGATTTTTCACACTGATAGCATCACTTGATAGCATTTAAAATAAATATTTATAAAACCAATTTTTAAAAATGACTTTTTTCATGATACAATGATTTTTCTATAAGGATATTTCAATATAGACATTAAAGTCTCATAAATTTTTAAAGTAAATTAAAAAAAATTATCCTCCGAAACTTTTCAATGTAGGATAAGTACGACAACATTTAATTGTAGGATAAGTCAAGCAATTAATATAATAATATGGTGAGAGAGGAATATGACTTAAGTAATATATTTAAACAATAATAACGGAAAGAACACAACTTCTCTTATCTTCGTTTTTTTAGAATTTTCTCCGTTAAAATAGCATGTTGCTAAATTTGATAACCTAAAGTTTTCGCGCATGTGGAAAAATAAACCAATAGTCAGAACAAATTTAAATTAAAATGATATACTGTTCACATTAATTGTGTCTTAAGATTTTACTTTTTATTAAAATGCAATTATTTATCATTCGGGTTGCTTCTATGCAATATATGTTGCTCATTTTTCCAAAATATTATTGTCAATACATCAACTGATGCTTAAACAACAATATTATTTTTTAATATGTATATATATATAAATATAAATATGTATATATATATATATATATATATATATATATATATATATATATATATATATATATATATATATATATATATATATATATATATATATATATATATATAATATATATATATATATATATATACATTACTAACAAAACTGAGTAAAAGAGTTATGTTACAAAATTAAATTTGTTGTTATCCTTCACTAATGAACTGTTAATAGATTAAATAGAAACAAATTTATTCACAGTTTTTAAAAAGATAAATTGTAATTTAAACAAAAAAATTGTTTTTACCTGATCATTATATATTGAGAGTTTTTAAAGTTATTGATATATTACATCAAAAGTAAAATATAATTATTAGACAATTTGTGGAAAAATAAAGTTTTAGTAGATTTAATAAAAACATAATAAAAATTTTAAATAAGAACTGTTTTAGTAAAAAATACGAAAAAGTCAATGAGAACATCAGGAAATCCTACACAAATGCGTCTATTTAAATTTCTGGATTCTGAAACTAAAATATTATCTAAAAATTAGTTAGTTTATATCCATGTATCGAATAATTGAAATTCTACCAGTAACTTTATCGTAAATTTGAACTTAAAATATAACTTTTTTTTATTTGAGATGAATAACTATGATTAAATCCTTCAGAAAAACAGAGCGAAATATATTCTTTAAAATTAATATTCTGGATTCATTAACATCAAACATTTCCAGCAATAACTCTAGAAAATACACAGGTTGTTCCTTTATGTGCTAGTTTATTTGGCAAAACGATTTATGTATAAATTTAATGTTTGCGGATTTTATTGTGGGAGTATTTTTTAAATGTGAATTTTATGGTTTGCAGGAAAATAAGCTGGGAGACATTTGCTTCTCTCTGCGATACGTCCCGACTGCTGGAAAATTAACGGTTGTCATCTTAGAAGCCAAAAATCTTAAAAAAATGGATGTCGGTGGTCTATCTGGTAAAATTTAATATCATGCCTCCTAACATTTGTTTTACATTACAATATTATTTCCAATTATAACATATCATTCTAATAGGTTTTTGAAAAAAAATTCTGGAACGTATTGCGTGTAAGGTACAATTGAATCAATTTGATTAAATCATTGCAGAATATCATGGTTATCTAAACTTGAAATGTTATAAATATTTACTCTAAAAATAAACTGAATTATATAAAATTTTGCTGACATATCATACTTTCAATAAGAATTGCAAGTATCATGATCATCAACCTCACGTGTTTAACACGTTAAAATTAGCATCATCATGGATATTACCAAAGTTTAATAGGCTTATTTTCGCTTTAAACTAAAGTTATTGCATAATCTTGTTTAAATTGTTGTATCCAACTAGAACTACAGAACAAGTATTTGAAAACAGGCTAATTTGTGCAATTATATATAAATCTTTAAGCCACAGTAGAAATTTAGCACTTTTTTCTATGGAATTGAAAACAAAAATATTTTTACCATTTTAAAATGTGGTAATTTGTCAATTGACTACTAAGACTAAAAAGTTGCTTTAAATGTAAGGAATTATTAATGAGGCGCTATCACTGAATACTGATGATTAATCATTAATCAAAACCAATGTTATCCCATACAATAAAAACTATCTTTTAAAGCTTGTTTAAAAGTATTTTATGGTTGCAAATATCATCTCTTACATAAATTACGTTGTTTTCATTAGAAAGCTTACATCGCGTGTATAAATTATGTAAAGTGTGTACATAATTTATATACCTTTATCATATATTTAAAAACAAATGAAAGTTTTAATTTCTAATATTATTTATTTATGGAGTCGCGAATCAAATTAAATAGTATTTTCCTTACAATTTATGAAGTATAGACACTATTTCAAATATAAGGACTATTAATTAAAAAAATTGGTTTCTAAATTTGAATTAATATAAAAAAATCAAGCGGATTTAATTGAAGATGAATTTTTTTAATTAACTATTCTATAAATAAAAAGGTTATTTTTTTCAAACTTAATTTTTAATGATTTTTTTATTTATAATTTAATGAATTACTATAAATGATATATTTTAATGAATTTTTGAGATAGAGACATATTACTCAGTACTGTAGCTTTTGTTCTGTATTCTGTAGCTTTTGTTCCTATTCACTGAAAATGATATAATTTTGAAAGTAAACTTTATTATGTAGAAATTTGTTTTAAAATTATTATTTATATTTGTATATGTCTAAGAAATATCTGTTCTTTAAGTCGTTTCAATTTTAGAGAAAGAGAAAAGAAGCATTTTTTAATAATTAACATAAACTTGTAAATTGAGCAATTTTAAACAATAAAATTTATGAATGAAATTATTTTTATAATATTTTAAAAAGGAAATCTAGCATTTAAGTATAACAACAAATTCGCTTCTTAAGTATGAGTTTACTTTAAGAAAATATTTTCGAATTTGCTCACAATGGAACAGATTTTACTGTCATCTACATAAAGCATTAATCACTGTGTTTTCTGTGTGATTATCTGCTTAAAATAATACTTCTTAAAGTATTTAATCAAAATATAAATAATTAGCTTCGAAAAAGAGAGGAAATATCATTTTTTGCACTCAAAATCATTTTCTCTTAAAAGAATTGATTTGATGTTCAAATCAGAATAATCAATAAAATAATATTTTAATGTATTTATGTATGGATATATAAATTCAATATTTTTTCCGAGAGCTTTGAAATTTTAATTAGTTATATGAATTTTTTACGGTTTCATTCAAAATATGATTAATTGTATTGTCTCGCTTATTTAGATCCTTATGTAAAAATAGCCATTATGATGAATGGTAAGCGAATTAAAAAGAAGAAAACGAGTATCAAGAAGTGTACGTTGAACCCTTATTACAATGAATCCTTTACGTTTGAGATCCCCTTCGAACAGATACAGGTAAGTTATTCTTATGTTCTTAAATATAAATAAATATTTTTATCCTAGTAACGGAGTTCCTTATATCTTGGTCAGATATAATGATTATGATGCTTTAAATCTATTTGAAGCCAGATTTGTTTTAGTAATCTGCTTTAATATTCGAAATCGAAATTTTGTTTATGTGTATTTTTAAAGTGTGCTGCCATCTAGTGGCATATTCATAAACTGATGCGTCATATTATTGCTAAAGATGCAATTACATGTTTGTTTGCTTCTTTCATGCACAGAAAGTGCAGCTGATGATAACGGTGGTGGATTATGATCGCATTGGAACATCGGATCCCATTGGGAAGGTGGTCTTGGGATGCAATGCGAGTGGAACGGAGCTCCGTCACTGGATGGACATGCTTGCTTCCCCTCGTCGACCAATTGCACAATGGCATTCGCTCAAAGACCCTGAAGAAGGACAAGATAACTAACCTTCTCACTTTTGGTAAGTCACTCTAACTCACCTAAATTAAATGATGAGGTCCAAATCGCAAGCATACAATTAAAAAAAACACATCGGATTAGTCCTTATTGACTTATAGTTTTAGTTATCGTGTTCTTTAATGTACTTAATGCTGTAACAGAAAAATATACTTCAATAAGACGTAATCTGTTATATTCTGTAAGCTGACATTACTTTTGCGAATTTTGTAATATATTTGTTACATATTTCATTCGGAATATAACTGAATGTTCTACAAATGCATTCAAGCATTTATAGCTTATTTGAAGGTTATGGGATTGTTATTAAGGATTAGTACATTTTGCTGCATAAAAAAACCATTTACTAAAATTTTATAAGTATATCTGCATTATTTTCTTTCTTATTATTTTTAATATTCTTATTGATATATTGTAAACTAAGACTAATAACATTTATGTGTACAATGATGAAACGTTTTCATTTGCCATCACATAATTGTATTTTGGTGTTTTAATTTAATATATAGATTATATTATAATTTATTATTGTATTTCATTAATAAAATACTGTTTTTAACAATTTTATATTTATTCTACATAATTGACTTTTTAAAATTCTTTTTATACTTATTATATATGTGATGCAGTTTATTACAATATATAAATGAATATTTTTGTATGTATAAAATCTTAAACTAGGTAAATAGACTTTATTTTTGCAATACTCTTAACAATACGTTCTTAACACACAGAAAGAGAGGAAGAAATCTTTAAAATTCGTTCTAGATTCATATTAATCAAACAGCAGTTTTTAAAGGCCTGGATTGATTTCCATATATAATCTGAATAAAATAAGATTTTTTTAAATCAATTTTCACCATTGATTTATTATATAGAAAAGCTATGCAATTAAAGTATTTATAATTTAAAACATACATTTTATTAAATGGATTTTTTGTAATTTATGTATGTGAAATTATTTTTATATTTTGCCTGTTATTCTTCATTTAAATTTTTGAATTTGTTAACGATTGTCGTTGTGTGAAAAGTCTGCTCAAATCTAAAAACATTTTTTCCATATTTCTTTGAATTAATAAGCTACAAGAGTTTATAAAATTGATAAAAATTAGTGAAAATGCTTATGTGTGTTGCATTATTGAAAAAACTGCCATTTCTTTTTATTTTCAGAGCATCTCGTTGGGGATTGTATAATTTATTCCAAGCACAACATTCCAGAAACATCAAATTTTGAATTTTGTCTAAATGACTAAAAAAATATAAAAAAAACTCTTGTGTGTCCAAAAAATATCTAGAAATATGTATACATAAATATATAAATATATAGGGTTGAACGTAGAGTTTGTAAATAGCTAATAGCTATATACATGCTTTCACATTGACACTTGTCTTCGAATGCTGTATGTACTGTAACAATACTGTATTAATTATAGTTAAAGTGTATCATTTTATGAAATCAAAGTTTTAATACTCTGTTCTAACTTTCACTGTAGATGAAATACAAAATCAAAGTGTGGTTTTCCTTAGAATGTGGATTATTAAATGGTTCACAGAATTCTAAATAATGTTGCATATCACAAATTTAGGAATTTTATTGTGAAATATTTAAAAAAAAGTGATATATAATGTTTTGTGATGTTTGTAAAATCTGGTCTATTGTAACTAACTACCTGGTGTCCTGCTTACAAAGAGATTGGTAGAGTTTTGGATTATGAATCCTATGGCAGAGTTAGAATGATATTTGTCTTTCATAAACAGTGATTATCGTTTGCAAATTTATTATCGTTTGCGCTATCACAGTGTCGTTTGCGTGACATTTGTTATCACAGCACTTGGAATACGTTTTCATTTTTTTCGATTTCACGTTAGTTTAGATGCTTTTTTTTAAAAAAGAAAAATGCTTAATTTTATCACTATTTTAAAACTGTTTCTAATGCACCATCTTACCAGATAGAACTGGGTTCTATATATGAATATATAATTGGTCGCGTGTCGTGAGGTACCAATTTAACTCGTATCATTATTTAAAATGCATAAGTGTTTTGTTCGTGAATATGTAACTTCCTTGATTGTTCATGCTTAAACGCAAACGCCGTGTTCTCTTATTTCTAATCTATAATAAATAAATAATAATAATAATAATAAACAAATCAAACAACGAACGTGAACCAATTTAACTTGTAAATTTTTTCACAAGCGATTTTTCTCTTCTCAGAATTATATTTATACTTAATCAATTCGTAGACTAATTGATAATGTATCATAACTATTTTATTAGTCACAGCAAAATGGGGCTGCACTTTTTTAGACCAAGCGCTAGGGCTGATAGAGCGCCATTATGCAGTCAATTTAAATTCTAAAATCAAAAATGCTCTGATAGTTTTTGGAAAACGAAAATTTAAGAATGACCTTAAAAAATAAAATCGTCGAGCATTTTATTGGCTTCATAACGTCAAAATTTTAGATTAAGCAAAATTTAAATGAATTTTGAGGACGAAACGAGAACTAAGAATACTTGTTTACAATGCTTCGACGACTTTTGAAATCTTGTGCTTAGATGCCTGTGTAAAATACTTGCTCTTTATTTTAGCCCTAGCCTAAGAAAATGGCGTCTGGATTCGTTGCAGCCCTAAAAATGGCATTTCAGTCCTCTTTCTTCTAATAAATTATTATATTAGTAGAAAATATTTTCGAAAAACAAATTCGAATTGGTAGTGTTTATGAAAAATGGGCGAATTAGGAATAACGAGAGCAAAATCTTTGCATCGTGAAGAACCGCACGGCATTTTTTGACTTTTTCTCTATATATGGAAACTATATTCTGAATACTCTATATAAAATTAATATAGCATGTGTATTCCATAACTTTCTTTCTATTGTCCTCTTCAATTGTATATGCATATATTTATAATTAATACGAACAGATAACATGTGACGGAAGAAATTTATTTCTTTTTTTGAACTTTATAAGTGGAATCATATTTTATGGTGAATAAATAAAAGAGAAAGATGAAATATATATATCTATATGAAACTGTGATTATAGTACTAATTGTTCTGATGTTTTAACCACAAACCACTGATTGATCAGTGTTTAAGGTATAATTGTGTGAATATTACTATGGAACTCTCTTGTTGATATTTTCAGTTGGTAACTCACAAATAAAGTAACATCAATGGTATGAGTTTGATGTGTCTTTTTTATTTCTTAAACTAACACGTTCTTACACATATAAAGTTCCTGAAATCAAAATAATTACATTTATCGAAATTAAACTTTAAAAAATATATTCATTCAAAATAATACTGTACCAATCATGAATACTGCTATAGAAAATTTTGAATAATGAATTGATTTTTAATTAATGAATATGAAAACAAATCCCCCGAAAGGGTATTTAATAAAAATATAGAGAAATATGGTAAAGAATAAAAAATTATAAAACACGAATATCCTTGCTGTATGTATAATTTATAAAAGTTGTTCTTCCCATTTTTCTTTAATTAGGACTAATTTAAATACAATGATAATGTAATAATTTTAAATATCTATCAGCTGCAATTTCGAAATTTTGTTCAAGTAACATTTAAAAAATCCTACAATATATTAAAAATATTATAACTTTAAAATTGTAAATCATTATTGTTAAATTATCTATTTATAAAATATATCTTTGTTAAGATTTAAACTGCAGCCAAAAGAATTCACAGTAAATATTTTACAATAAATATTAATCTTTTTACACATATGATAATGCAGTTGTAATTAAATGCAAAAATATAATATTTTGGTAATTAGTTGATAAAAATCCTTCAAATGTTTCGATTTAATTGACAATTGATATACATATCAGGAATCTGATTCACATTTGTAAAGCTCAGTTTCAGTTGCAGTTAAGCTTAATTTCAACTCAGTAGGTTTTCGAGTATCTTGGCAAAATTTTCAGAAAAATAGATTATAATATTATTATTTAGTTTAGATTATATATTTTAAGTAATTTTATTGTTTTCAATATAATTTATATAATCATTGATTTTAAAACGCAACTTTGAATTTGTTAAAAAAAATATTAAACTTATTCATAGTAAAGTTATAAGTGTGTTAATTTCAAAATTTTAAGAAATTTATTACTTATTTAACGTTAATTATTAGATACGTTTAATAAGAAAACTATCGTTATTTAACTCAGATTTCCTTCTAGCATCTTCCAGAGAAAAATTTTTAATTCTTCTGCAGCTTCATAATCTTCAGCCATTGTATGGCCTTAATAAATTGGAATCACATTTTGAATGCATTAAAAATAACAAAAATTAAAATATATTAAATACAAAAAAAAGGTTAGGAGAAATGAATAACTTTAACGTAAACAACGAGCTTTATTTTCTCTCGCTCATATTTATTTCCAGATTACAATATTAAATTAAATCTTGCATCTTTTATCTTTCAGGGTAAATATGATATATAAGATAAATCTAATATATTTTGTCAAAGTAAATCCTATTTTTTATTGCAAAATATATATAAAACTTCGAGCTGCTGCTGGAGAAAGTTACTGCATTTTTGAAATATATTTTTAAAAAATTTAATTTTTCATGCATTCGCCTTGATAACATAAAAGTTTAAAATATTTTAATATAATAAAATTCTTTTTGTATAAAATTATACATAAAGAAACAAGTATATTAGACAAGTAGTTTCTCATATATTTTGAAAAATGAGAGATATCTTCGTTAGAGAATAACAAAAAATTAGCAGTAGAGCTCGCGTTGATAATTATTTGTGTAATTTGTGATATGTTTTATTTGCTTAATATTTAATACACATTTACATTTGTTTTCTCGTTAGAATAATTATAGGAAATTAAAAGAGCAATTTGTTTATAGAAAATAATCTATAACTGAACATTTACTCAAGAAAGACTTATATTACTTAATCAAAGTTAAATACTAGTAAAATCAGAATAAAACTTTCCACAACTATGAGAATATTTAACAATATGATATTCGTCAGAGAAAAATGATATTTAACTATATGGATAGCACAATTATCCATTCTTTAATAAATCAAACAAAATAATACATAATTATTAATTTATTGAATAAGGATTTATAATTAATTATAATGACCTTTCCTGATTACTTGAATTACATATTTCAATATAAATTAAAAAAGTTCATGAATGTGCTTAGGTTTTTAAATAATTTTTCAATATAACAACACAATATGAAATTATTTTTCTGGAATTATTAACAATAGTTAAATTATTAGGTTGGGGAATAAGTTCGTAGCGTTTTTACCAAAGACTTTTATTTAAACAAAAAACAATATTTATTTCAATAACTTAATCAATTATATATTTGCTATTGCTGTTTACAACCTCTTACCACCTCTCGACCAATTTGTTGATGTTTCAGCCAAAAATCGCCTTGTCTGGTGTCAAAGAAGTTGTTGAGCCAGTTTTTAAGGACCTCTTGGTGCACTGAGAAATGCTCGAAAAGAATGCCGCAGTCAACAAGGAGCTCTACATTGCCCAGCTACACCGCGTGAATGAGACTATTCGACTGAAAAGACTTGATCGACATGATCAAACCATACTCCTTCACGACAACACCAGGCTCCATGTAGCACAAGTCTTCAAAGCCGCACTCCAAGAGCTCGAATGGGAGGTCCTTCAGCATCCACCGTATTCTCCGGACCTTTGCATCGACCGATTACCATCTTTTCCGCTCCTCGTTTAACCATATGAAGGGCCTTTCTTTTGATAACAAAGAGGTCTTTAAAAACTGGCTCAACAACTTCTTTGACACCAGACCAGGCGATTTTTAACGGAGCGGCATCAACAAATGGGTCGAGAGGTGGGAAGAGGTTGTAAACAGCAACGGTGAATATATAATTGATTAATTTATTGATATAATTATTGCTTTTTGCTGAAATAAAAGTCTTTAGTAAAAACGCTACGAACTTATTCCCCAACCTAATAAAATTTCAAACTCCATATTTTCTTATTAACTTTATTAGTTTAAAATTAAATTGAAATGACTAAACATTTTAGTATACTTCATTAAAGAAATGATTAGATATTTGGATGAATTTTGTTTATGAAATAAAATAGAGATTAAACACCTTTATTAAAATTATTTATTTTATATACAGTTTAAACATAAGAAAACAGGACCAGAGTCATATGCAATACCTATTATATTGTCTTCTACATACAAGTTGAGTGACTATAAATTTCTAAAATACATAAGAAATGTGTAAAAAAATTGTTCTTATTGCATTTTTTAAAGATGTGAAATTCTCACAGAATTTTACTTTTCCCACTCACTATCAACCGCTTACAGAGATTATAAACTTCATAAATAATACTTGGCAGAAAATATTCTCTGCTTTAGATTAGTTAGTGAGATGAGCTATAGCAATTGAACGTGTAAACGCTGAATTGTATCAGATGCTCGTTTATTGCTCTGTATTCATTTCTTCCTTCTTACAAAAAATATCTTCACTGACTATATTGAGCAGACATGTTCCTCAATTCATTAATTCTTATCATAAAACGACTGTTTCAGACACTCCTGTGGAAATATAATCAAAAGAAAATTAATTAGTATAGTTATTTAACCAATAAAGTGAAAAAGAAACTTAACTTTAAGTCATAACTGTAAATAAAAGTACAATTGATTATAGATGAATTGCAAAATTTATATTTAAAAATAAAACAGGCTTATCAAGAGGAAAATGAGCAACATGTAAAAATTTCTCAAGTATTGAAGAGTAGATGGAGGGGTTTCTATAATGACGGTGCAATTACCAAATGGAAAAATTTAAACACAAAAAAGTTCCTCATAATCTTATTATTTCGATAAAACCCGAAAAGTTTACATACGCTTGTATTATATTAATCAATTTCTGTTAGATTCGTATTTCAGTATGTTCATTAGAAAATTATAAAAAAATAAGTCAGTTAATTTAAAAGTAATGAAAAGTTTGCAAAATCAATCAGATTGGTAATATACTATTGAGATTTCAACGAAAGTATAGTTGCCATTTTTAATGCAGAAATTTTGTTAAATCAGAAACTATTGCGTGTATAGTCAAGACAATCTTAGCAAAGTAAAATTAATATATCAGAAATATAAAAGGAGTTTCCTGACTCGATTCGTAATAAATGACATTAAACCTTCTCATATAAGTTGCATTTGTTAAAGAGCAAACAACTTAAAATAGGACGAATAGGAATATATATATATATATATATATATATATATATATATATATATATATATATATATATATATATATATATATATATATATATATATATATATATATATATATATATATATATATATATATATATATATATACACCACAAAGGTTGGGAATCATTTATTTTTTCTAACTATTTTGAATGTCGGAAATCAGTATTGAATATGGGATCATACGTTCAAAGTCGCATAAAAAGCCATTTTCTTTGATATCTTAATTTCCATTTGAAGATGTTAGTTACTTGATGAATAAAAAGCTAATAATATTTTTTAAATATTAAGTTTAAGGACAATACCCACAATTTGATTGAAATAATTTGTAGATGAACATAATTATGAATGAAACTTTAATAATACTGTGATAACCTTAGTTTTTCGTTTTCATTCAAGAAAGAAGAAATATATAAAATTCTGCAAGGATAGGTGTCCTGAAGATTAATTTTGTAAACTTCAAAAATAAATTGAAGTTAAAACTATTAACTTCAAAAATAAATTGTTTTAATTTATCCATTGGTAGGAATTAACTTATTTTTATGTATCATAATAATATCTCAAATAGTCCTTCACAATTTCCCAATGAATATGAAAGATCAACTTACATTCTGCTTTTTATAAGAAAGAGTTTATGAAGAAAATAATAATGTATACGGTTTATTATACCAGGAAAATCTAAGTAAATAGAAGAATGGTCAAAGAGCTGAATTTTCATTCTTAAATAAAAATCAACTACGCTTCTATTTTATATCGCGAAGAAACAAATCTAATAATGGTTCATAAAATATCTTAAATCCCTATCGATTTTTTGGAAGAAAAACGCCATTTTTACACCTTGTTTTAATACCCGATATGATAATAAAACATTTTTGGATAGAAAAATTAATATTTCATGCTTGTCATAAGCTAATTGTTTTTTTTTTGTCTAACAGGAATAATGGTAACTGTAATTGTACTATGGATAATTGTAGTTTATACTCTGCGTTATAATCTGATCTAAGTATATTGACAGCTGTACTGGCCACGTATATTCCTAGTGGTGGAGATGTGCAATTAAACTGTATGCTATTACTGATAACATCATAATGAACACTAATAATCGATTTGGGTAGAGGAGCAAGTTTCAGAAATAATCATCGATATCAACATTGGTCTTTTCGAGATGTGCCATGTGAATATTGTATATCGTCCATTTGATTGTGATTATAAGTTAATATTTCATATCATATGGACTCTTTCCTTGGTAGTCTCTTTAAATTTATGGTTTTGAATTTGAAAACGTAAATAAACTATTAAATTTATAATTTTTAGCTCAAAGAGGTGATATGTTTTACATCAGAATGAAGCATCGGTTAAAAAGGTTTGAAACACTCTCATTTCTAATTTTCTTTACCATCTAATTTAAAGTATAGTTTCTAATTTAAAATAATAGTGATACAAAATATATTGTGTAACTTGTTTCGAGTCACATTCCCATTATTATATTCACTTTCTTCACATTATTACAATAAAGACTGTATTGTAACATCTGTTAATCTTTAAAAAATAATAACTTAAAATGATAATTAAAATACATTCAATATTCATATGTACAAATTAAGATGGTTTTAATTGAAAAATAACTTCAATTTAAGTAATAAGATCATTATGAAGAACATAAATCAATCAATTTTAATATGCATTTATAGTTTTTTTAAGGGGAATATATAATTAATGTATCTATAGTTAATAAAAATTATCACATAACTATTTATTAAAATATAATTTTCTCTTTTTAATTAAATTATTGATTATTATTAGGTGTATTGTATAATATGGCGTACATACAGCACATTAATATCATATTAATATTGTTTCAGTTGTAATACGAATGTTTACTTATTTATTTCATAACAATTATTTCTCTCAATAACAATATCTTTATCCTAAAAATTCCAATTTATGAAGGAGGAATTACTATCATATAATAAAGCTGTAATTTTTTATCATGTTAAAAAATATCGAACCTTATATTGCAAGAAATTTTACACTTCATTAATTTAATTTGAGTCATATTACTTATAAATGTCAATTTAATAGTTTTTAAAAAAATTACATTATTAAAAATATTACGAAAAAACCTTTTCTTTTAAATTTTTGATGAATAAAAACTTTATAATGGAATGTGTTGCTTAGTGATTTTCATATTTTATTAGAATCTTGTTTTAGCTTGAATGAGGAGAGACAATACTGGTAGAGTTGAGAAAACATTACACACAAACACATTTTGTCTAAAAATAGGGCACATAAATCGTTTCGTTAGAGCCATTAAATTATAAGTGGGAGCAAATACATATAAAGTTTATCTTAACACATAAAAGCTAAATGATCTTACTTTTTAGGTAATCCGCTAAAACTTTATCTCCCATTATTTCGGCTATTTCTTGAGCTGTGTAGCCCTAAAAATAAATGAAAAAAACATTTATTTTTAATACACAAACAAATCTTAATGCTTTTTTTTATTTCAAATATAAAGGAATACAACTGCTTATATTTTATCTACTTGGTGCGAATGATGCATAAAACTGTGAATAATAAGATCAAAGAAAGCAAAATTAATGGAATAGAATAAGGAAATTAAATCAGAAGCTCATTTATTTTTATACTAATATTTTATATCTTAAAGAATTATTAACAATTCACATATATGCATGATTCTGACGATATGAGATTTCTCAATTTAAAAAGTAAATAAAATTACTGATAAATGAAATTAAAGTTTTATTTTATTAATTTTTATTATTGAAATTAAAGTGTATTTATTTGTCATTGGGATTTGGTTAAAATTACGTGATTAAAATTAACTGTAAGCAAAAGTTTTGCATGCATTTAAATATATTATTATTCGAAAATTATTGACTGAAATTATATGACGCGAATGAAATTTAGAAGATATATTGATGTAGGAAAGGATAGAACTTCGAAATGACGTATAATAACATTTAAAATTATACTATCATATTAGCTCTATATTTATACCTATGTAAATTAAAAAAATCACTAAAAATAATTCCATAAACAAAGCAAATATAATATTTTCAATTAATTTTTACACATTCTGTGTCTGAAAACAAAACGAAATATTTTTTAATTAAAGAAATTTAACCTATTGCTTTTGTGTGAAATGCAGCTATAAGTTCAGATGTAGTCCTCATCACGCGAGAAGAAATTAAAATTAAAAATGATTATTTGTATTTCATTCTGTGAATTGAATGCAGAAAAAGTAAGCAGTTGAAAGTTTAAAGTAATTAAACACTCTTATTGAACAACTCATGAATTTGAGGAATATAAATAATAACGAAAAAATCAACGCAAGAGAAAATATGAAACAAATAAATTTGAAAAAAAAATCAAAATTTGGCTTAAGTTATAAACTGTAAAAGCAGAAAACAACCCAAAACATATCAAAAAATTTGGTTGATCACTTTTTAAAACACGCAAGTTGAAACACAAATTTTTATCCTAAAATACATTACAAATTAAATGAGGAATTTATTTTCCATTTAGTATGCAAATTTTCTTTGATTGCTTCTAAATATAAGTTGCAATGATGAGAATTGTAGTTTAATGTTTCTTATAATGTAAGAGTCTTAGGAAACTTATGATGAATACTCCCATTTTTTGCTCGGACTAGACCAACTTTCCACGGTAAATGTTAATAAGCCAATACGTAGGAATAATTTCTTATTTAGAAAAAAATCATCGAGAGAAACTAAAAGTTCATAATTAATAACAGATATCTAATAATTTTGAAATGTCTCATAAAAATCTCACTTTTTAAGACATGTTCTCTGAATTAATTGAGGCAGCAACATATGATGCACAAATATTTGTGTATTGCAGCAATAATAAATGTTGTAAAATGCATCGAATTCTAATTCTTCTTCTATGATTTAGTTTTGCATCGCTATGAAGCTTTATTATTGTGCTATCGTTTAATATTAAATGTTGGCATTTATTAAAAAGCTATTAAAATTAATAATAATGGAGTACAATAATGTTAGTTACATAATACATTATAAAAATACATTAGCAACACTTAGAGAAAGTAATGTTTGATTCAGAAAAAATTCGCATTTCCAATAAAAACATTAACAAACCATGCTAACAAACGCAGGTTGCGTAGTAATGCAATAAATAAGTTTTCTCTGAATTAATTGAGGCAGCATCATATGATGCACAAATATTTGTGTATTGCAGCAATAATAAACGTTGTAAAATGCATCGAACTCTCATTCTTCTTCCATGATTTAGCTTTTCATCGCTATGCAGCTTTATTATTGTGCTATCGTTTAATATTAAATGTTGGCATTTATTAAAAAGCTATTAAAATTAATAATAATGGAGTACAATAATGTTAGTTACATAATACATTATAAAAATACATTAGCAACACTTAGAGAAAGTAATGTTTGATTCAGAAAAAATTTGCATTTCCAATAAAAACATTAACAAACCATGCTAACAAACGCAGGTTATGTAATAATGCAATAAATAAGTTTATGTGTTAAAACAATAGACACCGATTATTATTTATCAAGTTCCGATGTTTACTTACTTCAGAACTTAGTAATGCACAAGTTACTGTAAACACAAATTGTTGTGCTTTAATAAACAAAAACATTTTTTGTTTGTTAAAAAAATATTTACAGGTATACATTGATATGATATTTTTTTATTCGAAAAAAAATTCCCCTCAAACTTTTCTTTCTACTATTTACATTTCTATTATATACATTTCTATATTTTTATTTTGCAACCGCTTTTTTGTATGCATGTATCCTTGTTGTGTTTTTCTTTTATGTATGTTAAGCATTCAAAAAGAAAATATAATCTTAACTATACTTGAAATTTTAGAAAAAAAGCAATTTAAAACTATTTTTTTATAAAAATGATTTCACTTTTACTTGTTTATCCTTGATGTCCAAAGATGCACCGGCACTAACTAATATAGAACAAATAACTTTGTCCATTCTGGTAGCTGCTCTATGTAGTGCAGTGTGAAACCTACGATAAATAAATTCCAGTTATAGCATTGTAAAATAATGGATAAGTTAAAAAATTGTATAGCAAAATGTAAACTTTTTAATCACTGCAAAATTTTTACGTTAGTTTGTTGAACACACTATTCATTTAATTTTTAGAACTGTATGACTTTAATATTTGCTATTCTAAGATATGTATCAGGAATCACATTTTAAAAATTTTTTATATTCAAGCCCAAAATTTATAATTTTTGTATGTTTAAATGAGAACGTCAAAGAAAGGTATTAGCGACAATTTCATACATAGGAAAATGAGATGTATTTCTGGAATTTAAGCAAAGCTTTGTAACAATAAAGTGGATTAGTTACCAGCTGAAAGTTGCAATTAGACTATTTTGAATCCTTACTACTTATTTACCTTTTGAGAAAACAATTTTTGAATAATCTTTAGGTCTTGTTCCTTTGACATAAATAAAAGTAATGCAAATAGTGGGCCATATTTACTATTTTACTTTTACTTGATAATGGTAATTGTCAAAAATTATGTAATTAAGAAATTTTTCAAGCAATACCACTGAAAGAAAGCAGAAAAGTGGTATATCTCTCATTATTCAATAGTAAATAAAACTGAATTTGGGGTTTTTTACTTTTAAAATCACAGTTCTGTCACTAAATATTGGTGAGGTTTTCAAATATAAAATAAGAAACGCATTTTTAAGTAAGGGATGTGAAACTGTCGAAAAATAAAACATAGCACGTTAATTTCACATTGACAAACATCAACTGTAAATGAGCTTCGTCAATTCCATTCTTAAAAGTACAGTCTCACAGTATACTAATTCATAGTGATAAACTTTTCAAACTAAACATGAAAAATACACTTAAATAAGGGCTTTAGTATCCCGTTAGGAAAAAGAGCAACCACAAGATCCAAAAATAGCGGATTCAAGTAGGAATTCGCTAATTTAATTCCTGTTAATTAACTCAGGGCTGTTTCGCTCACAAAGTCTAAGTTTATACGATTAATCTTATACAAGAGTTGAGTTAGTTTGAAGAAGAGGATGATGAGGTCTACTAACCTCATCCCTTGAGTTAAAATTTTGAAATGCTGTTCCTAGATATTTTTATGGAAAATATATCCTAAAACATCACCAGTAACCCAGAGTGAAGTTCTAATGCCCACACAATGTATTTATATAAATACCAACTGAATCTTTTATTATACAGAATTAGTTGTGATTGACAAATACTTTTAAATTGATATGTCAAAAAGTCCCGAAATTGCTTTAAAAGTATTTCATATTTATATGTAAGTCATGTATGTAAAGTCATTACGGATGTTTGCTGTGAACAACATAGAGATATTTCTAATTCCTAATTAGACCATTTCTTAAAGAGTAACAAGAGAATTTTATTTTTTTTCACTAGTGATTTATTTTCTCAACATATCGATTAGCAATGCTATGATAATAAGTATTTTATTTCTTGAAGAAAGGTAAAAATTCTTTAGTAAGTAAGAAATGTTAAAATGAACTTACATTACATCATCTTGAGCATCCAAAACTGATATTGGCGCTAAAATACATAATAAAATATGTTTTATAAGAGCAATAAAATTACAAGTAAGCACAGCTCATTTTTTAATTCTTAACTTATAATTTTGATAGTTTAGATATTTAGCTGAACCAGGAGGATTTATTTAGAAGGCATTAACATATAAATCGAAAACTTCGTATCAATCTGATCACTCTAGGCATTTATATCGATTTTCTGTGACCTCTTTTTATATTTCTAGATTATTGACTCTTTTCTCCAAACAGATACGGGTAGTTTGGAGTAAATTGATTGGAATAGTAAAATCGATACGATACGGAATTACTTGCAAATGGTTTCTTGATAAATTGCTTTATACATCTCCTAGCCATTGATTGATAATGCTTTTATAAAATATCCTAGATTCGAAATTAGTTTGTAAAATTGAATTGGTATTTATTTTAAATTAAAGTGTCGAATTTACAAACTGTCGTATTTTATTATAAAAATGAATGCAGATCATAATATTAGATATGAATACTAGTTAGTGTTAACATTTTTATACTTTATGGAATAAAATATTTTAAACTAGGTATATACACTGGTATAAAAACGATATCTCATAACTACTATTATAACTTGAAATATATATTGGCACAACATTTGAAGATGATGTTATCTGTTCAATACATAAAAATTTACTTAATTTATTAAAAAATACATTACTCAAATGACCTTTATTTAGCATCTCAAAAATTTGTTTGATTGACATCTAAATAAATTTAAAATATGGAGCACATGAAATTTAAGTTATTAATTTTATGAATATGGGAGGGTGTATAAAATTTGATAAATTTGATTCTAGAACAACAAAGCAAATTTTAACGAAATTCAGTTTTGATTTAGGCTTAAATAATACAAAAAATATAATGACTCAACAATTTTGATACACAAGCAGGATTCTACATACCTTCCATTAGAATTAAAAAAAGTAGGAAAAAAGCGGTTACAGAGTTGAATAAAAAGTGTTTATAGCAGTTTATGAATTTCTGGCGAGATTGACTCCATTCATTAATTACTGCTATTTTCAATTCATTATTGGTTCTTAGATGATAGGGAATTGTAATTATTCTTTCCAAAGATACCGTCCTAGATATGTTATATATAATCGAAATTTGGAGATCTAACTGTTTAATCCATTTGGCGAATATTTTTATTTTCTAGCACGTTATCTATCAGATGAGATCAATGTGATCGCTTTTTAACTCGCATTAAAATTAAATGATTGTGTCTTTTCTCTTTGAAAAGTGAAATATATTTCTCGAAGATCAAATAATTGTATCTCACACTATTCTCAGTCCATTTACAAAGATAGGGAGAAGAGTGATGCCATTTAATCTGTCTACCTAGACCTGGGTTCTCAAACTTTTTTTTCTCGCGGACCACTTTCAAAGTTTTATTATTTTTGGTAGACCCCTGCTGCTACATTTCTACTCTATTCCCAAAACTCCTAAAAAATATCATCCTAAATTGGGGGTGTTAAGAAGAAAAAAAAAGTAGCACATTTTCTTTTGTGTCCTATTTATTAAAATAATACTTGAGGTTATACAAAATTATAAATATTTATTATTACAAACAATCAACAATTGACAAAAAATTAACAATGAGCTCTGAAATGTAATTCAACAATAAAAAATAATCATACTTTTAATGAGAAGGATGTACTTGATGAATTGAAAGCAAACTATCAATATTTGGCATCAGTTTTATAAGAATTAATATCAAATCTCCCCGTTTTGTTATGTTCAATATACTCCTTTTTTGTTAACAGGTTGGTAACGGCACTAAAACATCTTTCGACAAGATATGACGAGGGAAACCCTATCGAAAATTTCCTTGCAATTTCTCACAGCCCAGGATATTTTTCGGGGATTTCTGCCTGCAGCCAAAATGTTTGATAGCCTTTTTTTCAATTCCACCTTCAGTTCCTCGTTAGTGCTGAGCTCAAGTAGCTCCTCTTGAAATACCACATTCGCCTCTTCCATTTCATCAAATGGGGTTATGATCCATGGTGGTGTTTCCATCGTCAGAATATCTTCAAATCTATTTTTGAAGTCACCATGCAGGGTGTTTAAATGTTGAGCGTAAGTCTGAATGTCCTCAAGACATTCTATCTGTGACGAGTGCAGAAACTGGGAGAATTCACACCAACTAATATTTTGCTTCATTAATTTCAATTTACCAAGTACACTTGTATTATTATCTATTATTCTATTCAATTCTGTGTTTGAACTGAATCTCGAATATTTTTGAGTATCTACCTAGTGAATGATGCTACCTGCCTACGTTGATAGGTAAATCCAAGCCAAAAGTTTTGTTCTTTATTATGAAAACCAGAAAATGTTTTGTGGACCCCCACTTACAACTTGTGAACCCCTGTTTTCT
This sequence comes from Latrodectus hesperus, assembly GCA_037975125.1. NCBI lineage: Eukaryota > Metazoa > Arthropoda > Arachnida > Araneae > Theridiidae > Latrodectus > Latrodectus hesperus. The sequence continues at coordinate 74,674,236 of CM075857.1, read as the reverse complement.
GTTTACATCAACGTGGACCCCGTGTGGTCTCCTATGAAACCCCTGGCAGTCTACCAGGACCACTTTGCGAACCCATGACCTAGACCATCAATCATAACGTTCGATGTTCCAGTCACTGAAGTTAAGTATCTGGTTTCTCTAATCGCTTTACATACTCTTTCTTGATGATTAAGATTCATCAATAAAGAGTATGACCGACAGCTGATCTTTGCTATAATGTCTGTGAATTCTGCATCTTGTTAAGAAAATACTCACACTTCAATTGATGAATGGAATAAACTTTTAAAAAATCTTCTTTTAAAATTCTGTGAACAATAAATGTTAAAACCCAGATTAATTATGGTCATATAGACGCTACGTGATAGATGAGAAGCAGTATTTTGTAACTGTATAATACACAAGTAGATATCATTTTGGCTGTTGAACTTGTTGGGCTGTTTTACTGAGGTTTTTCTTTGATGGATCTAATATTCTATTATGTTTCCATATGTTAGTTATGATTCAGCCTTTACATTGAACTCTCAAAAAATCTGTATTTGAGGCTGATATGCTTCAAATCTTTAAATGCTTCAATGAACTTGCTTCAATGAATCACAATATTATTCCATCAAGTAAACGTTGGTAATGGTACGTTTTTAGAATCTGAATTTAAATTATATCAATTGCTGCAAAAAAGCAATATATTCGGCAGGGTGAGCGAGCCTACAAATGTGGATTTTGTCATGCATGCTTGTAAATAATACTCCACTATCTCAATACCACACATATGACATACGGTTAGTTATTTGATATACAAGATTTACATTTTCATTTTAAAGTGTTAATTTTAAATTTCTCTCAGTTTTTTATGAAGTTCAATAAAATTTATAATATCTTTTAATTTAAAATACCACAATGTAAAAAGAAAATAACAGTAAAAAGTATTGGGAAATTTTTTTATCAACCCAATTTTAAATACACATTATGTCCAATATTTATATTCCCAACTTTAATCCTCAATACAAATTATTTATATATTTATGAAGCAACAAAATAAACTTGAATAAATTAATATAAATGAAAAATAAGTCATATTCAATGTGATTGTAATCCCTCTAATTTTATATACTGAATCGATAATCACTTTCCATCCTTTTCATATATTCAAACTGAATTCATAACTTAATTTCGTTCTTTGTAAAATTATAGCAGCATTTTTCATTTAGTATGTATCTTAAATATATTTTTCATACATGAAACTAACATTATATTAAAAATATTCTAATGTTTTAAGGAAATTTCAAGTAGTATCATCAGAGTATTTATAAATCAAAAACACTGAACTAGTTCCATGCAATTTTCTTAATTTCGTATGTGAGTTGTGCATATGCTTACCATATGCAACGAGATAACGAACTACGTCAACGTTCCCAATAAAAGCAGCGTGATGCAAAGCCGTACGCCCTTCGCTATCTTTTTGCATTAAATTTTGGCCTTCATTATGCAATCGAGCAACCTGTAGGAGATATATCCTTATTAATATAATTTGTATTGTATACTTTACTAAATTCTTTCATCATATAATGTTTTATGCTTGCAAACATTACATGAATATAGTAATGTGAGAACACACACACACACACACACACACACACACACATATATATATATATATATATATATATTTCATATTATGCAGAATTAAAATAACAAATAAATTCTTTGTATTGAATAAAGTGGTAATAGTCTTTTTTAATTAGTAGAACCGAAAGTATTCATGTAAAAGAATTTTGATCCCAATAGAGAAAGATATATGTGTATTGTTTAACTTTTATCTGTTCATGATAAACTTTTTCAAATTTCAATAAGCATTTACTATGAATACATTCTTAAAATGTAATATGCTTACTTTTATATATATATTACTTTATTTTATTTTGAGATTTACAAAACCAATGTTTCAAATTTCAGATTTAAATTTTAATTTTTAAAAATTAAAATTAAAAGTTTTAATTAAAATTATAAAGTTTTAATTTTTGATTTTGAAATTGTTTAGTAATTCATTCATCTCGATTTTTAAACATTTCAAAAGGAATTTAACTTGAATATAATTTTTTAATTGTAAATAAAATATGTATTTCTCATAGCGTAAAATCATAATTTAAATTAAAAGTGAATAAAAAAATTAAAAACAACAAAACAAGAAATTTAAATAAAAAAACAGGTTTAATATTTTTAGTTAAAAATTTGTACTTGTAAAACCGCAGATTAAAGATATCCAGGAAAATCTGTCACTTATCATGACGGAAATGGATAGAATGTCTCAGTTTACAGATTGATAAAAAGTATTCTTGAATTGATTTAATGTTATATTTTTATAATTATGTAGTACTGCAATAATTAAAATCCATTTCTTTTTCTATTGATCATAAATTCTGATTTTCGCTTCTTGTTTAATCACTATATTCAAGCAAAATAAGTCTATTTGAAGGCTATGCCATAATTTATACCGGATTAAATATAATTGAGTTGGATAAGTACAACTATTATTAAACGGAATAAATTTTAAATATTAATATAAATTTCCATATTATATTGATAGGGAAATAAATTTTAAACAGGTACTTTAATGCTTTAAATACCTTAATTGTCTAGTTAAAGAGAGAATTATATATTAGTTATGAATTTCGTAATTAAATTTTAGTTAAACCGACCCGGTTAATTTTTAATAGGTTTTGTTAACTTTAAAGGGTCATGTAATTACTCTAGTAATTTAATTACCCAGTGTCTTCTTATAAGCATTTTAAGAAGTATTTGAAAAGTTCAATAAATTAAAGACAATTTCATCATTTTAATTACATTAAAAGTTTCTTAATTATTACTAAATATGATCTGTTAATCGATTTTATAAAGTACAATGAAGATAAAATAATTTTCTCACCTGATTCAAAAGTCCTAATTTTGCTGCTGTAATTAGATCTGTGAAAGATAATTATTTATTTAATTATGCTGACAATCAAACATTTTTTTAATTTTGGTAATAAAAGAAAGTTTAAATAAACCATTCGTTTTGAAAAATTTCAATTGATTTTCAACTTGCAGATTTTTTACTTTTTACCAAGAAGCCTGAATTAAAGTTCATTTACACATACACTTATTATTATATAAAATATATGGAATAAAAAAAACATTTTGAACAAATGCCATCATTAGAAATATTGTATTTAGTATGAAAAATTATAGCAATTCTAAAATACTTGTTTTATTTACTATGGAAGTCTAATTTAAACATAATAATTCCATACTAAACCCGATTCACATATTTAAAAGAATAATCATTATTTTACTATGAAAAATATAGAAAATATTTAAATTTTTAAGATTAATTTTCAAGATTAAGGTAACTAATATTCATTTTATTTCCTCAATAAGCAAAATTTTTAATAAATCTGTATGAAGGTTCCAATCAAAAAGAATCAAAATTTGTTTTCTGCAGAGGTAACAGTAAAACAATAAAAAGTAGCCAAAGTGTTTTTTTATGAAAAATAAATTTTTCACTAAAATATTTTACGACTTGCTTTTACTTATCGATAACTTTTAGAAATGAACAATATTTATTACAACATGGTTGAATAGAAATTCAAAAAATATGTTTTGCAAAGCCTATACATTATTAGGTTTCTTTATTTACATAATCCTAAAGATCTTCACATATCATTCTAACATGGTAAAAGATTAAAGGCTTAAATATTGTAATATTATGCATTAAAATTACGTATTACTACAAAATATGATACATCAAAATATTTTATCAAAATTAAATTGGCAATTTCATAGCTATACTGAAAAATTCAAAATTCATATAATATTTATAGTTTTTATAACATTATTAAAATTTCATAATGAATTTTCACACAAATAACCTAAAAATACTATTAAACCTTTTTATTAAACAATGTAATATTCTCAGTGGAAAAATTTTATTTTAACTGAATCTTTGCCATTTTTTTCCTTTTTCTTCGAAAAGAATTTAGTTTTCAAAATTGCGAAAAAAGTTCAGTTTGAACTTCTAAAAATGTGTCGTTTTAATAATTATATTGAGTTGAACTATATGTATATAAAAATAATAATATAAAGGCATATAAAATTTATTTTAGGAGTCAGTGTGATTATATTTAATGATATCTTTAAATCTGCTCAATAATGTATATAGAACCTAAGTAGAATAAATTCTTTTTACTTTCTAATATTTATATAAATGAATCATTACAGAATTGCAAAATATTTGCACGTATGTATTATATAGAGTACATTAAAATTAAATATATTGCCTTTAATTATAAACATATGTTTTATTATTCACTGGAAGAAATAGAAATTTTATGTCTACATTGTGAGATTTTATATTCGCAAAAATAATTTAAGCATACCACTTGATAAAGACAATAATAACTGAAACGGTTTTAAGCCATTGAGTCATTAGCAAAATAATGCTTCTCAAGAGAACATTTTAAAAATAATTTGTCACATTAATATGTCACATGAAACCAAGCCTGCTCTAACTTTAAGAGATATACAGGCAGAAAAATAAAAAATCCATTTCCAGTCACTCAGTGTCTGAGATAGAACTTGGTATTTTACTTTTAAAATTTTTATTATTATTATTAATTTAATTAAATAAAGTATTTTGTTGTATGCTTTAAGTGATGTTATGAAAATTACTTATAATATAACATTGAAATGAAATGGAATGTAAGAATGGAAACATATACATGGTACAAAAAATATTACTGTACTCAAGAAGATTTGTCAATAAGAAATATTAATTTTTCACAACACTTAACATTGCTTTGAAACAATAGTATAAAAAATTGAAAACTTTAAATTGTCCTTGTTGATTTAAAGTAACCATGAAGTGGAAGTTATGTCTTATCTGTTTTAATTCGCTTTTTTCTCTTCTATTTTCAACGCGTTCAATTTCGGAAACAGTATCGCTAAAAATTTAAAAATTTCAAAACTAAAAATTTAGAACAACACGTAATTTATCATGATTTCGAAAATTTATTATTAACTGAAAAAAATTATGGTTAAAAAATTCTTCCTTATTACTAGTAAAAATCATGAAGGGATTTTTTTTCTCATCACCGACGACACTCAGACATTCGATGGTGAAATTCGCCTTGTTTGCTGTCGTTCGAAGCATGCTATTTAAAGTCAGGCAGTAAGTTCGTCTACGATTCGGATTTACGATGCCGTTTCAATACGATGTGACGTAGATGAGACGTTATCCGATGTCATGGATATTTTAAATCACTGAGAATTGTAATAAAGTGTCGTATCATTATCTCAATAGGAACGAAAGAAACAATCATTTTATGGTTAAAAAGTTATAATAAACCTTACTTATTTTTTCAGTTAGGTGTCTAGAAATAATAATTATCAATTACTTTGTAAATGATATTTTCTGTTATTTTCTGTTATGTTATTCTAACGGATTACATATTAGTAATGCATATAATAAGCAAAGCTAGCAATGGTATCGTTGTATCATCCTGTTAGACATTTCTTTTTCTCTTCATTTTAGTAGGCAAAACGATTAATACTAATTCATCAAAGATTACTGTGTACATTTCACAAGAAGAGTCGTAACCTATGTCTATTTCCAATTTCCCTCTAGAAAGTAAGCAGATAATTTCGTCCGTGAGAGCCCGATGACGTCATATGCAAGTATCTAATTAACTATAATGGATAAGACAGATGTAAACACGAATGATAAAAGTGCACTGGTAATCTACTAACAGCTGTTTACACTACAAGCTCATTTTCGACTCCAGAATAAAAACATGTAGTAATCACACAATGCAATTTACATGATAAAATTTCTCATTAAGTTAATATACTTTTAACGTTAAATATAAGAGTTTGCATGTTTAATATTGATTGATTGATTTCAGATATAACTTCTAGCTGTGTATTATTTGATGAAGAATATCTGAGCATCATTTTTAATTTCAAATGTTTTGCTGAAAATCATGAAAAATATTTAAATTCTTTTAAAATTTCGGGAAACTGAAATGCATGTGTTGACTTTACAACATGTGCATTTTTTTGGCAATTTTACTGGTTAATTTTTAATCATGAAATCAGTTGTTTTTTGATCATGAATGTAATATTAACGGAATAGAAAAAATTAAATAAAAATAATGATATTTGTCTTCAAATTAGTCTGGAAATTTCTTAAAGTGTTTTCCGATGGGCAGCAAGTAGTTATAGGGAACTATTGCAACTACTATATGCTTTTGATTATACATTATATATATAACTAATTTCCATAAAATATAAATGTTCAAACAATCTCAGAAATCAATCTTATATTTTATGTTCAGAAAATATGAAACTTATCATCGTGAAGTAGAAATACTTAAGTATTTACTAGTAATTAAATATGGTCGTTTGCATGAATTTTTTTTAATTCTGTGCTTGCGAATGATGGAATAGTTTGATTTCAAAATTGGTAAAAATATACATGAGGGTACCCCTTGGCGAGATTGGCGATTTTTGTTTAGCGCCAATCCTGTTCGCGCGGAACACTGTGCAAACAGTAATGGCTGCCAAAACACAATGAAATTTCAAAAATAATGCAGTAAGCACATAAAAAAAAATTTACTCACTTTATTTTGCTGGAATATCCTCACTTTGAGGTACACAGAATTCTCTAATAGCACCTACAGATATTGCTTAAATTTATCCTGAGAAGAAAACCAATCAGAACCGTGAATGGATTTCAGAATAACGTTTAGGGTAATCATAAATAGAACAACATCGCCCAGCTTGGCGATAAACTTGGCGAGAATTCAAGGGGTACCCTCAAGTATAGTCTAACCTCAAAATTTAATCATCAGTTATAGATAGCAACTTAAGTTAAATGATCAGACGGATGCTATGAAATTTCAGGAAATTGTAGATAATATTTGAAATCATGTTACAGTTACTTTTTCGGTAAGTAGTTGATTGGTAAGAGAGTTTTCATAAAGTGGGCTGCTTAGATTCAGAAAATGAACTTGTTAATGTAAATTCTGGATCACAGTCCATTGTCTTGATTCGGAATCTTTCAAAGATATGAGCTGAAATATAATCTTTAAGAATTTATGCTAAGGGTTGGTATTATTGATTTTGCAAAAGAAATGACTTATTTTCTCCTTTTTTAAAGTTGTTTTAGGTAGTATTTTTAAATTTTTGTTTAATATCTGATTTTAAATTATTATGATGTAGAAAAAATTTTTTAAGAGAATTCAACTTTCTTTCTATTTTGAGTTTAAACGTTACAGCATTTATATTCCCCCATTTTCATAATTTAAGTTGCATAATTTGTTAATAAGTTTTGATTTGCATGTATTAATTTCGTTCTTTATCGTTTGCATTGATTTGCGGCATTCTTATATCGGTCGTGTCTGATACAAGAAATATTGGTGTAACAGGCATAATGTGTGTGTTCACTTAAATGTTAATAAGGACTTTGCATATTCTTTGATAATCTAAGTTGGCAAACTTATACTCTAAGCCTATAAACAATTAGTGTATCATACAGACTTTTTATTAAGTTAATACAATTTTATGTTATTGAAAATATATCTATTTAGTATATTAATATCCTATTTACATATAATCAAATTTATTTATATCTAAGTTCATATTTCAATAAATCCAAACATTAAATTATTTTTCAGAATTCATAGTAAAGTTTTTGTTTAATTTTCTTGATTACAAAACATAATCCCATATTAATTATGTATTTCATTTATTCATAAACAATCATTACAATGATTAAATTCTCATTCATTGTAATTTTTGCTTAAAAATTTATAATAAATTAAACTAATCTATACTGAATAATGATTAAAGAAGATAAAATAATAATGGAATTCCTAACTATCGATATTTTTCAAGAAATGTGTAAGGTTGCAAAGCAACAGCTGTTGTAAATAACTATTGTCACACGCATCCTCAAATAAAAAAGTGACACAAACACCTGCTGTTTTGAGAGCTGCATTTCAGTCATTCAACTTTCTTATTTTAGGAAACTGTTTTAATCTTAAAAATACAAAATCACGTTCTTTGAAGGATTTTTCAGTTCTAATTGTATTAATGTAAATTTTACATTACTTTACTTTTACTTCATTTTTTTCCTTTACTTAACTTTCCTAATTAAATGTATTAAACTATTTATAATTTTTAAAAGTTTTTCATTTATTATAATTTTAAAACAGTATACATATTTTTTAATTTCTAAGCTAATTTAAATTTATTATATATTTTTACATGTAAATTATTCTTCAGATGAATGTGTCTCTGAATAAATTCGTGAAATTTTTCGAAAGTTACAATTTTAATTCATTTTTCTCAGGATAGTTATGAATCGATTAGCTCTAACCCTAGCAAAGTTTCTTACTTATTTTAAAATTTTTAAACATTTCTACATTAATTATGAACATTTTATATTGTTAAAAATTGTATTTAATTGCTATATATACTAGCAATTTAGAATATTATACACACGATACCTATATATTTCAATCTGCCCTTGTAAATATAAACAGAGAAGCAAAAACTACATAATACTGTATTAAACTATATGGAAATATTATATAAAGGATTATTAAATTTGAAAAAAAAATTGTACATATGTCTCGTCGAAAATTCAATAAACAAAGAAATATTTTCAGTATGTATTTAGAAAATTTCAAAACAGGAATAAATTGAAATATACATTAAATATTATCTAAGAATCTCTTCAGCTATAATTTCACGTTTCATGTTATAATTAATTTAGTGGAAACTTAGTGTTATTGTATATGAGTTTATAGGTATTGGGTGCTCACATAATTTTTGAATTTTATGTACATATTATTGTGTCATATTTATCTATTTTTTAAAATAATTATTTAAATACTAGTAGAAAAATAATAGTTTAAAAATATTTTTATAACAATAATTCCAAATGATTAACAATTAATTTTAGGAAAAATAATTACAAATTTCAAAATATAGAGCCATATTCTTAATATAAGGAAATAATTATATTTTCTTAGACAATTTAATTTTTTATTTTGTTATTTAAATTGAAAATACTTTCTTTTCATTTACTTACAATATTGAGAATGGACTGGTTTCCAAATTATGTGCTTGTTAGTGTAGTTTCAAAAGTAACTTATTATTATTATATAGCTTAAAAAATAGTTTCAACATCTTATTGGTTCTATTAAGGAATTCTTAACCTAATAAGCTGTTATCTAAATCCTATAATTTTGTTAATATATTAGACATTTTATACAAACTTTGTGTCCTCTTCATAAAATTTCATTTCATGTCAAAAACAATAAAATATTTTTTGAATAACATATGCACAATAATTCCTTTTTCTGTTCATTCGCATTAAGTCATACATCTAGTTTTGAGAAAAAATAAATAGCCCTCAAAAGTATGAAAGCTGATTTTAGTGGTACTTACCCATTTCACTAACATCTATATCTGAAACATCTTTATCTATACTTGGTACCACCTCTTCTGATGGATTTCTAAGAATAAACATATTAAAGATAAGTCTTATTAAGAAATGCTCATTTTAAAACACATTTTAAATAGTATTATTCAAAATTGCATTATTTAAATAAAATCTTAGAGATAATAGATTTATCCTATAGATGTATAAAAATCTGTGTATTAAGAAGAATTATATAATGGTCAATTGGAATCACGACAAAGAATATTTGAATGATTGTTGTTGTTGTTGTCATGTGCCAGCTAGGCTGACTTATGGGGTGTGTTGCTCCTGTTTTCCAACTGAACCATAATTAGGTGGAGAGTCCGACTTCCTTATTACACACATGCCATAGGTTTTGCTTATTACACACACATGCTTATTACACACATGCCGTTTATATCACTGACCATTCATACAAGGAAAGGATAAAGACAGGATAGGCAGAGAGAGAGAAAAAAAAAGTACATCCATGCCAGAGCCGGGATTCGAACCCAGAACCTCCCTGTCCGCAGTCAGACACGCTGACCACTAGACAAGTTGGGCGGCATTTGAATGATTATATATAGGATTTGAGATTTTTTTACTATGAAGTAAATACATTTTAAAAACGTAGAAGAAATATACAAATATATATGATACAATAATAATAATTTTATCACATTTATGATACGTTAATGCAATATAGCAATCACTGGTTATTTAAATAGATGGGCGAACTGGTTTGCTTAATCGAATCAAATCTTAAATGTGCAATCCTTCTGCTGCTCTGAGTTGAATAAAATAAAAAATTTTATTCCTATATGTTGTTCACATTGAAGAGCACAATTAGTCCTCTATATTTGTGAAAATACATTTTCAACTCATGTCCACTTAAAATTTTTATCTGTATATAAACATTTATTTAATATGAAATTTCTTCCTCTCAAAATTTATGATGTTGTTGTCTTTTGCCTCAGCTAAACTAGCAACATAAAGTGCGTTGCTAGACTTTTCCAACTGAACCATAATTTGGTATGGGGTCCGATTTCCTCAGTACACACATGGCGCAGGTACCCGTTTATAGGGTAAATAACCATTCACAACCCATTCGTAGAAGGAAACAACAAAGAGAGGAGAGAGAACAAGTACATCCATGCCCGAATGCAGGACCTCCCTATCCGCAGTCAAGCACTAAACGGGGGATGGACGGCCTCAAAATTTATCTAAACATAATATAACAGCGAAACACATACCATGAAATAATTTTTTCTGACAATACTGTTTGTTGAATTACATACGAATCTGATATATATCGATAGCATCCGACAAAATAAAACTGCCCTAAAAGATTATTACGCCAAAAGTGATTATTATAATACATAAATATTTTTAATTATTTTTATATAATATTATATAAATATTGGCGGAAAAAATGTAACAGACAAATGATTATAAATAAAATCACACGATTGTTACACTTGTGTCTAAAATGTACTGCAACTTTATACCATACCTCTTTATATTACAGTTTTAATAAAATCAATTAGAGATACATTTTTCTCACACAAATAAGATGAAAATCTTTAATTTATTCTGAAATTTTAACAATAGGTAATAAATGTATTCTTATCTTCATAATCTAATATAAAAGTATAGTAAAATATTAGGAAGATATGTTAAGTAAAGAATATTAATAGAGAGAGAGAGAGAGTGATTTGAATTTCATTTTACTGAAAAACTAATTCGAATAACTTTCTCCTCAAAAGACTTGGGAGGTGTATTTATATATAGAAGTTTTATTTCATTATTATGTTTCTTGCTCTTTTAATAAATTATTTAGAATTGTGGCTGAAAACAGAGCACCTTTTTTTTTTTTTAAAAAATCATTCATTTATAAAAATTTAAAAATATTGAGGAAAATTTTCTCATTAATCAGCTAGAATAATGAAACTCTAGCTGTTAGGTCTGGAGACAGTATGGCAGATTTTAGTTCTCATTTATTATTTTGTAATATACTTTTATATTACATCACGTAAAATAATAAATCAATCAGAATGGCTTCATACTATCAGACCTTAGAACCTAAAAGAGTATTTTTTTTATTTCCGAGTCACATATACAATTATTCACCTACATTAAGACAACTTCAAAGGCCTAACCATTGTTGCATAGTTATAATACTGCATAAATTACATCGTATAAATACTCACATGCATAAATAATTAAATACATATAAATACTGTAAAATTACGTAATACCGTGTAATACATCATAATAATACCGTATAATATCACTTATAAATTGTTATGTTGCATTTTAAATCTATTTAATAACAGTTCACTGATTTTTCATTTCCTTGCTATAACTTTCATTATAGTGGGGTAACAGTGATTTCTGACTTTTGCTAATTCTTTAACCAATGAATGCTTGTGTTTTCAATATGCTGTGACATTTAGCTACATTGTATCCAATCAATCTGTCAGAATTCCCCTGTTGTACGTTGAGACACTGTTTCAGTGAGTTTTGTAATCAACGATTTACATAATGTTATTTGTAAAATCATAAGCATTAAGTTTTTATTAATAGTTGATTCAGTTACATCTTTAGTAAAACGCTTATGTGGAAGTAACGCAATTATCGTGCAAATATGAAAATCGGTCATCATTCTCAAAATTGATTGCACATGATTATTGCTGACATTTATTTCAATGTTTCAAATTTTTGTTTTGTTTTGTAAATACATGTTTAAAGTCTTGTTTTAATTATCTTCTTGCGTTTCGTTATATTGAGCTATTACAGAAAAAATGTTAAAATTATTTGATTTAAAATTAAGTTTTAAGTTTTGTGAAACATAAATTCAAAATATACAGAAATTTTAGAGTCACAAACGTTAATTTTTCAAGTAGTATACATTTTTTCGGGAAAATTATATTTCTTTCATCTGGATATAATAATGTAACTGCTAAGTCTTCAAATGCAAAACTGGGGATAAGGGCGTATATATCGGGAAGCAGATAATCCCTAATTGTGATCTTGATACTGTAAAAAAAATCAAGTTAATGGTTGAAATGCATCTCCTGTATTGAAAAATGTTTGAAAGAGTAAGTGTTATGTTAGATCACATTATCAATTTCAGGCCGTGGTAGCCTAGAGGTTAGGGCATCGGCCTTCCATCCGAAAGGGCGGAGTTCGATTTTCTATGCCAGCAAAACACCCCACCGAGTACATGCGATATACGTTCTCGTTAATCTGTGGATTCGTAAGTCCTGTGATTAATCTTTGAGCAGTTATATAGGATGTAATGGTCTGGAGAAAATTTCCTGCCCTTCCAGATCACTGTCAAAATTGAGGAAATTGATCCTCTGCTGGTGCCATCTATCGAAGGAATTTGGAGCAAAGTTGTACATTCACCTTCGTTGTGTTCTGATTAAACGAATGACGCACCCTACTGGCTGAATTCGCATAATCAACGGCATAGCTAGTTTAGTTTGTTCAAGTGTCATAAGAAATAACGACAACAACAACGTTATCAATTTCAAAAGCTTAAAACTTATCGCTAGAAATTTTAAGCAAAGAATAAATTAATAATTTCTCTCTTCTTATTATCTTCATTCTTATGACATTAATAAAAGTGTAAAATTTATTAGTGATGTTAGTAAATTATGGATTTTAGTTTCTTAAAAATAACTTATTGTGCAGTAGATTTCTGATTCTAACTATCAGAAATGTTTAATTTTGAAACTTTTATAACATAGGCTCTTACATTTTTCTTATATTTTTGTATTAAATAGAGTGCTATTTATAGGATCTCATACATTTACGTTCTTGAAAAAAATTCAAATATGCATCATGTTATTACAATTTAACAGTAATTATTAATTTTGTTTATTAATTTATTTTTACATAAACATGAAGAATGCATTTTATGACAATTTTTTGTGTATTTCAATAATTTTATAAAAGAATTCTCGAACCATTTTTATAGTAATGACATGGAAATAAATGATTTATACTCATAAAGAATATCTAATCATAAAGGAAATATTTATTCATTCGTAACTTACTAAATTGAAAATATCGTTTTTCCCGAATATAAATAAAAGAAGAAGAGAAGAAGCTTATCAAAATTTTCCATTATAGCAACAAAAAAAATGTTTTGTTTGAACAGCTTTGAAAATTCAATAGTTCTTATCACTTTTCGACGCCAACGAGCAATTATTACGTAAGTACGTCATTCTCACCCGTAATCTCTGCTTCCGCGCGATTGCTGACCTACGCTGGAAGATGAGCTGGAAGCACCGCTGACGTCATCTCCGTCGGCTTCAAGCTCTGTTTTGAGGGTGGACTCTTCGATTGTCGTCTCGGCAGGGAATTCTCTTTCGACGGCGATGTAAAGTTCCTGATTGCATATATCATTCACATAATATAAATGTTCTTGGGCTTCATCTATTCTAAAGAATTTTTCGCCACTGCAAGCTAAAAACAAGAAGAAAGGAAACATAAATTCAGATTATTATTATATTTTCTTCAGAAAATTTCTCCATAATTATTTAAAGATTGAACTCTAATTAAAACTGAATTATATCCCAGCACTTGAATATAATAGAAGTGTATATATAAAAAAGCAAAATGTTTTTTTAGATCATAAAATTTGCATATTGGAACAGAGAAGAATAATATTAATTTCTCTTCAGGATTGCCAAAATAGAATTTACTGCATAATCGTTATATGTCTCCGTTTCTATGACGTAATAATAACTAGGTTACCAAATACATAAGAAAATCCGCCAATTATATCCCAGCATTTGAATATAATAGAAGTGTATATATAAAAAAAGCAAAATGTTTTTTAGATCATAAAATTTGCATATTGGAACAGAGAATAATAATATTAATTTCTCATCAGGGTTGCCAAAATAGAATTTACTGCATAATCGTTATATGTTTCCATTTCTATGACGTAATAATAACCAGGTTACCAAATACATACGGAAATCCGCCCAAAACATCGCCAAACTCAGAATTTGGCATCCTGGATTATACGACACGTGTTCCAAAGGTGAAGTTTACCATCGAATGTCTGAAAAGTTTACCCTTAGAAAACTTAATAAATTAAATTTCTTAATATATGTGCACTCGAGAACAATTACTTACATTATGAGTAGTAGTCATGTTTTTTTAATATAATAATAAGAACTTAAATAATTTCTGAACAAAGTTAGCATAACAAAGGACCTAAGTACTGAGTTTTCTTATAGCATATTCATAGCAATATTTTAATCATGGTGTTAGGATTAGCATTTTTAAATATAATTAAATATAAGAAGTCTTTCCTATATTAAGTTAGGAGTAAGAAAGTTTCAAGTTAATGATAGCAAAACTGAAAATGTTATAAAAATTAATAATAGATTTGTATTTCTTTTCAATATAGCTAATGTTTTGCATACTTTTTAAAAAACATTGTATCATGTTTATCCCATAAGTTTATCAAAAATGTGTGTATTAAATATAAAAAAATAGAATTGATTGAAATTTTTTTTTAATATTTTTAAAATATAAAGAGCTATAAGCAGAGCTATAGCTTTACTCTTCGGTTCTATAAAAATATTTATATCTAAAATTAGTATTTCAAATTGATGATTTCTAACTTTCTTGAATTAACTGTTTTATATAATTAGCAGAAGAGAAGTTTTAAATCTAAATCTAGTCATTTTATCGTATTGATATGGCTCATGTAATTAAAAGTTGAACTTTTCCATACATGATTGAGATGTGCAAATTTGAGGAACTCAGAAAGAATGCACGGATTTCAAAATTCAAATGAGGCAAATAGTACAACCAATACAACATTACGGAATGAATTCAACTGTTTTTTACTCTCAAAATTCTTAATTGTTTTTGAAATTCTGTCTATTTGAATGCAAACAATTATCGCTACGTTTCAGATAATTTAACTCTTTGAAACCAAATTAAAATCCTTTTCTAACAAATATTTATTTGCTTTGGTTTGGTTTGGTTTGTTTGTCGCTCAACGGTCATTTTTTGCACACGAGGGCTAATTAGACCGGGACTTACGGCTTAAAGTGGATTCCGAACCACTACAAACATCCATGCCCAAGGTGGGATTCGAACCCACGAACTGTTGAACCGAAGGCAAGAGCGCTAACCATTCGGCTGCCAGCTCGGCCACAAATATTTATTTGCATTTGCACAAGTTAGTAACATCATGTATCTTCCAAAACGATGAATAGTAATGAAAAATTCAAGAATAATGATAGTGTAATAAATATATCTAGTGTTATGATGAAAGGTATATAAAAATTTATAAAAGAATGATTTTAAGAAAAATTAATGATATTTAAAAAAATCAAGGTTTAGTATTATTAGCATCTCAAGACGTCAGTCAATGATTGAAAATAAAAGTGCAATAGAAATACTTAATTTTCGAATTTCATAATTTTTCGAACGACTAAAAAATAAAACAGATTCAGTTAAAAAGTAATAAAAAATTGGCATTATATGAACAACAAATGATAGCTAATTTTTTATTGAAAATAAAACTTGCAAATAAAATTATTTTTCTTTTTTATTTACCCTAGTTAAAACGTGTGACTTAGAATTTTATTTATTATTTTATTTACTCCAAAAGAGAAAAAAATGCTAAGCTGAAATTTTCTGAAATTAAACAGTATTCTTCAATTACTGTTTTGCTTAGAATATACTTACAATCAAGAAAACACCAATTTGATATTTTTTCAGCTATATTTTCTTTCTCTTCTTCGTTTATCTAAAAATAATAAAATTAATAAATTTTTTACAAGTTCTGATACTTTATATCGAATCATGAATTAAAATATGCAAAATAACCTTTTTACGATTAAATGCCCCCTAATACACTAAATTAGGTAAATAAGAACTACCATAACCAAATTAACAACATATTTTATTTCTACCTAAATGATTCAAAATTTATTTAAGGAATTATCAATTGTTATATATAAAATTGGTACTGTTCTATTATATCCCCAACATCGATTGTTGAAGCGATTACTAAACAGTTTCTGTCAGAAATAAAATTTGGTTTTTAAATAAGTTTTGCAAATAAATGATTATTTAGTTTATAAAATATTAAATGTTTGTACCATTTTTTATAGTCGTTTCTAAAACTGTACTTTTTAAACAATACACAACGCAAATACTTAGGTCAGTAGTTGCAATTTTTTTCTTTCGTACAATTATAGTACTAATCGTATATTTCGTACAATTATAATTGTATCACTATAATTATCGTATAATGGAAATGTACCATAAAATTCGACTTAAAATTAATGATTTATTTAGAACAAATTAAATTTATTCAAATATTTAATGTCATATGAGGTCAGGTTATAATGTAAGTAAAGTAATATGCATTTTTCTTCAAAATAAACATTAACCATAAGATATAATTATTATTATTATTAAGAGTTCTCTCTCTATAAATAAATAAAATTCTTCTTTTCCCATCTCCCATTTTTCTTTATTCAACAAATTGAAAGATTTACCATGTTTGCAATAATGAGATAACAAATCAATAATTGACTAATGGTACCATTTTATGCTTTTTCACTGTAGATACATAATGAATGATAAGAAAAACATGATTATCCGATTAAAAGCTTTTGTTTTTATAAGTAGTGACAATCTAATTGACAGGGATTAAACAGAATGTTTTAATTTGACGGGATGTTTCTAATACAAAATGTGAAGAAGGATATATTTCAGCTAATTAGTATTCATGAAGTATTGGAGATTTTGACGACTGAGAGGCAGTCTTTTATAATTGATCAATTTGATTAAAATCAGCAGTGACTTAATATTAACAATTTATTATCTCCATGTTCTTCAAATTAATTTCGAACTATTACAACTATAGGGCTTACTTTTTTTTGCCAGTCTTGTTCACCATTCCTGAACCCGAATAGATTTAAAAAACTATGATAGTTATTCATGTTCTTTCCTTAAAATTCTCTTCAATGAGAACTGGTAAATAGAAAATATGCAAGCAAAAACATTCCCTAAATCTTTTTTCACTAGCTTAATAAGATAAATTAGAGTTTAAATTTTCATAAAGTCTCAATCAGGTTCAATTATTCTATTTGTAATGTAAATATGAGTGTTTCGTCGGAACACAGAACAATGTTAACTTGGACAAATTTTTGATTCTTTGTATCATTTTTTAAACATTTTTGCAAAAAAAAAAAAAAAAAAAAAACTCTTCTTTGAACTACAGAGAGCAAAGATTTGTAAACCATTCGTTTTTTTTATATTTTGTTGCACCTGAATTCTTCCCTGTAATAAGCCCTGAGTTGGGTTTTACCAATTAGATAGAAGTAGCCGGATGGATTCTTCGTGATATTTTAAAGCAGGGACCAAGTAGAATACCTCCAATACTTGGCTTGCCACCCCCAGAGGTATGATTTCACTTGAAGGTCATTGCGACCATGACCTACTTAATTGCCCCAGAATCCTTCCGACGGATCTTAAGTTGAGCTGGGATTTGAACTCATATCGTCCGATAATGAGAACGACGCCATTCAAAACCAGGCAACCACGGTCTTTAAACTGGTACGTCTTCTTCAAATCGTATATGTGAATTATTTTTATGTTGTTCTCATAATAAATTTTACGCGTCAAACTTAATACAGTTCAGTCATATGTGGAATTAAATTATAATTTTCTATCAGTCACACACACACTATTTTATAATTAAATTATAATGATAGAAGATCTTTTATTTCCGTTTATCATAATTTGCTTCTATTTTTTGCTAAACGACCATGTTCCAGTAACTTAAACATTTTTTTTCTCCTGACCGAAATATTACAAACTATTGGTTTGTAAATTTTAGCGATTTACAAAAATTTTAAATTTGCAAAAAAAGTACCTTAAGTTCTAACATAGGACAAGGTGCTCCAGGTCTCCGGATCAACAGAAGCTGTCAAACTTTCCCCTTTACCATGAGTTATTTAAGGGCTCCTGAGTACATCAGACGACACTGTCTCGACTTTCTACTGGCCACTTGATGTGTATCATTTTTGAAGACGGTGAAAAAAAAAAATACCTATCATGCCCCAAGTGCGACAATGCTCTGTTTTGCCCGCAACACATCTTGAAGTGCTTGGGGTTTTCTCGTGAAGAGGCTGTGAGGATTCCACACCTGCTTTTGGACTTTTTGGATATCTATGATCTCATGGATCTGGTCTAGTGGAACTAGACCAGATCCATGATGGGGATTAGTCCCACCACCACCACAAAAAATTTAAAGTAGTTCCAAAAGTTTTGTCACAATTATAACATCTCAATTTATTGTTTTCACATGAAGATTATTCATGTACCGTTGTTTCGATTAATCTGCATCCAGTTTTACAAAGCATCTTAACAGATGCGTTAATTTAAAATGTGCCGTTTTAGAACCTTCAATTTAACCTATCTTTTAGAAATGCGTAATTTTAATATTCTGACTTCCACTATCAATTGTTAATATTTTGTGTAACGAATTTCAATTTGAGAATCGCACACACAAAATTGCTTACAAGATGTAAACAACCGCATTACATTCTTTAGCAGTTGAAATTAAACAATTTTAAATGTATTTAAGTTATACATTCTTACCCGTTCTTTGGACTTGTTTTCTAACTCTTGCAAAATATTTTTAATTGCTGGACGGATTTCTGATAAATCAGTATTACAACTAATACTGATATCACCTAATGGATATGCTAAAAAATAAAACTAGTTTTTAATGAGCATCTAATTTTAGTACGATAATGCATCTTTTATTATTTTTAAGAATGAATTTCATAAAAAAAACATTTAAAAACAATATGTTTCATAGCGAATGAAAAATATGTACAAGAATTTTAAGAGATTTTCCATAACCAAATTTATCTAATAAAATTATTCTTAAAAATAAACATTAATAATAATATTAATAAAATTTATGCACATTGTGAAAATGAAATAAATAATAAAATATTTTACTATTCGAAATAATGTTGATCAAATAAAAATTACTCCAAAATTATTATTCGCTTTGGAATTTAAGAAAAATAAGAAAATATTGAGTGAAATGTAATTACAAATAATTAATAAAAAAGAGATAATTTATTAAATTTTTACGATTTACAGAAATGGTACTGATGATATAGTTTCCTTACATTTTTTTTAACCATAAAATCGTTGTTTCTTTCATTCAAGTTGAGATTATGATTACGGCACCCTATAACAGTTCTCATACATAAATTAAGACATCATAAAGAGACGGCACCGTAAATTCGACTTGTCGACGAATTTCCTGTCTGCCTTCAAATCGTATTCTTTGAGTGGCAGCAAACAAGGCGATATTTATCATTGAATGTCTAAGAATATTGTTGAAGTTAATCTTATTAATAAAGGATTTCTTATATGAAAAAAGCTCCGGTTTGAGAAGGCGTTTGCCATTGATTCAAAATATTTCAACAATAGAACAGAAGAAAAAGCTAAATGTGAAAAAAGACAAAACATCCACTATATGGTTAGTTTAAATCGGCAAGGATGATTTGAATTTTTTTTATTTGTGCTATTCGCTTCATTTTTAATTGCAAAATATTTTGGTACGATGCTTTAGAAATAGCATAAATATGATAGCTACTACAAAGAAACTATCAACTGTGTGCAAAGTGAGTAGCAAAAATATTATGTACATTTGCATTTTAATATTAGGATATACATTTTAGTAAATTTGAAATTTGTAGTGTGTTCTGCTTATTTTAATGAATTGTTGCTTTCATGTTAGTAAGCCGTTGAGGATAATCGTAGGCAACTCATACCGATGATCTGTAGGCAGGCCGCAAACTCGGTAGACAATCCGATTGAGACGCCGTCTTATAGTAGACAAATGTGATCTCCTCGATGTCTTAGTATGACGTAGCTAAAACGTTGTATCTGACGTCATGGAATTTTAAGCCAATGAGAGCGCTGTCTCGCGGAAAGTTGGCAGATATTTCGAACCTGCTCGAAATAGAAACGTCTCGCTCTCCACCCCTTTTCTGACGTAACTAAGACCATGACGTCATTTGGTCTGCAGCGATTCTCGCGAGACGCTCTGAGCATCTTGCAAGACAAGTCTCATGCGATCATCTACGAATTTGCGAATTGCCATAGAAATAAGGGGTAGAATACGGATAAAAAAAGAATCCCAACTTCAGTATTTAACTGCTTCGTCTCTAAAGTAAATTTTCAAGCAATCGATAACTCATTTGATTTGTTTTTATCTGACATATACGAAAAATATTATTAGTATTTTGTAAGCGCAAATTAACTTAAATTGTAGAGCAGTGAATTAGAGATGAATAAAAAATATTAAAATATACGAGAAATCGTCTTCTAATTTTGATTGAATGAAAATTATCTTTCCTCAAACACATTACTCAAACTATCAGCTTTTTATAATTTTTATGGGAACTTACTATTTTAAACTCATGCATAAAGTTATAAGAAATGCTTATAAAAGTGTGATTAGAACTTTATTTATGTTTAGAATAGCTTTAAAAAGAACAACCAGTCACCTTCTTTCATCAAAGTTCCTTTTCGATGGTGTTCAGCTTCGTATCTATCCAGAGATATTAGCTTCAATGGAAGATTGATTTTCTCGACATTTTCTCTAAAAGCATAATTTTAATTAAAAATTAATAAAACGAAATCAATAAATGATTCTAGAAATGTGAGGTAAAATATTTCAAGCATAAAAATACAACAATTGAGATACGAGAAATCGTATTAGATTGAGATATTGTATTAGATTGAGGAATAAGTTCGTAGCGTTTTTACCGAAGACTTTCATTTAAACAAAAAATAACTATTATATCAATAAATTAATAAATTTTATATTCGCCGTTGTTGTTTACAACCTCTTCCCACCTCACAACCAATTTGTTGAAGACATTCCGCCCAAAATTGCCTGGCCTAGTGCCTGGCAATTCGTCAAAGCCGCACTCCAAGAGCTCGAATGGGAAGTCCTTCAGCATCTGCCGTATTCTCCGGACCTTGCACCGACCGATTACCATCTTTTCTGCTCCTTGTCAAACCATATGAAGAGCGTTACCTTCGATACAAAGAGATCCTTAAAAACTGGGTCAACAGCTTCTTTGACACCAGACCAGGTGATTTTTGGCGGAATGGCATCAACAAATTGGTCGAGAGGTGGGAAGAGGTTGTAAACAACGGCGAATATATAATTAACTTATTGATATTATTATTGTTTTTTTTTGTTTAAATAAAAGTCTTTGGTAAAAACGCTACGAACTTATTCCCCAACCTAATAAATTTTAGTGCTTTGTTAAAAGTCTTGCACATTTACTTATTGAATTTGTATCTGTTTCAGTTTCCTTTTTCTACTATTATACAGCGTAACAAATGTAGGAAAGATGATCAAAAGAAATATTAAAAAATAATTAACTTCCTTAAGAATGCATTACGAAAATAACTATAGTTTACAAATTCAACAATTTTATAAACATAAAAATATTAATTGAATGAACATTTTCATAACTCACTTTGCAGAGTGTGTTCCTTGTTTCTGTGCAGCATGTAAAAAGATATGTATTAAAAATTTGCTAAGTCAGTCAAAGATAGATTGATTATAGAAATAAATATTGATTAATAAAAGTACCACGTCTCTCTTCCAAAATATTGTTTGAAAAGTAAGTTTTTCAAGTAAGGAGAAAGACTTTAAAATTATTGGCATTTTGAAAAAATCCTTGTGTCCTTGTGTTTTTTCTAAGAAAAGAAGCAACTGCTGATAAGACCGTAATTCTCACCAGTATTAAAAATTTAATCAAATTTCCCTTGTGATGATTATTATACTATTAGCTAAGCAAATACTATTAAAATCGGAGTTTAAGCATTACTTTGATTATTATTAAGATAAAACTAAAACAAGGAAAATGATAAGGTAATAAATTAGCTAATATAAAATAGATATTTATTTTATATATAGCTGAAACTTGTTCGAAAATATGAGACTGCAGACACAAATAATATTTACGTTATACCAGCTCAAGTTCAATGCTGAATTTAAATATAATAATAAGCTTGTACAGCATAACTGAGTTATCAAATTTAATTTAGTGGAAACGTGGATTCTAAGAGACAGTTAAGATCAATGTATTTAATTGTATTTCTTAATATAAAAAGAAACCGAAAGCAAAATGAAAATATGCTAATTAATGAAAATATTTTTCATTTAACAGTCATAAATTATTTCATAAAAAATAAAAGGGCACGTTTCTTAAATAAAAAACATGAAATAATTTTGGAAAGGGATTCTTATTTGACATGCGAATACTTATTTAATATTGAATATTCATACGAAGAAAGATTTGTTCGAATTTCACTTAGGCAGTTCTATGCACCAAGGCAGAATCGAATAAAATTTTCTACAAATGTTTTTTTTCCTACTTAAGAAGTTAATGTTCTTATAAAAAAATTACAAATTTATTTAATGAAAAGATTAGATATAAGAATAATAATATGTTAATCATAGGATAAATTCATTCGAAATATTAAATACTTTTACCAAGGAGGAATAATGATCTTAAAAAAATTGATAAACCCCCCTTCCAAATGAATATAAAAGGTGTTATGTAGTTGATTTTTCTCTCTCATCGAATCTAAGCAAAATTCTTTTCACACACATATTTCTTTTATTTTTATTCATCTCTTTTTATAAAAGTATTAAAATTCTGTATACATGTTCCTTAAAGCTATTAATTTCGGTTATAAAAAATAAAATTTAACATGTAATTCCATATTCTTTAACGAATTCATACAAAATTTCTTATTGTCTTCAAGTATTATATATAATCTTACAGAAAGCTACTTAACTCACTAAACGGATGGAAGACAGAAAAAATTTTATATACCAGGAAATTCGAAACTACTTATTCTGAAAACTTAGTATTTTAGAAGGAAAAACCAATGCAGATGTTCATTGGTACTTTTGTTTTTCAATTTGGTTTTTCACGGATGTAGAGAAATTCTCTCTTCATTGAAGTTAGAAAATAATAATTGGAAACTCTGTACTTTGCCGAGCTAAGATCAAACGGTTAGAGCTCCGGACTCCAATTTAGCAGTTTGTGAATTCGAATTCCATTTCGGGTTTAGATGTTTGTTGTGATCCGGAATTAATTTTAAACTGAAGATTCTGATATCAAAAATGGCCACATCCAAAAATCCAATTTTAAAATTTGACCTGTGATCTTTAGGACATATAAAAATTGAATTGTAGTTCAAGATTATTAAATATGAAGTATTACTTACTCTGAGGAGTTGAAGAAAATTTTAATATTTCAGTGATGAAGTTATGTTTAGTTATCGATGAAATTTAGAAGAGAGAAATGAAGACAAACAATTTGTGCTGAATTTATCAATATAAAAAATTGTTTATGCTTATGCTTCAATAACAATGGAATATCGAAAGCGGTATTAATCCAATTTGATGAAGAAATATATTATTATAAATGTACAATATTCTCTATTATTGAAAAAAAGACAAATAATAGAGATAAAACTTAAAAATTCAAACTTAGCTTTCATAACATTTATATTAGAAAATTGCAACACTATGATGCAAATGTCAGAACTAATGAAACTTCTTCCCCACATTGTTGATAGTTGAACAAATAAACATAAAATTTACAGGGGAAAAAAAAAAGAACTTCAGAATCAGTACTTTGTGTGTCCTCCTCGCTGAGCAATGAGACCCATACATGCCACGGCACTAAATAATTTAAGTTCTAAATGTAATCCTGAATGACATCCTAGATTACATCTAAATTAATGCTAATGTTCAGTCTTACTGTGTGACCCACCAGTTATAAAAGTGAGTTGCCGATCAATGAAATTTCAGATATATTCGCTGGGTGACATATTTCAGAATAAGCAGTTCACATCGAAGAAGTGAAACCTATAGTGCACTGAAGATGACTTTGACTTCTGAGAAACAAGTACACGTGCATTATTTTGCTGAAACATAGCGCCCAAAATAAATGAGAGAAGACCTCTGATCCCATAATTTCCTTTAAGAAGCGATCTCTATTGAGATTGTTCGCAACTTGCATTATCAACAACTATGCCAAATAACTGCCTACACCATGACCTTTTCTGTAATGTCTGACGCAGCACATATTCTGGCATCATTGTACTCCAAATTATACCAAGATGTATCGAAGAAAATAGCTTGTTGACACCTGTGTAAGCCGTGCAGTGTTTTGTTGTATCCATTGAAGTAGGGAATCCTGAGTAGAGGAATCCTTAAACGCAATTGATGGCGCAAAAGATAGTAACTGACTATGAATTTTGACAACAAGGCACGTGTAACCGTGTCCAACGCTGTGCTAACGCATGAGAGGATGCTGTACGGTCTGTCACAGCAATACAGGGGAGTTACTAGCCGTTTAGTGTTTTTGAGCTATTACATTCTCCACAGAGTCAGGTTTTCACATTGTTTGGTATTTCTGTGTCTATTTTTTTCAAACACGCATCACTATTGTGGCATTATACTGTATGCAGGTTGCAATTTCTCGCAACGAAAATCCAGCTTCTCGTATAACAACTATATGGCTTCGTATGAATTCCACAGGTTGTTAGTATACCACCCTTTATTTTTGACTAGGCATATTAATCACTAATTAAACATGTACCGCAGACAAAGGACGATAAGCAGAATACAACGCATACTTTACAATTCTTAACATACATGGAATAAGTGTTTGATAAGGAGCAGGTTCTAGTTCCACTTGTAAGCAATCGGTTTGTCATTCTAATCATTTACACATCTAACCTCAATTTAACGTTCCATGTTTTTGAGAATTAAAAATACTTTTTGACTCACTTGCTCAATCTTATGTCTAGACATCTGGATATAAAACTAAGAATATTTATTGTTTGCAGATAATATAATGACATGAATTGTTTGTTTTTTTTTATATTTACAAAAATTGAAATTTGTTTTTTATACAGATTTCTCAAATTTTATGACATTAATTTTAATTATGGATAAATTTTTTCTTTCTCTCAATTATTTTTAATAAATACTAATGCATGTAAACAAGCATGTAACTCAAGCAATGAGTTGGTTTTGATTTTATTATTGAATAAAGACAGAAAATGCATGCTTTCTTAATTCATGAAATATGCGCCATCAATTTTTTGCCAATAAATTTAATTTATATTTATTTTAAAAAAAATTCTTAAGCATAGAATTTATTATAGTTTTAAGAATTTCAATTAGGTTAGCTTTTAAATTTTTTTTAGAATCAGTTTTTGCTAATATTTTCAGAACAGTTCAAATTATTAATTAAGAAAAAATACCATTGGCCAAAACATTTAAGCCCGAATAACTCAGACGCACATATAAAGTTGCCATATCATACACAGCAATAATTGTGGAAGGAAATTACTACAAAAGAAGTTTAAAAAACAAGCAAAACCTGTTTACTTTTGTTTTCGCTATCATATTGACAGTATTTAAAAGCTCGATTTCGATTATGGACGGTGAGAGACGGCAGGGTTCGCCATCTACTTGAACTGGTATGGTGCAAGACGTCACTAGTTTAGCTCGTTTACACTGAGCAATAGCCGATCCATGTCCTCCAGCTTGTAACAAAGGCTGTAAAGGAATTAAAGAAAATATTTTCAAACATTGCATCGCACTCTTTCATCTTATTAAATGATTAAATTTCTAAGAATATGTCTATTTTAGTGTTATTTACTAAGATTTTATTAAAAAATTTTAATGGAAATAGGAATAAAAAGTTATTTGGAATAACTCAGCAAGTGAATAAAATTTGGATTCTATTTATTTTGTTGTTGTGGCTTATCCTCTTTAAAGATCTGACATTTGTCAGATCAACTCCAATAAATTGTTGACAGTTAGTAAGTTAATGACTAGCAGGGGATCTGTGGATAAATGCTCCTGGGAACGTTCTATGCAATCCAGAATATGTCTCGGTGAGTCTGGATGGTCGCAGTATTTTTTACGAGTGGGATAATTTTTTGTACCAAGTTCAAACGATAATCATTTTAGATGTCCACTTCTATTTATGTAAATAGCTTGAATATAATTCATTTATTACAATTACGATATTAAAATTGTTCGTCGTAATAAGGACAGTTTAACACATACAATACTTATTATAAAATAGTATAACTCACTAAAATTTTAATGGTTATTCATCAATATTAATTAACACACGTTAATTAAAAATGTGAAAATGATTGTGTTTATCGAAAAGTAGTGATTGAAAAATCTACATATAATAATGAAATGTTAGATGATTAAAAGTCATCAATGCTTAATTTTTAATCTTGTGTCTTATCGAGATGTCTATTAGAATTCTTAAAAATTGAATGTTATCCCTAAGCTATTATGAGGATCATAATCAGAATTTTATGAAATTATGTCAAAGATATTATAAATTTTCTTACAATAATTCAACCTTTGAATGAACTTCTGACATTTTTAACATACCTATTCCCATTTATGAATATTACAAATCTTAAATATTTATAAATAAGAATAATGAGACTCTAAATAATGGGATTTGTTTACACATCTCTGTTGTTTGTTAGGTCATTAAATATGAAATATCCAATTACCTTAAATATTTCCTGTTTCGAAACGAATATTTCCTATTTAATGATTCAATAGATCTTGGAAACTTTAGTAACACAACAAATATATTTACCATAGGTAATGGAGGCCCAATTTACGTAATTAAGAATTGGTTTTTTAACAAATGACGTAAAATTTCTTTCTCTTTTACAAATATCACTGAAGTATCACACTTATGTTATCATGTTTTTCAGATAACAGAAAAATGCAACTATTGGAATACAGCTCTAAAAACCTTTTTTTGGTGTTATCACTATTTTTAGTGAATCAATACCTGGTACACGGAGTTTCATGGTACATGAATAATCAATATATGATATTGAAACTTTTGCATGACAAAATTTTCGGGGGGTGGTCTATTTTTAGCATGGTTATTTATTTTGGCGTTTATTTTTAAGTTGCAGTTTGCTTTTATATAATGTTAGAAAACACAAACAGGAAACAACAAAATAAAACTTTCATTAGATTGGTGATGACATTAATTATTTTTTAATAATAATATTCAAAATTTCAACAACACTAGTTATACATTTTACGATAGAAATAAACAAATATCGTAATATACGTTAAAATTCATTTTACCAAGTAGTCTAGAACAAATATTATTCTTGATAGATTAGATCAAAGCCATAACGCAAAGTTTCAGTACTGTTACATTACACCCTCGCAATCAAACATCGAAGCTATTGCAAAGCAGTTTCCACCAGATACAAATTTTGTCAAAATATTTAATTAAAATGTAAATAAAATGCTTACACTACATTTTAATAGCTTGGGAAATGTAAACCT
Organism: Latrodectus hesperus; assembly: GCA_037975125.1. Classification (NCBI taxonomy): domain Eukaryota; kingdom Metazoa; phylum Arthropoda; class Arachnida; order Araneae; family Theridiidae; genus Latrodectus; species Latrodectus hesperus. The sequence continues at coordinate 74,646,253 of CM075857.1, read as the reverse complement.
TTTAAACAATACACGACGCAAAAATTGCCACAATAATTGAGATTTTCTCTTTCCCGTTAAGATTTTTATAGTACGGGGTATAGTAAAAATGTTCTTAATTTTCAAAGTTTGAAAAAAGAATTTATTTTTATTTATGGATATCGAATATATTTCACTCTTTGCATTCGGAATTGCTTATTACATTCAACAATAAATTAATTTTATATGCTTTCATTGTAACTCTGTAATCAATAGTTCTCATTATGTGATGTAATTAAAATAAAAATGTGTACAATGTAGATTAGAAAAGAATATTTCATCACCTAAAACCTAATTTAAAATACATTTTGCTTAAAAGATTGGAAATATTAAAAAAAATGTTATTAAATTACTCAAGAAACGATTTATGTTTCTTCTTAAGTAAAAGAATCTCTGATCTTACAAAAAAATGTCAATTAAAACTCTAGTAAAAGGAAGGTTATTAAAATACAATAGACTTAAATTCATATCACTAAATATTCTAGAACTAAATATAATAAACTGAATTTAATTTAAATTATTTACCAACTGATACGTGGTTAAGCCAATAACTTCGATCATGCCATCATCTGCTCTTGGCGTCTGAAAATTATTTGAGCCAGAGGTTCCCCATGGCTTTGTTCCACCTCCATAGCTAAAAAATAAAAAGAAAACTCTGATATATTCAAAGTAAAAGCTTTTGTCTCTTTTTTGCTTACGAAATTTGCAAACCATTAAGGAGTAATGCACTAAAATAAAATGAATCGCTCTTGGCGCGTTTTTTGAAACAATGCCAAATTATATTTGTTTCTAATTCTTTCTGGCAATATGACTAGCAGACAATGCCCTCACTCACTAAGAAAAAAATGATAAAAAGTTCCTTGAGGAAAAAATCAACAACAGATACATTTTTACTAATCTCGCGAGCCAGAAAGAAATACCATAACTTATATAGTTAATCAAGATATTTTAAGATTATGTGTCAATCTAATTTTTTTTATTTAAGTTTGTCTATAATTTGCAACGAACATCTTATACACATTTATTAAATATTTTATTGAATTCCCTCTGTTAACTATATTTAACCTACGTTTTTATTCGATTTTTAGTTTCTAATAAAATTTATTGGTATTCTATTGTTTTACAAATAAAGACAAAATTTTCGTTTCAAAGAATGGCTTAATCAGCATAAAATAAAAAGTGAACGAAATGTATATATATATATATATATATATATATATATATATATATATATATATATATATATATATATATATATATATATATATATATATATATATATATATATATATATATCCATATGTCATATATATATTACGTTTCCTTCTTTATCAATAATAGTTAAGAAATTGTGAATGAATTATAATTTTCAGGGTATTTTAATATTAGACTTAAATTAATTAGTAGACATTTAAATTATCTGTGAACAAGTAATTTGTTCATAAAAATTATTCAATTAAAATATAAATAAATGATGTTAGATAAATAAATAAAATTTATAAATTAATGAATAAAATTTATTTTTCATAAATAAAATTTATCTCGTTTTTTGGGGAATAACTTATAAGTCCAAACTACTTATAAGCATTTTCATTTTTTATAAAAATTTATTTTTTGATGACTGCTTAAAAATGAAACAAGTTTACGGATGAGATTAAAATTTATATATATTCATCAGAAATAAGTATATAAACGCTTTGATTAATTGATTAATTTCATTAAGAAAATTTAACAAATAATTTGCAAAAATAAATCCAGTACAGTTTATATTTTCTTTATTAATATTATCATGATATTAAATTAAAATTATTAAAACGCTATATTTGAAGGCCAAAAATAATTTGTATTTGAATTTATTTTATTGTATAAAAAAATTATCATAGATAATTTTGGTGGAGTTTTCTGTTCAATATATATCAGTACTTTCTATATTCTAGTGAACAACAAAGCCAACTTTTTTAATTTATTAATCTATTTGGTAACTGAAAATTGCTTGAGCTGGTTAATTCTTGAATTTTAGAATTAAATAATACATCTGCATTAAATTTAAATTAAGAACTTATAAATAAATGCAAAAGATAATATTGTTATCAAAATAAAAAATAAAAAATAATGCAAAATCAAAAATATATTTATTACCTTATATAATACTTAATTTTATGCTATCATATATTATTTATAATTTCTGATAAACATATAATTTAAGGAAGATCTATAATTTTTAGATGCCGCATTAAAATCACAAGTGCAATATTTAAAAATATTTAAATAAAAATGCAAAGAGGGTGATGTGACAGCTTTGCAGATCATGCTATTAAATATTTTTAACATGTACATAATTTTATTTATCAGAAATCTTTTTCATACATAACGCTCTTCATTTTTATATTTAAAGAAATTAAACTCAAGGTAATTTTGAATTGCCATTAACATAGATATGTTTGTTTAAAATAGAAATTCAGGGGGGAATTTTTGTTATTTTTCTGTCTTTCTAACACTTGACATTGAAGAACATGTTTTACCAAAAGAGAAAATACTTATACAGAGATAATCTCATTTAGAAGCATGAGACAAAAAGCAGTAACTTACTGTGTTTGCATTAAGTTTTAAAGAGCGATATATTAAAAAAATGGCAATCCTTTGTTTTTTGAACATTTAGCGTTCACAATGGAGGTCCTGTGTTCGAATCCCGGTTCAGGCATGGATGTACTTTCTCTCTCTATCTATCCTGTCTTTGTCCTTTCTTTGTATGAATGAGGTGTGAATGGTTGCCTACCCTATAAATTGGTCTCTATGTCATGTGTGTACTAAAGAAGTCGGACTCCACACCAAAATATGGTTCAGTTGGAAAACTGGAGCATCGCACCCCATGTTATCAGCCTAGCTGGCACACGACAATGAATGAATGAATGAACGTTCACATCTTCTTAAATCAAGGGAATTAAATGTCAAAGAAAAGAAAACAAATAGAATACTTGTGTGTAAATATAAGTTGAGATATTTATTGAATACGTGAAATATTTATAAAAATAGCCAATAGAATATTAAGTATTTATTTTTAAATATCAAACGTTTGGTTTGTTTTCATTTTTCATATTAACCCTCAAGTGCAAGAGAGACTTGTTCGAGATTAAAGTAAAAATAATGGAAGCTAGCAAACAATCAACGATACAATAAAAGCATATGGCGCCTTCATAAGATACCAGGAATCTAGAAAAAGCATTTGGTTGTTTATTGCTGTTACAATAGCAGGTTATTAAGCACCCGATGCACCCGATGATGTATGACGCCATCCGATGGCTAGGTGGTTAGCATTCCTGACTCCTGAGCTGTGGGTCTCGGGTTAGAATCCCGGTTCGGGCATGGATGTTACTTTCTTTCTCTGATCTCTCTGTCCTTTCTGTGATGATGTATGAGTGTGGCCCACCCTATAAACGGGTTTGTGGTGGTATGGAGCAAGCAACGCTACTCGCCTCCGTGACTTGGTTCATAGATGCCCGCTAGGTAACAACTAATGAGTAGCAGTTACTGGCCTTGTTGTGGCATGGAGTTCGTCACCTAAGTACCCACCGTTGGAAAAAAAGATTTAAATGTCCTTACCCATGGAGTCTATGGAGAGACGATATATAGCATCGTCGAAGAAGAGGTAAATTTTAAATTTTCGCATACGATAGTTTCATAAATATGCCATTAATATCAACAAAATGATGAAACATCAAATCGCGGAAAGAGCTGAGGATGAAATATTTCAAAAGAACGAGTCTAATGACGATTGATGAGAATTCTTAAACGATATGCACGTAAAATGCGATAGACGTAATTTCATTGCTGAGATATCAACAAGTGTTACAGAGCGATAGATTCAGTATATCATCGTTGATGTGGATTTGCAGAGCCCTGTTGAATTTCACCCTTATTGACAGTATGGCATAAATAATTACGTAACCTCCCTGTGAACAGAATACAGTTCTAACAGGTGAAGTACCATTGATGGTAAGGCGTGTGTATAGGGAGTCTAATAGGGATTTCTGCGTGTGATTTGCCTGTATGAATCTAAAAAAGACAGATACATTAAAAATCCTGTCTGATAATTTACAACCATTCATGTCCATTGTGCATTCCGACAGATTTAGATAATTTTGATAGGACAATGGGACATCTCGCACATCGTGAGTCGTTGCATTGTGGCTATATGACCATCTTTTGATTTTGAACGCTTCCAAGGGTTACCTAAATTCTCAGATATGTTGTACAGTTGAATATGAGTATCATTATTTGGAGTGTGTCATTTAGAAAAGATTTGTATTACCCAATACTCCCATAAATTTGTAGATTGCCCAGCAGAACTCTTGGTGAAAATCAGTTGCAGCATATCTTGAGCCATTTCGTGCCATTTCAATTCTGTGTAGTATTTAGGGCCTTACACGAAATTAAAATTAATTAGGTGTACCAATTTTTCAGGCATTTGATCGGATATATATATATATATATATATATATATATATATATATATATATATATATATATATATATATATATATATATATATATAAGCAGATAATTTATAAAGAACATAATTAAGAATGATATCTTTATGAATATACGGTTTCAGTAGGCATAATCTATGACGAGTGACTATATTGTCTATAGTATTATTGGTTGATTAGGAATCAACCTCAATAAAGTTAACAAAACAGGAAAAATAAATTTAAATAGTTTCTATCTTTTCGGAATTGAGTTTTCTTTTTTCACATTTTATTTAAAATTCTTGAATTGCGCATTGCGTATATATTTTTATATTTCTCAATATTAAATTATGTATTATGAATTGTAACTTAAATAGTATCAAATATTTTATTCTTAGAGTTTTTTTTTGTAGTAAAGCTTTTTTAAGCATTATTAGAAAAGAAAATATGTAAAAAAAAATATCTGACAATGTTAAAAAAGTAAAAACTATTAGTAACCAATACTTTATCAATAACATGCATTAATGTCCATCATATTATAAAGATAAGGATGATTTTATTCAATTTGCGTATGTTTTAAGTGATAAGTGGTAACCGGATATGAGAAACACTTATAGATCACTGAATAATCATAGAAATATCTTTATTTCTATTTGTCATCTGCCATTAATAGCCTATTCTTTCTTGATATTAAGTTTTATAATACGGAATTTAGTATACTATTAAAAGAAAAGTAACTATAGATGAAACACATTGAGAAATAATTTAGCATCACAAAAATAATTTAAAAGTTATATATAACGAATTTTTAAAAATATATTTACTTTGATATGTTAAGGAACAGAATAGAATGGACTTTTAACTCCCTCAATTTTTTTGTCATGTCTTGTCCATCACACTGAAAATATACAAAATTATGAAAATTAATGATTTGTTACTTATGTAGATAATTTATTAAAAATGAAAATAAATCACTTGTGCTCGTTTTAACGCATCAATATTTTCATGTTTAAAATATAATAAAAATTATTTAAATTCTTCTTCCAATGCTATTAATTTTTATTTATGAACTTCTTAGTTTACATCATAGACTAAGAATTTCATAAATAATATATAGGGAATATATGCAATAGCTAAATTATTACCTGAAAGTAATGGGCTAAGATATGCATTTACAAACTATGAGTCAAGCTTAAAAAATTAGAAACTTAAAATGAATATTTCCCTATTTCGCAATTTTCAGTGAGATTTAGTGAGTTTATTTTTCAGTCTTAAGTTTGAAAATAAGATTGATTTAGAAAGTTTTAGGATATTTCCCTAGAATCAATATATTTTTAAATCCTTAATGTCTGATTTATAAAGCTTCTAACATATAAAACATTTGATGAAAGAAAATGAAAATATCTGCTAAAACTTTATCAAATTTATGAATGCAAGTGGGCCGTGGTAGCCTAGTGGTTAGGGCATCGGTTTTTAGTCCAAAAGGGCGTGGTTTGATTCCCAATGCTGCCAAAAACCTACGGAGTACATGCGATATACGTGCTTGTTAAATCTGTGAAATAGGAAGTCCTTTGGTCGATCAAAGAGCAGTTACCATGGGAGTAATGGTCTGGAGAAAATTTCCTCCCCCTTCAGATCAATGTCAAAACTGAGAAAAGGGATCCTCTGCTGGTGCCATCTATCGGAGGAGTTTGGAGTAAGTCGTACTTTCACCTTCGTAGTGCTCTGGTTAAACGAAAGACGCACCTTACTGACATTCATTTGCATAGCCAACGGCATAGCGAGTTGGCATAGCGAGTTCGGCTTATCCAAGTGTCTCATAAGTAACAACAACATAAATACAAGTAATGGTTAAGAGATATCAGGATAAATTTGTCTTACAGAAATGTGATTCTATCCTCATGTAATAATTCTATTAGAGTGAATTAGTATACAGGAAATATCCTGTTGCACACAATATGTCAGTTTTCAAATTTAAAAAAAGTTACATTTTACAAGAATAATCTAAAACTATATTTGTAGAAAATTCTTTTCACGTCTAATTTTAAAATAGATTGAAATTATAAATATTAACATAAAATTGCGAATACCATTAAATTTTGTATAAAATACACAACACTTGATTCTTATTTTAGAATACATCATTTAATTACATGTAGATAACTTCAAAAGTAATAATAAATTAATTATTAATTATGTACATTTAAGAATTTAGCAGTTCTTCTAAAACAAAAATATTCGCTAAATTTAGAAATAGATTAGTTGTATAAATTTAGATTAATTGTAAAACATTCTTAAAATGTATAATTAGATAATTTATTAAAAATCAAGAAAAATTCTCTAATGAGTTCGTATGAAATTAAAACTTTACTTCTAAACTGACGTAATTACTAAGATCTTTCCATTTCCTTTGAATCAAATCCTTTCCGCCTGCTTGTCCATAAAACATCTTATTTCGAAATCTGCTGTTAAATTTACTTGGCTTTGCCTCTGAAAATTATGAATCATTAATATTGGATAGTTATGCTTACACATTACACACTATATCATATACACATTATCTTACCAATTTTTTAAAATGAAATTTCATAGAATTTTAATAAAAACATTCTTGTTTTAATTTTTGTCAACATATATATTTAAATAATAAATCTTTAATTTAGAAATGAATAAATATTCTAGATAATTAAACTATTAATTTATGAAAACTTTATTTAAATTGCATTTCAGAAACATTATTTATACATTTTTATTGAATTAATTAACGTTTATCAATTAATAAAAATATGCTATACATTTTTTAATATATTTTTCAAGGCATTTTATTACAAGAATAAAATTAGAAAATATGTTCTCAGTAAAATATTTGCTTTGTATTTAAAATTTTTCGTAATAATTAAAAATTACAGAAATAGCAACTGGTTTTCTACTAAAGCCAAGTAATTAATGGTAATCGTAACATGTAAATTGTTGGTTCCCTAAATTGGTAAAAAAATTACTTTTTTTAAAATTCTTCATGTAATTTACACGCCATAATGTAACATTGTTAAATACTAGTATTTATCACTATCTTCAAGTATAAAAGCGAAAGTTTAGCGTATCCTAATGATAGAACAACGTTCATCAAAGTTAAAAATCTCAAGGTCAAAAATTGTCATTGTTGAAAATTTTGAGACGAATGTTGTGTGCAATAATAGCCATATTTCTTCTGAATCTAATCATCCGAACGTTCTGTGAATTGTAAGGTCACAAGATTGATACTAACTTTACTTTTATAATGAGCGATGGGTGTTTAATTCTGGTTTATTCATTGTCTGCCGGGATAAGTGTCTGAGAGTTTTTTAGGTATCTTTCCTTACTACATGTAAGCCTAATTCTTTATCTATAAAAAGCACTCCCGAATACTATTTGTGAAAGATTTACAGATGCTTCGCAATGATTGTATGCTATTAGGCTAGTCGGTAAGTGGAATTAAAATGTCAAAACGAAGTTCAATTTTGACTTAAAGGTAAGACCGTCATCACTGAAGTGTAAGGTAACGGGTTTAATCTCCAACATTATGCGGAAGATGAACTTAGCTTTCTGTTTTCAATATGCAATCAAAATGATTATTCAAAGTATCTAGAAAGAAAAATCACACCGAAGTCGAAGGTCACAAGTTCAATTTTGTTCTTTTTTTTTGTAGAACAGGTGATGGACACTGCTTTCTATTTGCATATCAATTGCGTGGAGTGAAATGGAATCTAAATGATCTCCCAAGACCATGATGTGCATCGCCAATAGATTCTATCCCATGTAAATATTAGTGGCAATGAGAACTTAGATCGACTGACCACAGAGGGCAGTGAGGAAGATACGCCCACTGGTTCATCACTTACATATCAGGAACTTTAAGGAAAATCTAGACTACATTCAATCTGGCAAATTCTACCCACACACCAATGGTACTCTGGAACATCTCCTGGAACTCTTCTGGAAATAAAATGTAACCAAAAATCTCAGACTGTCTTGGCCAGATTCTCAAGTGGACATCTAAAATGATTATCGTTTGAACGTGGTACAAAAAATTATCCCATTGTAAAAAATCCTGTGATCATCCAGCCTGACCGAAACATATTCTGGATTGCATTGGAGTTTCCCGGGAGGATTTATCCTCAGATCCCCTGCTAGTCATCGACTTTCTAACTGTCAATAACTTATTAAACCAACAACAACAACAGCAATTGAATCTTTCGAATTTCTTTCCTTGTTCGTAAATATGGTTCATTTTATATAAAATGTCTCAAAATGCAATATGCGGTGGATGTTCAAGTGCTTTAAGCGGTCAACTGTTGTTAGGTGTCCATGTTGGAACAGTCAACGTACCTCTGGCTTCATGAAACTCCAAAGTGATGCGAGCGTCCACTCCCAGCGAGAAGTAGTTGTTGACCACCGTCAGCGGAAGTGTTGATCTTCCTTCCTCGTTGATGCTCATGTCTGCGTTAGGGTTCGGAGTTACTTTCAGAAACCACCTGAAAATGTTCGTTTTATGAAACTGCAGCTAAATCTATATGTTTAATTGTATTACGTTTGTTAGCTCATTTTTTGATTTTAGGACATGCAAACATTTAAAATTTACCCTAGTTTCTGGGTTATATCAATCAAATAAAAAAAACTATATAAATCATATTGCAAAATATTTTAAAAAAATTTTTATTACAACATTATTACGATTTTTTATTAGGCAATTTAAGATTTACTATGCAGTGAGTATTAAACTATAATTTGAGATATGAGTATTACTATCAAATTTGAAATAAATAAAAGATCACAAACCGGATCAAAATATGTGCATGTTAATCAATATCATTATCCCTATAATTTTATTCAATATTATATTTCAATAATATTGAATTAAATTTAATTCAATATCATTATCCTTATAATTTACTTCAATATCAGTTTCATGATTTATTTGTAAAATATGAATTTTGCAATGTCATTATGAAATTACGAAAATATCGTTTGAAGACATTTATTTGTTCAAGTTATTTAAAGATATGAGAAGAATTACGAATGGACAGTTTAAATAATTTATTAACACATAATAATCTTTTCTTACTTTCTAGTTAAATAATTAACCATCCAGTTAGTAAAAAATTTAATTTAGTTATAATTTTTAAAGTATTTCACATGTTTTACTTTTTATAGTGTATTTCTTACCCCAGAACAAATCTCAATTTTTCTACTAGGTTTCAGCCTTAATTATAAATCATACTTTTTATGATCTTATAAGTGTGAACAAAAAGTGGATATAATTAATTTTTGCTTTGACTTTTTTGTCATATTTCAGCATTTGTTGTGTAAAACATTGAAATCTTGTAGAATTCTTGTTTTTGATAAAATTTGCATATTGCAAAATTGCTTTTATAGACTAAAATAAGAAAGAATTAGACTCTTAGAATAAGTCTTAAGAATCAAATTCAATAACAATTTGCATTTTAGGTTTTCTGTTTCTTATAATTTAAATTCAAATAATCTGTTATAAAAGAATAAGTAAATGCCAATAAAGTTATTTCTATCGAAACTAATTTATCTAAAACTAACGTACCTATTTTAAAGCTGAAAAAAAGTCTAATTTTGTCCTTATAAGTTGATAACATTGGGATAAAAATATTTGCTAAAAACCAACAAAATGACTGTATTTGATATGCTTCGTCTCTTAAGCTCGATGTTATGTACCAGAAGCGAGAAATTGGGGTTCTAATAGCAATTTTTTGCTTCTGGAGATGTTGTATATTGTACTTGGAATTGTTTGATAACAGACATTCATGTTTATCTGGTATCAAACAACATAAAATACCATAATAAGCAAATGAGTGCAGTAAAAATGTAACTTACCTGTCAAGTTTCACAATTTCGCCTTCTTCGATATTGGTAAGGATCTTTGACAGAGGTTCATCAGTGTATCCCTAAAATAACAGAAAGAAATTAATTTTACAAATCACATAAAATTATTTGCCTATATTTCTTAATGAAGTCAAACATTTTTCTAGACTTTAAGATAAAAAAAAACTAAAAGAATAATTTTGATACATGCAAAAATATTTAATATTACAAAAATAAGTATTACATTAAATATTATATGTTTGATAAAAACAAAAATATATTACATATCTTTAATGTTAGCAATCGATGAAAACAATTTATTTTTAATTTCAATTTAAAATACATTGATATTTTTATTATTTCATATGTTTGGATTAACATTTAATACTCCTTCACAATTCAATATGTTAAATTAGTGCCAGAGCAATGTAACCTCATTTAGCAGTTAAGAAAAGTAAACTTTTTTTTCTTACTCCTCCCCATCCCAAGGACCTCGCCAAGTCATTCCCAGTTCCGAGAGGCAGGACGGCTATCGGAGGGGAAGAGGTTACTTTTAGATCATCCAAGACAGACAGTATCCAACCGACTGTTCCGTCACCGCCACAGGCAAGGATTCGGAGGTTGGGGACTCGCTTGTAAAGATCCAAGCTGGAAAAAAAAATATAAGGCAAAGTGGAAATGTTAAGTTTACTTAAATAATTTAACAAAATAATTCAATTAAAACTCTCATGCATAAAAAAATACCAGAATTTTTAAAGATTGCATTCCTTATTTAAAATGTGTAATTATTCATGAAACAGATATTTTTTTAGCATTCTTATACAAGTATATATATATATATATATATATATATATATATATATATATATATATATATATATATATCATAATGACGCAATCATTTTATGCGCATTGATTATTTACTATTGACTATTTGCGAGCCAATCATTTACTTAACAGCTTGTATTTAGATTTTAATTTGAATTTTCGTAAACACAGTTTCCATCTAGGATGCTCAAGTATTCAGATAACAAATAAAAAAGTTTCTTCTCCTCTAAGCAAGGAGAAAAAATTAAAAAATATATGGAAGTGAATTTTAATGATAAATTTTATTTTATTTCATACAGTTAATTTATATATTAAATTAATTTTTTTGTAAAAGAAACCATTCGTTTTTTTTCCACAGAATTTCATATAAAATATGAGAAGTATTCACTATAAATGATTATGTGTTATATGATAAAACAATGAGTGCAAAAACTAATTTTCTCAAATTAATGACTACTCATAACTATACCGGATTAATGACTGTAAAGTAATGACTAACTCAATATAATGACTGTAAATTTATGACTATTTCTCAAACTAATGACTATGACTCCCAAATTATGACTCAAATTAATGGCTATATATTTATAGTTGAAATATAGCTGAATTTTTTATCTGTAAAAATAAGTAATAGCATACAGAATGTTTGCTATTGTTTGACAGAGGCATGTGACTGGAAACAATAATAAAACAAAATTCAATAAAATCATACCATCTCGACTTGATGAAATATGTATTCATAATACGCACCAAACAAACAAGAATTATGAAATTATTCTAATTCTTTTATGTACTAATGAATATACGATGAAGTATAAAAATTTGTATATGAATTAAATGCTTCCAAATACATAAAAAGCTTTCAAAATAAAATTTTTAAATAAAATATTTAGAAATATTCTTCAATTTTGTTGAAGAAAAGTTTTCAAAAATTATATAGATCAATACTAATGTAAAAATGTAAAATAATTGTAATGAAAAAATTTGCTGCTTATGCAAATTAAATATCATGTAGTTCTTGAATTAAACAGAATGTAGGAAAATCTAAAAGAACTCGATAATTATATAGTTTTCAAAATTTCATAATTTTATTCTCAGAGAATTGCTTCCAATTAAATTTGCACTTAGTATTCCTTGGAAATATATAGCATCTATATAAGCACCATGTTTAATTGAATCTATAAATTATAAGGAATATGTTTAAATAGGTATTGAAAGACATTATAAATAGCATAATTTTTGCTTAAAATTCTAATGATTCATAGAAATTATTTTTCATTATTGTAGAAACAAAATATGTGTATATTAAGGCTTACCCTACTCCTGGTCCTCCTTCAGATAAATCGAATACTTGACGGGGGTTTAAGAGCCACTGAAATGTTCTGAGTAACTTACAACCTTGTTTACCCCCACTCTTTGGGTTAATGAAAACAAGTAAAGGCTTAGACGTTGGTGATGGTATTGGCTTTATTGTAAACACAGTCTTTGAGTTTTCCGTTTCCTGAAAAAAATGGCACCATAATAAAACTTCTTGAAATTCAAACTATGAATAGGAATTAAGGTAAATAAAAGAAATTTTTCAAAGTTTAATTTTTTATTTAATTTTAACAGAATTTTTCCCGTAGGTTTTACAAATTGTATTGGCATCGTAAGAACCTATGTCAACTTATTGTATTTATTTAATAACATATATTTATGAATAAAACATTTCTAAAGACTACAATACATAAAATGCTTTTTAGAAAAATTTGCTTAAAAGTATATAATTTTTTTAAAGGATTATAACAATGTTTTTTTAGCAAATGAGCTGTCAAAAAAATACGGAGTTACATATTTTTGGGGATGTATATACTTCTCACTCTTTTTAGTATTTTCATACTTGATTATTTTATATTATTTATTTCATTGAATTACAAGTCTATTAATAATAACAAGAATAATTTATATAATATAATATAATATATTAAGTTATATAAATTGGTACATGAAAACAAACTGCACATGAATCATATTTAAATACTTAAAAGAAATATATATATATATATATATATATGTAACAAACTATAAATAAAAATAATACTTATAATAAACTATAAAATTAATTATTTAAAAAGTACAATTCAATTAATGTGGAAATTAAAATGTATGATAAAAATGTAGACCAATTAAAAAGTTATAATCTTGTACATAACTTAATGAAGTATTAAGCATATATTTATACGGTAATTTCTTCTTGTTCAATATTGTGTGCATGTGCACTAATTAATTATTTATGTACAAATTGATATTGTTTTATTTTATAGAAATTTCCGTGATAAAATAGGTGTTGAATTTAATGATATGTGTTTCCTATTCAGTTATAAATTTATATTATTTTTATTAAATTTATGATGTAAAGTTTTTCAGTTTACATCCTATTTACATTTAAAACACATTATATTATAAATTTAGTATTTTGCGTAATTAATATTGAATTAATTAGCTGTAAAAGTTAAGCTTACTACATTTTCAGAACATTTTTCTTTTGTTTCATTATAATTACAATATATTCAAGAAAAAAATAGTTTTTTTAATTATTTCTAGTAGATAATTTTAAAAAATCAAATTCTGACTCACTTTACAAGGAAGCTTTACTATCCATGTTGGCGGTACAATTAAGTTGGCATGATCTCCTAAATTGCAATTTTCACTGCTCATTTTTTTCATGTTAAAACATGAATCTTTATTATGGCAGACTTCTTTGCACCAAGAACAACTCATAGCTACTGTTTCCTAAAAAAAATATTTTTATTTGTGAATTTTTCCGTATTTTGAAGCCCTAACATGATATTATTTCTTATTAATCTTAATAATACTCTTTTGTCATCAGGTTTAATTAATGCATACTGTAGTTATGAATAAATTTCATTAAAAAAATTTAATTTAACATCAAATCAATTTTAATTTGAAATGCTCATTTTTGAAAGAAATAAAACATTCAACTTTTATACGAATATTATATACTATATATTATATACAAATAATTTAACTTTTATAAAAATTTTATACGAATATTATATCAAAATTTGCAAAATATTTTCTTTGCATACCTTCATATAGTATTGAAAAATAATTTATATTTCAATATTTATCAATATTTAGACAAGATGTAATATTTCGAGACTTTAAAGTTTTTTTTTTCATGTCTATTAGCAAAATATATTTTTCTCACTTCATTCAATAACGTAATTGATGGCTGTTAATCTGTTAATGAAGTTTGTCAGATTGAATATTGGACTTCTTATTTAATCATAAAAATATCATAGGATCTCCCAACACTATAGATAAGGCCTATTCTCATGTAGCCTATATACTGACTAAAATAAGTAAATTATATTATCTTCTCTTGTTTAATTTGTGCGTTTTATGACAATTATTAAATTTCTAATTAATGCGTGCCTAAAACAATCATAGCGAATGTTGAACAACTTTTTTTAATTTTGTAATTACACCATAAAATAATAAATAAATATTAAATTTAAACTTCGTTTTTAAATTTATGAAATGATACAAATGTGAGCGTTATATTTTAAATTTTATATAAAACAAATGCTTTTTTCGTGAAGAATAATTCTAATTTCAAAATATATTCAGAGGTGTTGCTTAGATAATTCCATGTATACAAATTAAAACTATACAAATGTATTTAATTAAACATATATATATATATATATATATATATATATATATATATATATATATATATATATATATATATATATATATATATATATATATATATATATATACATATATATATATACATATATATATATATACATATATATATATATATATATATATATATATATATATATATATATATATATATATATATATATATATATATATATATATATATATATATATATATATATATATATATATATGTATATATATATATATATATATATATATATATATATATATATATATATATATATATATATATATATATATATATATATATATATATATATATATATATATTCTAAAAGCATAAGCTATCACAATAATACTTAATAATTAATTCATTAAAAATAATATATCAATATCTCTATTTTTGGTGCTTTTAATAAAATATTGGAAAAGCTATTAATACCGATCTTGAATTCATGTTTTAAGTATTAAATATGTATGCCAATAATGCTTGAATATAAAATTACTTACATTTAAAAGGCTGCATACTTTACTACCAAAAGTCTGAAATATAAAATATCTTGTGTTACAATTAAATAATACTTTCTAATTTTAAAGTTTAATGAATTATTTTAGGAAATGACATTTTGTGAAAATAATTATTTTATTCCTTTCTTGGATTCATTCTGTAATCTGTAGTATGCGTTTTAATATAAGAAGCAATAAGTTATCAAAATTGTATTTTAATTTTACAAAACTTGTTTTAATACTGATTACATTTATTAAACTTTTAAAGATTTTGCGTATGAAAATTATTGTTAAATTCATATTCATTCCCATTATTTTTTAAAATATTTTTATAAATGAAAATTGTCAGACTAAAATATTACATAAGTAAACATTATAATATGTATAATATTTACAAAACCTCTTCAAACATTTGCTCATTAATAATTCATAGGAATTACCACTATGCAATTTACCTCAACTCCTTATTAAGTTTTATTATTTTTTTTTTACTTTTTATAAACAAATATGAACGATACTATTTGTCTTTCACGACTTAATCGAATGTAAACAAACTAGTTATAAGACCTTGAATGCACAATATATCGAATTTTATTTAATTTTTAAAGCATGCCACGGTAATTTAACTTCTCCAAATGATAAATATTTGCTATTAAATTTTCTAAAATTAGTAAGCAAAAGTATTTTTTTATAAATGAACAATAACAAAATTTAGTTTTGAATTTTTATTATTCTACGTAATTTTTGCAATTCAATTATCGTGACAAAAACTCATAATTTGTGGAAACAAGATATTTTACTGTCGTGTAGCATCATAACATAAAAAACTTGCTATATTTGAATTACAAAAAATATAATATTAAGAAATTTCTATAGATAATTATTAAACAATACAAGAATATTTCCATACTCATTACAAGTTTTTTTATTTTTTCAAAATTTTATGCAGTTATATAGTTAGCTGTCTAACATAATAAAAGACAAAATATTTTAGGTTTTATAACTTTTCTATATATATATATATATATATATATATATATATATATATATATATATATATATATATATATATATATATATATATATATATATATATATATATATATATATATATATATATATATATATGTATGTATATAGAAATTATAACTTTTATTAACTATAATATGAAAATAGGAGAATACTTAACAAAATTCGTACAATCATATAGTGGACATCAGTATTTTACTTGTAAATATATTTTTATTTCGAAATACATTGGTATCACGTTTTGAATCAACGGATTTTAAATCAAAGCCATTTTAAGTACCACGTTGTTGATGTGATACATATTTTGGGAGGTAAATAACATTCTAGTGAACTTCTTAAAATTAGAAAAAATTAGTGAGTAAAAACCACTGTACATAAAAGTTCTTACCATGATGGAATTTGAGGCGACTTCGTCGTCAATTGAAGTAATACGATCCATTGATGCGAAACCTTTCATGTCTTTTTTGAAAGATACTAACTAGCAGCAGGCTCACTCGGGTTGATTACTATGGTGTTCGTGCACTCGGAAATAAAATAAAAAAAGTACATATCCTCTCCCCGTTACTATGCAACCGGTCAACAGAATGAAGAGTTTTTATGACTTTCCATGGAAGGGGGGAAGAAAGAAAATAAATTGTCAATAACTCCGTCGCAAACTATTTGGTTTTTAACCCATTTTTTTTGTTAGGCTTAGTACATGATGTTTGTATGGAATCAGCTTTAGTAATTCTTGTGTAAGTTTATAAAAGTTAAAAACTTAAAGTTCATTAACCTTTAAGTTCTTGAAGATTTCATGAGAATTTGGGGATTAATATCATAAATTTATTATTTTTTTTAGCTTTACTGAAATAAATTATGCATTTTATTTTATGATTTTAAATGAATTTGTTTGTTTCAAATACAATGCACATTTCAAAGTATTATATTCAACATCAAAAGATAAATAGATCTGGTGTAGATGTTTTCCGAATGTGTAGAATTATTTTATAGTATAACATGAATAACAGCACCAAATTATCATAACTATCGGAGGATTGTTGAATTGAAGGGTTTCATTGTCTAAAAAAATGTAAGCAGTCAAACACGAAGGAATTACACAGAATTTTCATAAAATATTGATTTTTAATTAATAAGAACAATTTTTTAATTTAAATCCTTTCTACTGTTATTAAAGGATGTATTTTTTTAAGTATTTTTTAAAGAAAATCACAGTAATATTTAAACAATATAGATTTATAAAGTAATGGAATTTTTATGTGAAAGGTAATCAGAAAATATATGCATTGTATATTGGTATATATACAGTTGTATTTTTAAAATTGTGCAAATAATTTAACTGTGTAATAATATCAACTATAATGTCAAATGAAGAAAACTAATCTAATATTTCAAGCGTAACCAGGAAACATTTTAAGCAAAAATTCAGAAGTATAAAATAACACAAAAAGAAACTATGTTACATGAAAGTTGCATTCATTGTAATTTAAACATTTAGATTAGTTTCTTGATCCTTCTATTCTTTTAAGAATATATTTATTTTCCTTAGTTGAATTTCCTGATTTTCCTGAACTTGTAGTGGTTTTAAGTATGCTTTTAAGTAAAATAATAAAATAAATGTTCTACTTTAGTCTTGATAAAATTCTACTTTAAATTTGTATGTATTTATAGAAATTTATATTTACGATAAGATCGCTCTTTCCCTCTCTCTTATTTGCAAAGCTTTCAAATCTTTATTCATTAAATAAATAAATAACTCGCAGTAGAATGTTTAAAAATTTAAGCATTTAATTCCAATTACTTTTGAACAAGTTCTACAACGACCTTTAGGAGCACGTCTTGAAATCCAGTGATGACTAATATCAGTATTCTGGAAAAAAAAATTACCATTTATTACTTTTCATAACTTTAATCCTAGTTATGAAAATAAGAAAGTTAGCATCCAAATTTTACAAAATATTAATCACAAGGCTCTTTCATTTTCTTTGTAAAATGTAAATTAGCATAATTGTAAACAAAAATATACAACATTTTTTAAGCAATTAATCAATGTTACGAAAAGAAAAATACATAATAATCATATGTAAAACATTAATTTTAGAACTTATTGTAAAAACCAGGGGAGATGAAGAATAGTTTTAGTGTATAAGAATTTTTAATTCAACAAAAAAATTAAAATCGAATAATTTTATTAGGAATTAAGGAAACATTTTGAAGAAACAACTTAGAAAATTTTAAGAACAAGAATGGAATTCAAATTTTTTTCATGACTATTATAATTAAGTGGAGATAAACCATCTTTTTAAGAGCAAATAACTACTTTACTGCAAAAATCTAATTCATATAAAACTAAGACACTTTATATTATCTTTGAAAATTATGCAGTCAATTTTTGTAAAACCTTTAAAATTAATTCAAAATTTTAGTATATTAAAAGAAATAATATTATTAGCATATTGTAAATAATACTTAATTTATAATTATAATAAATAGTATAATTATGCTATAATGTATTTATTTTCATAATGAGATAAATTATAATGAAAGTTATAAATGAATAATATTGAGAATACGAAGCATAAAATGTATGCAATGAACAAAAATTTTTATTAGATTTATTTGGATATGCGTATGTTATATTTACCTCAAATACTTTATGAGGAAAAAAACTTATAATTATAAATATTGAAAATTTACCATAATAGATAGCAATCTTTAAATGTAGTTTTACTTCATTGTATATCCTATTGATTATGTGGTTGTCAAAGAAAGTTATTACCGTTTGTTCGACGTTTTTTTTTCCCAGCAATTTGAGTTCCTAGTAACGAACGGCTTTCTAATGTAACTTTTTTCCAACTTAGGAATTCTACTACCTCATCGAATCAATAGGCCACTTCGGTGCGTAGTACGCTTTGGACAGCGCACATGTTTTTTCAAATATTTTCCAAGAGCTCATAAATGAATGTGAATCTCTTTTTTGCTTCCATGGAAACTTTTGAAATTATGATAATTTTGAGGAATTTTACAGAAGTAAAACATATAGGACGCGTCTAAAAGTAATTTCATTTTTCGGAGAAATTTTTATGATATAGTAGATTTATGCAAGTTATGAAACAGAGTTATCAGTTAGCTCTCATTAAATTTTCTTTTCTGTTTTACTTCGAAAAATCTAAAGACAAAAACTGATTTTTCCAAATTGGTTATAATGTGCCCTTGAGCAATAATTATTTGTGTTTCTTTTTTTCATAAAGTATATTTTTCTGACTATTTCTATAAATTATACACTTACACAAATATACAAATGTCTTGAATTTCAAATTATTTGTGCTCTCAAACACAGCTCGCAAATAATGTAAGTTTTTTTATTTTTTAATTTCTAGGAATTTTGGTAAAAGTTTACAATCTTGGTTCTTTGGTGATTTTTTTGGCGCCAAAATAGTTATCAAAATGTCACAAACTAAATGGCCGCTACACGAAAGCTATTCAAAGCTTACCAGGATTACTGGAAATTAAAGTTTATCGCCAAACCAAGTGGTACCCGATTCTGCACCGAACATGAAATTTGTATTCACATGTTTCGTATCAAAAGTTTTAAAAGAAAAAATATGATATTTAATCCTTACAAGATTTTAATCTTTATAACAATATTGCACACTAAAATATTACATATTGCATTACTTATAATATTAAGAAGTTACTATAGTGTATGGCAAGGTTATAAATATTAATTTTTGGATATATGGCGGGAAATTTTAACATTTATATAACTTTATTCCTGATGAATTTTAATATGAAATAATAGGTTTAAATAGTTATCTTTTTATTATTTAGAAGATTTATTTATGAAAGTTAACTTATTAATACATGAATTATGTAACAAGCATATTAATAAAGACATTCATTTAATCATAATTTCTTATTTATAATTGAAAATTTATTCTTATTTAATTTTGAAAAGCACTTAGTTATTTACAAAGGTTTATGAGCAAGTTTTAATGATTTTTGATAAAAGAATAACTCTTAAATCTGCAATATTTTAAAATAAAGAATATGAGTGTTTGATTTTGCTGATATATAAAGCGATAAATCTTTTAAATTTTAACTAAAAATAATTTTTTTAAAAAAAACTAAAACAATCTAATAAAAAATTAACGAAGATAATCTAAAGAAAAATATTTTTTTGATGATATCGTTATTTTAATGCCTATACGATAATTTTCATAAAGTAAATAATCAAATATTGAAGTTTAAAGTCACTCTATGCATAAAGATACATTTAGCAATTTTAATATTATTCAATATTAGATGACATGCTATCAATTTAGAATAATTTTGCAATTCTACTTTGTGTGATTTACAGAAACTTTTAATTGAACTAAACATTTTTTTTTACTATTTGGCGAGTGATGGAATTCGAGAATTCATATCACTCAGAAAAGTACATTCTATGCAGTTTAAAATTAATCTCTTTTAAAATTTTAGCTAACTCAAAATTATTTTCCAGTGATAAAATAATACAATTAATGGCTGAGAAAATATAAATGTTTTTCTAATTTTTAGAAAACACACATAAATTGTTATAAAATCAAATAAAGGCCGTGATAGGCGTGAGAATTTCTTTCTTTATTCTTAAACTCAGCATAAATTTATTTACACAATGAATATAATTTATCCATTCATAAATTATAAAGTTTATGCGCATGATTTTGGTTGCATTTCTGAAACAAAAAAAATATACAACTTTTGTATTATAAAGCGAAACCAGTTACATTATATGATCTTTCATATTCCTATTGTTTTCATAAAAGTAAAACAAAAGTTCTTTTTAATTTTATATTTAGAACAATTAATATCTTCATAATTTCTCCACAATTTCAGTATGCTGAAATTTTAAATGAATTGCAAACGCAGCACATCTACCATTAAATAAATCGCTAGTAAATTACTTGATATAGCATAAAAATGAACACTTGAGGCAATTGTGTTTCATTGCATGTTTAAATGCAATCTTTATAAAGGATACTAGCTGAAAGTGGGCGTGGTCTAAAGAAACCATCCAATCATGCCAGGGTAGCAGAAAACAAGTGGATTTTTTTTCAGCCAAGAAACAGGAAGAATAAACTAAAAAAATTAATCCAATTTCGTATTTGTGCCTAGTTGGAACAGAAAAAAAATCTCTCCGACAACGGCAAATAATAAGCTCATATGTCATAATTAGATGATGTCTTCCATATATTTTGGAATATAATCACGTACATCATTTCCTCCAACTCGCATGCATGGAAATTGGCTAGTGTAAAATATTTAACGAAAGAAAAAGGGAATAATGCATTATATATTTCATGTAAAATAAAAGTAAGTAAGTAAGGGAACTGTTGAACTTGGTTTTTAAGCTCTTTATTTAATCAGAAACTATGTTCAGCGAAGAATCAGCATTATATATGATTTAAAAAAATCTCATAAAATTATTTTACAAAACATGCAGTGTTTAAAATCAAGACCTCATTAGAACATAATAAGATAATTGAAAATTAACTATTTTTTTATTTACCAGTTTATTGCACTCTGTTATGAATGTATCATAAGTCACAAGAGAAGGCATAAATTTAAACATTTATTAAATGTAAAATCAATTATAAAAATAATCATCACAAACGTTATCCCTTCTTATGCATACACAATATTTTTGGTTATTATATTTAGTTATTAAAGTGGAAAAACAAAATTATTACATTTAAAAATTAATATAAGATCCTTTACTAAGCTCCTGCATAAATTCGCTAAGGTTGAATAATTCAGTACGTTATAAATTAACGTATTTTTACTAAATAAATGAATAAATATATTGAAAAATAAATGAATAAATATAGTTGTTTGTCAGAGATTTAGTAATGGCAACACATGGTATAAATGCTAACTATTAATGATGATACAAGATGCGACATTTTATATTTGTTTATCTCGTTATTTTTTAATCAACCTGTAAATGGTATATAAAACTACAAAATAATAATTTAATAAAAGATTAATTACATTTAAATCCGCAGGATTATGAATGTAAATGGATAATTCAATTAAAAATGTGGTTCAATTATACAAAATAATACTTTAATAAGTAGTTAATAACTTCTTAAATCAACATGAATGATTACAACGTGTGTGCATTTATAAACGGTAATCATTATTGCAGTATATATATCAAATTAATTAACTTCCACTAAGATTTGTATAATTAAGTTTGAGTGAATTCAAGAAAAGATCAAACTAAGCAAAATATGTTGATACATCTTCAATCAATTAATTACACTTGATTCAGAAGGTTAATTACATGAGATTAAAACATTCAGTGTTAAGTGAAGAATGTAAATCATATAAATTACATTAAAATAAATCTATACTTAGTAGTTTTATATGTATTTAAAAAGTATAAAAATACTGTCCAAATTTACTTCTCTATATGAACCGATTTCAGCATCTTGATATGTTGATCGACACATCACCTGCATCTGGAAATAAAGAAGAAAACTTCTGTTTTTATCCGCTTTTTGTAAAAAATACAAAATGTTTTTAAAAAGAAATAAGTAAATTAAAATAGATATTGTAATCTATTCTTTTAAATGGTTTTTCTTACGACATTAAACTACAAATAAGAAGTTGAACTTTATCAGCCATGAAAGAACTAAATGGAAAGGAACTCTATTATTTTTGAGCTAGTAATACTAGTTAATAGTTCCAAAAAGCATGAATTTATTCGATAATTTAAAAGTAAATGATTACATATATAAAACTAACAGACTCCAAAATTCTTATATTATTAATAATACTTGAAATATTTACAGAGGAAAGTGATATCTGTAACATATTAATGCAGGATATTTTTTCACAAAACATAACAATAGTAAAGTTCTCAAAATTTTTAACATATATTAATAGAGTTATAAATTATTTAACATCTTTAAGACTATAAATTTCCAAAACGAAGATTAATTGATTTAATACAAAGAAATTCAATTATTGAATAATTATTAAAGAAATCAATTATAATTTATAAGGATTAAATTAATAGCAATTTTCAAAGAAAATTAAATGAAATTTCAAAATAACTATTGTAAAAATTTTATTTTATGCAAAAAGTCTATTAGAAATAATATTTTTTTGTTATCTTATTAGTGTTTTCAAGTTATATAGAAAAGAATCTTTCTATATAATATATTTTTGTAGTTTTGGGAAAATACTTATGTAAATTTATAAACATTAATTAATTGTTATAATGCATCGAAATAAATGGAAATGTTATTATTTTGAAGTTGTAATATTTAATTTGAAACATAAAGCAAAATAAAGACCTATTTTTATTTATATTTAAAAACTGGTTATAAACTTTTAATCTTAATTTAGCAATATTCTTGAGTGATTTATTTTCCCAAGCGTGATTCTCATAATTAATTAATACATATAAAATAAGCAATCCACACAGAGGTTTCACCTAAAATTTTTGGATATTTAAATATATCTCAATGTGTAACTTATACTATTTATTCACACGGAATTTTAAGAGGGAAATGTAATATTTTATTTCAAGTAAATTCAGCGCAACATTTTTTAATTATTAAAATAATCAGGGTGAAACTGAATGAAAAACGTTACTATAAGAAATTATAGATTATTATGTCAGTTTATAATAAAATAAATATATAAAGGGCAAGTTTCTCTGAAAATATAATTTTGAGAATATTTTATTTTGTAATTATTCATTATAAAATAGGAACTTTCACATCATTTATATTAATAAGGATCAAATTGTAAATAAATTTTTTTCACTTAAGAACTACATTTAATTTTTTCAAAGTAATTCTTTATGCACACCTGATATATTAATAATATATATTTAACTTTTGTAAGTCACTATCTGAACTTTATCTGTAACACTTAAGTGACAAATAGTTTTCAATACTTAATCATTATTTTCACAGGTGACATATTTTATTTTAGAAAATATAAAATTAACGAATTCTTCCTTAATATGACATTTTCTATAAGCTTAAAATTTGTCTTAGTTTATAAAATATCAATAATAATCAATTCTTCAAAGTACGAAAAAAAACATTTTAATGTAAACTACTGAAATGTCATTTTATAAGATTAAGTTAACATAAAGTTTATATAATACGTCACTTTAGTAAATATATTAAATGATATTATTATTGTTTGATGTTTATTTCTTTTCCTCAATAAATTAAAATAGATCGGAAACTATCCAAGTAATATCATCAAATATATTTCATTCATTTTCTTAATTAATTAAGTATCGGAACCTGTGAGGTCATTATGTTAACGATAAATGTATAGATTTAATTGAATATTTACAATTTTTATATGATAGTTTGAAACAAAATTTTTTAACAATTTATTTTAAAAAATATTTTTGTTCAAATGCGACTATTAAAGCAATAAAATAAATTTATGTTGATTAAAAAAAGTTTTGTAGGATTTTCTTTTTGTAGTCGCTATAATAAAAGCAACATCACTAGAGATAACTGAAATACAACAATTCATTCACTTTATATAGAAAGATATATTTTCTGTTCATAAATACTAGATAAAAAAAGCTTATCTATAAGTATCTTAACTACTTTTTTTTATAAGATTTACCTTATCTATAAGAATGGGTTTGCAGTCTTCATGAACGATAATCTTACAGGATGAACATTTAATCCGCGGTCCTCTGTCCTGTAAAAGAAAAAGATTGGTTTTTGAGAGAAGGAAACATTTACTACATATTTTGAACAGCTAAAGTTCTTGAATAGCTCTGGAAAAACAAAACAAAAACTCCATTAGATTAACTTCAATTGAATTTTCTTTGTTACTGACAAGTTGTTGATAAATTGGATACTCCTTAGAAATTAAAAATCTTTCATTTCACTTTCTTTATAAAACTTTATAACCAAAAACTTTTCTTATTTAATAATATATAACGTAAAATTAATATTTTCCAAGTATAATTTCATTACAATATATATATATATATATATATATATATATATATATATATATATATATATATATATATATATATATATATATATATATATTACAAGCTGACCCAGCCACGCGTTGCAGTGGCTGAGTAATTATAATACATTGAATCAATTTTTTACTAACTCCTTGGTACAATCAAATAAATATTTTCTAAAAAAATTTAAAATAGGTTCATTCATATGAGATTAAAAATAAAACGTTTCACCAAAATTTAAAAGTAATAGGTAAAGTATCGAAATTTTGAAATTAAGCACAAATCAACAAATACTTTCTGAATTTACATTTTATTCATCTTATATTAAATTATAGTTTGTAATCAGTGACTTACTTATAAAATATACTATATAAATTAAAAACATCTAAAAATAAATTGTTATAAATGAGGTAGATAACATTGACATCGAACTATTATTTTTTCAATTTTAAATTATTAAAACTAAAAAATTTTTCCGAGGCATTATACTGAAATAAAGAACAATTAAAAGAATTTATCATTTGAATAAATAAATTAGATTAAAATGTACTGCTGAAAAAATTATAATTATCAAATTATAAAATAAAAATTAAAGGCTATCAAGAAATACTTACATGTTTTCGAGGTGGTATGAAAATTAGTAGAGAAAAACAGTAATAAATAAAATTTTATTTTACTATTTATAATATTAAAAATATTCAAACTGAACACCGCACAATAATAACACAATACAAAGTATAATTATGAAAATGATTCATGAAAAATTGTTATAGTATGATTATACATTATAAAAATATATGTAAATTCTATAATTAATCACGCGCTTGCGCGCGCACGTTAAATTTCTCGAAGATGGTAAAATCTAGAAAAATAAACACGTCGCCATCTGCCGAATACCTGTGCAACTTAGATGCTAAACCGCCATCTATTACGAACTTACATAACTAACTAATAAATAAACAGTAATGTCGTATAATAAATATTGAGATCAATAATTAAGAGATAAAAACTATTCTATCTTTTAAGTTGGACCATATTATAAATGGTTACAAAATTTTATCAAAATCCGTTCAGTAGTTTCGGAGTTTATCGGGAACATACATCGTGACACGAAATTTTTATATATATAGATATATATCGTAAATATTTTTATAAAATTAATCAAATGTCAAATGAAGAATAATAAAGTGAAAATATGAAAGCAGATGGAACAGATATTCAGTAGACAGTTCAGAATTTAAAATAAACATAGAATAAAAGGAATATATGAATTTGATTTGATTTTGACTACAAATTTATTAGTGTATTTTGGTAACTTTGGATTTAATATTATACTTTGGTTAATAATTTGGCTTGATATTTATTCCCTCTATTTTGGCCTAATATTACATATTTTGGCTTGACATTTTTAATGAGACTTCATGATGTAGTAGCTTCATTAAGACTAATCTGGAGCCACTACAGAAAAGCCATACTTTATGCCAATGTAATCAAAATCCCTGAAGAAGCTGGCCATATTGGTAATTCTTTTCATTAAATTTTTAACTGTCTATTGAATATATGTTCCATTTGTTTACTATACTTCATACTTTTACTTTATTCTTCTTCTTGTGGCATATGATTACTTTTATAAAAAATTTTCGATTAAATATGTATAAATATACATATAAACTTATATGCACACATTCATATATATATATATATATATATATATATATATATATATATATATATATATATATATATATATATATATATATATATATATATATATATATATATATATATATGATTGTTCCATACATGATTCCATAGATGCAGTAACAATCAGATTTCTCATTTAAAAACATCTTCTTAGGGAACACATTTTCACGCAGTTTTTTTGTTTGCGTTTATTTTTTATCATATGATTCTTATCAAGACTACAATGCGAAATTCATATCAAGTTTACAATGCGAAATTTCAATCAACAGTTTTATTGAAGAATTAGGAACATTTCAAATTGCTTCAATAGTTCAGTTGCAACAATCTTAAGATCACTTTTGCAAGAAACGACCAGGGCTTCGAATCACCTAATGAAATTGACATTTTAGAAACAATGCATTTGAATGTGTCGTAAAAGAATGATATAGAGGTCATTTTGGAATAAAGACTTTATTAAATTACAGTGTATTCTTTTTAAATAAAGCTAAAGCTATTTACCTAATAACGATATAATGTGTAGATAAATTTGTTGACTTGAAGCTAGAGACTTGAATATAAATACATGAAATTCGAAGAAGGAACCCATTGCTGCCTAAAATTTCTTTGAGGTATTTTTTGAATGATGACTCAGATATAATTGATGAGTAAAGAATATTGGATCATTGAACGATTCAGAACACAATGAATGAAAATGAAAAGAATTTTCATATATTAAACAAGAAGAAATTGTCGCAGTGCTTCGATCATTTGTATAACAAGCAATCACATTTTTTAGTTAAAACAATGAAATATTTTCCTACGTCAAAAAAAATGGGGGCTAAAAGAAAAAGTAATTAGAAAATTAAGTGATTACTTTGATTAATTTTTCAATAAAAATCCGATTTTTCATGATTTTTACTTTTATGGGTTTCTTACACAGTAATGATTAGATAATTTTTGGAGAATATTATTTATAAAAGGAGTACAGTATTTGGTGACAAAATTAATAACTGTTTTTAATTTTCTGTGAGAACTATTTTACTAATCCTTAATAGTTCTTAAAAAACAGATGTCTGCTGTATAGGTAAATAAAATTACACCCACCCACACACATACACATATGTGTGTGTGTGTGTATATGTATACATACATACATACATACATATATATATATATATATATATATATATATATATATATATATATATATATATATATATATATATATATATATATATATATATATATATATATATATATATATATATATTAGGTCTACCGGAAAGTTCTGTCCGCTCCGGTTACAATCAGCTTCAACAAGTATTCAGCACAACAAACCATTTCCGACAATATTCGGAAACTAGGGTTTGTGTGGAAGTATTCGAGATGGGTGCCACACAAGTTAAGTGAGAAGAATTTGAATGATCGAATCATCATATGCACATCTCTGCTTGCACGCAACAAAATTTAACCATTCTTGGACCAGGTCATAACTGGGGATGAAAAGTGGATTACCTATGAAAACATCATAAGAAAAAGGGCATATTGTGAACCCGGAAAACCTGCCCCCTCTACCTCTAAACCGAAGTTGAGCCTGAACAAGATAATGTTGTGTATATGGGGGGACATTCGAGGACCAATGCATTTTGAGTTGTTGAAACCAAACGAAAAGCTAAATTCGGAGAAGGTACTGTCAGCATTTGGATAAATTAAAAACAGCACTCCAAGAAAAGAGGCCGGCGATGTTCAATAGGAAGGACATCATACTGCTTCATGACAAAGCCAGGCCACATGCTGCTTTGGTGACTCGTCAGAAAGTCGCAGAGCTAGGCTGGGAAATTCTGTCGCATCCACCATACTGTCCGGACATAGCACCATCTGATTATCACTTGTTTCTGTCCTTACAAAATTTCTTGCAGGGCAAACAATTCAAGAATGAAGAAGATATCAGACAAGCACTTGTTCAATTTTTGGCCTCTAGAGATAATACATTTTTTAAAAATGGGATATACAAATTGCCATCACGCTGGCAAGAAGTCATAAATAATGATGGCAATTATATTATTCAATAAAGTTTATCCAAAGTATGAAAAAATGTATTCCGTTATTTCCTTCTAAAATGGACAGAACTTTTCGGTAGACCTAATATATATATAACAGTTTGACATTGTATTTTTAACACAAAATGATTAAAAATAAATATTTGATATACACATTTTGACTAAAATTATTTCAATGATAATTTTGACCAATTCTGAAATAGTATTGGTAATTTTTATCCATGAGTTGATTACACATTCGGTGAGATAATACTGGAAGGAATTTGATTTAAATAAATTTTAAAAAATCTTTCTTTAAGGAAATCTTCCTTAATTTGAAATGGGTCCTTTGACACGGAAATAGCTTTGCTTACAACTGAAAATTTTTAAAGAGTTCTTCATTGTGTGTTATGAAACTTCACTTTCTTCCAATAAAACACAATTTAGTTTAAATTTGCTGTATTTTTAAAAAGATACCTCCTTTTTTTTCAAATCATGTTTCTAAATCAAAATAATCATATTTCTAACAATCTACTTTTAATTATTATTTAATATTTTTTTCAAATTACATTTTTTATAATATTAATATAACTTTAATCGTAATTTGATTGCAACCAAAACTTTTTAAACAAGAATTCCTAAGATTGTTTGTACAACAAATATGGACTGCTACTAATATTTTTGAACAAAAGTAATTGAGTTTTATTATACAATTACGTTTTGCCTTAAAAAATCAAAATTCATCTAGAGTATTAATCATTCTTTAAATTATTAGTCAATGAATATTAACATTGTTTTAAAAAACGATTTTATTTTGAATCAATAACATATATTATCAGGAAAATATAGAAATACAATCCAGTAACATGATGTGTCACTTCTTTTATAAAAGGGAAAATAGACAAACTTTGTCAAGACATATCTCTACATATTCTATTTAACACTCATTAGGATTAGATTCTTTAAATCTATCAACACAATGATCTTTGAAAATGTAAACGATCAATCTAAGTAACCTTAAGATAATAAACTTTAAACATATAAATTAAATAATCATGCATACTGTATGTAAGGATTAAAGTTTTTCATTTTGACTTTAATTAGGTTCTGAAGTCAAAATATTTTAAAGCTTTTTTTAAAATGATTATAAACACTGTTTATAAAAAAAGATATTTAATCTATGCGTTATGATCTTTATTCCTTTCTCATGTTCTATAATAGATTCATCAAAAAGTTCCATGTGTTCTTGAAAATGACGCACATGCATCTTTATCCAATTCTCACAATCATCTTATAAATAGCTTCGATTCCTTGAGAAGTTAGGGGAACTAGGAAGATAACAATCTCCATTGTCATTTGAAGTAAGTAGGTTAGCTTACTAAGATAACAATCTTGGAGTAGTTTGAATACTATAACAAAAACAAGATGGATCACATATCATTGGATTCTCCACTAATGTTTTGCCTGCTCTCTGATTATTATTTATGTCACTATGATTGAATTCAATTTCAATGAAATGAAATAGGAGTCAAATTGTATATGTATTAGTAAGAAAATTAAAATTGTTATATATTTTCAATATTTCTAATTTATCTCGTCACGCGAATTTGATTCTAATTCACATAAATTTGATTTGCTTTTACGTGTGTGTATGAATGCCATTACATAACGATTATAAATAATTTGTTTTTGTATATTCAAATATATTGGATTTCAATAATTTTAAAGAACTGTTTAAAAAATGAGAAACTTTTTTAATAAAGTATTAAAGTTCAGTTAAAATATCAAAAAATGTGTGTTCCTTATTTATCATACCCTTTTTAAATGTGTACATTCTATTATTTTATTAAAATTAAAATTATGTCTCAAAAATAAAATACCTGTACCCCAGAAAATAGTAGGTTTTTTTCGACAGATAAATCCTTAAAATGAGTTTACTTGCTTATTTTTCATATTATGATTAATTGAAACTATTATACTTTTTGATAATCTCTTTCTCTTCAGAATACGGTTTCAGTTAATAAATACTGATTGCAAAATAAGCTCTTTTCTGCTGTGGTAACAAACAGTTTCGGTATATTGGTGATGTTTTTGTTTTGGTATATTGGCACATATTCAAAGGTATTTGATTTTAATAATTATGAATTTATATTAAGAAACTAAAGGTTTTTCTTTATTCGATAGCTCCTCTGAAAGACTTAGTTTTTCATAAATAAAATGTAAAATTTATTATAAATGACTTCAGAAATGAAAACAAGTGAAAGTAAGATAAAAGTTTTGATTTCTTAACTCTCTCACACATACACACACACATTAATTTCCGAATCAATATTTTCTGTCATGATTAAATATAATATTAGGATAAAGATGGACATTTAAGCATAGTTATTGCATACCAAATTAAGGGACGATGTTTGAAACATATATAATAAAATCATAGAGATATGCAAAACTTTTCCTAAAAACAATATTATTCATCAAGCGAGAATCATTTGAAAACTCTTTTAAAACATTGAAAAGTCTTAAAAGGAAAAATAATTAAAATACAGGAAAACTTAAGGTTATTTTGAAATAATTTATTAAAAGAGACAATAATTTATAAAAAAGAAAACCTTGACATATAATCAATTTTTAACGAAAATTCGAAATATAAAGAGAAATGTTAAAATAACAATATTTAATAACTGTTAATGAATGCTTTTTTTGCATAAAGATAGTCATTTCTCTTTTGATCTTTGACAATTTTTAAATCTATAGCAGAGTAATTTGATTTGTTGATTGATCAATAATTACTTTTTCATATGAGGGCTTATTTGACTATCATTTTTTAATTAAAGTGAATTATTAATGATTACAGTGAAACACACACTAAATGAAATCTATATAATAAACTGTTGATCTAAAAGCTAAATTGCTGATCAATAAGAATCCATCACAAAAATATAAAAAGAGCTTTTATACAAAAATATTTTCAATATAATTTTAACTGAAATTTTCATACCGGTTTTTAAACCTAAGTAGGTTTGTTTAGTAATAAGTTTATAGTAATTTTTAAATAAGAATAAAATTTGTATACCTCAGAGTTTTTTCAAATTGGGAATATGCAAATAAATATAAATGAATAATTTTATAAATGATTCAAGCATTTAAATTTTTCAACTGTTTTATGTTAAAATTCCCAATTTCATCTTTAAAAATTAAATGCAAAGTTTTTACATACATCAGAAATGGTTTAAGAAATTCTTTATATTTAAATTTAATTTAAACGTTTCGAAGAAAATTTTTAAATATTGTAAAATAAATGCAATTATGAACATTGAAATAGAATCAAAATTTAAAAGATGAATTTTTTTAATACTTTTACTTTTTTGTAATCGAAACAAGCAAATTACTCTTTTATTTTCATTATTTTTTTTATTCATTTTTCAATACATTTCAAAAACATTTGGTAACATTTTTAAGAAATTTGCATGCAAACTGAGTAGCAGCATGCATTTTGTACTGACCATTTTGAACGAAAAATCAATTAATTTTACACCATTATTATAATATGAATTTTTTTATGTTTTTTAAAGAGCTTTTATTTAAGTTCGTAGGGAACTCAAATTTGTCAAAGAACGTCTTTGACAAAGAGAACTTTATCAAATTTTAATCTAATTATTGTTGAATAAAGTTAAGGGATAATTTATGTCTGCATGCATATTTGTTTGAATAGATTCTTGAGAATTTTAAAATTTCACCTTTGTTACATGAAAATATGATTTATTATCTTTAAAATGTCCTTATAAGCGGCGAAAATGCCATACTAAATATTTGCGAATATACAAAACGAATATAAAAAACAGGATTGAGAAATTCCGGAACTATATCCATACCGAAATAAAAAATGTGAATATAAAAGACAATATTTATATTCCGCGTTACATCCGAAGTGAAATAAAATATAAATATGAAAAAACAGGATTTAAACTACCGCGTTTTATATCCGATAAAGAAATCCAAAATAAAAATAGCGATCATTTCCAGGATGTGCGGCAGCGAGACATTCCGGCGCTGTATTTGGTGACACATTTGGCGACTGATCGTTTTTGGTGATGCTTTGGCGAAGGAAAAAAATCACCAAATTTTACCAGATTTGGTAATTTTTTGCTGAGACTGTGGCGTCTTTTCGCGCTTCACGAGCTGAGACCGTAACACTCAGCCTAGCCTAGATAATTCATTTACTATCTATCCGAAAAGCGTAATCTATACATATTTCAATAGATGGATATGGTATTTCCACTTTTTGCAATCATACATTTCGTGAGAAAAGTGCTTGAGATCTCTTGATTTGTGCCCATGTGAAGTCTGAACATAGTATAACATCTATAATAAGATTTTTTCGAAAATAGGTCACATACAGTGTAATTATTTAAATATCTTAAAATAGCTTTCAAATATTATATTATCTGTTACATGATATCTATATATATTCATCAAAATTCTATAACTTTTTAATTAACAAATCAATTGAATAAAATGGGCTTTTTTCTTTATTTTCCATAAACTAGAAAATAATGAGAAAGGATTTATAAATTGTAAAATTTGTTATGGATAAATTTGAAAGAAATGTGGATAAGATTATATAATATGAATTTTACTAAAAGTTAAAACAAGACAAAGTTCTTTCACCTGTTTATGGTATTTGTAATTGAAATAGAAGCATGACAAAATTCATGTGACGAATTTTGAATGCATACCAAGAATGCTTATAGTTCTAAAAAATTAGGTTACATTAAGATTTTCTGCTTTATATTTCTTTTACCGATAAAGATCTATTTACCAATAAAATTTTAAATAATAGAGATTAATAAAGCCTTTTGATACTCAAACAGTTTTTATAAAATAAAATTAAAAACAGTTTTTCCTAAAATGTTTTTTTTTTCGAAAAACTTCTTTTTCACATATTCATATTCTTTTCTATATCTGAGGGCGTATTTATCCGGAAATGCTTATAATGTTATGAAATACAATGCGTGATAGTATTCTAAAAAACATTTATTTGATGGTTACTTTCATATTCCTTAAGTAAAGCCATTTCTAATGAACAAGTATTAATAACACATAATATGCAGGTTATCATTTTATGTATATTGACAAGATTTGTGAAACTTTGCAGGCATGGTGAAACTTGATAAGAGAAGAAGAGTTATCTCTGCATTCGATTTACAAATGGCTTTCTTCTGCGCTTACAATTTGCAGTATTGTTTTGCAATAGAGAACTATATACATCAAATATTTGCTGTCGTTTTTTTGGCTCAGGAACAATAAAAAAACTGCTTTATTGCAAAATGACAGTTTAAAAATCTCGTCTCTGAAAGATCGTAAAGTGACGTCGAGAACGATCAAGAATTTCTTGGCCTGTTTTGTCACATTTTGAGCTTCATCCAAATTTCCAACGAAGCGACCTTGGGTTATATCACTTAGATATTGTTTCCTGGATTGTCTGTCAGCTGTATCACACCGTAATACTATTTAAAAGCCCCATATGCATAGCAATATTATATAGCTGAGTTACAATGTTTGTCCACTGATTGGAGGAGTCCATAAATCACGTGATATACCATGTGATTTATAGACTCCTCCCAACCACTCATATAATCTGCTGCTATTACCAGATTGGTATTTTATTACTGTTTATTTCATCTTTCTCGTGGGAATTTTCTTGATTCGTCCTGATCTTTTTATATTAAATTTCGTAAAATATTTCAGTGACATAAAAATAAAATATTTTTGGAAAATTTCACCACATTGAAAAAATACTTCAGAATATTCTTTATTATTTGCACAGTTTACTAATGCTATTTTTCATATTTAATGGTTTGTTTTAAATTCATAATTATGTGCTAAGAAGTTTGAGCAGAAAAATTTATTTGTACAGTTATAAATTAATCAAACTATTAATAAATATTGAAATAATGTAAATTTGATAAAAAATATTAAACATAATGTGTTGTAAAATTGTAATGTTATCAATATTTTAATTTATTGAATATACTCTCTCATGCATAGTACAATATGAAATATTATAATGTCAATATGAAATTCAATGTTTTAGAATACTGTATTAACTAATAACATTTTATACGATATTAATTCCAGGTCACAAAATATAGATAAGAAAGTTTTAAGAAATTGTTTATATAGAATTTATAATTCGTTCGTTGCTTAAAAAAGAATTATGAATCGATGTGAAAATAACAATTGAATCATATAATAAATGGATGATCTTAATTGCATCACACTAGTAAAATTTCACAATAGTTTTACGATACATTAATTATCACAAATTAAATTTCATTAAGAAATATTTTACAAAATTAAAAGATATCAGATATAAAAACTGCACTGCTCTTTTCTAGCTAACTGTAATTTAAATGTAAAGGTATGTTTAAAAATAAAAAGCAAGAAAAAAATGAGCATAAATTATGTTTTTTCTTTCGTCATTTTTTCGGCTGCCGTCAAACGTAACGATTCGTCATGCTTTCTAAAGGTCTTGGAGCCATTTGTTCACCTCTTAAATTATAGGTTGACGTGAATGTGAAAAGGATGATACGTCATCAAATTTGCAGATGAAATCTGAAAAGCTTTCAGCCCTCTTTTTTTATGAAGCTTAAATACATTCCATTCAATTCTGTCGAGATTGGTGCACTTTATTCTTCTGTCACGGTGAGATGTGCTTGAAATTCTTCGTGAGGAATATTATTTAGATTTTGCTGATTTGATTAATTTTATGCCCCCGAATCTTAAGATTATAAGATTAATTATTTTTATAGTATCTAAAATGCATTTCATTAAAAAATCAAATTTTCCGATTTATTTCATACTTTTTTACATTTTTAAATTATGTTCTTTTAATATTGATATGATCATTAATTACAAATTTTTTTAATATCCTATTTTTGTAGCTTACAAACATGTATAGATATAATCAGATTGATTTTTTTAAGTTGCTAAAAAATAGCGACAATTCGAAAGCTGTTTCTCGAATACTTTCTCAGTATTAATAAGAAAATTTTATACAAGAAAATCACACACACACATAAATTTAAGAAAATAATTGTTAATTAATTTTAAATAGACAGAAGTTAAAAAGTTATTTTGTATATTGAAAAATACTCAAATTCTCAGAAATTGAGTCACTATTTTTGATGGTAAATGAATAAAATCAACTTTTCTATAGCTTATTTCTAAGTATGTATTTTTATGATCAAAACAAATGCCAAAATGGGAAGAACAGCATGAGGAAAATGCTTAAATGATGAAGAAAAATTCAGGTATTTTCCAATAAAATAGTGTTAAAAGAGAAATTCATATCATTTTATGTAAAATTGAATTATTATTTAAAATCTAATACGGAAAAAAATGTGAATATTGCACTAGAGTTTACATGAATGAGAAACACTGATTACATATTATGTACATTAAGTTCAAAATGGTCACACAATTTTTAAAGTTGGAATTATTTTGATATGCATATAAATTTTAACTTCCATCCATTTAAAATTAATTAACTAATATTTTCTTGTAGTTACGCGGTTTTCTTGCATAATTTTTTTATCCATATTGAAAACGTATTAAAAGAAAAAGAGCTTGAAGTTGACATATATATTCTTAATCGATATAGAAAATGAAACATATAAATTATAAAAATGTTTTATCAGGAACTTTAAATTTTCATCTATATTTGAGGAATTGACATCGGGAGAGTTGAATAGTTTTAAATAACTCAAAAAATTTAAAATATAAATATTACAAACAACTTAATATGTAAAACTGATTTTTTTACATTGTTTCACTGTTTAATGATTGTATTTATGCTCCTAACATTGCTGGCAATTACAAAAAATACCGACCAATGGAATACAAGTATTACTAACATGGCATAATACCAATCAGTATTCTTGAGTTATTCACAAGATTCGAAGTCATGCTGGATATTAAAGGAAATAAAAATAATTGTGATAGCATATCTTAGTTATTATAGTAATAATATTTATGAATACGAAGTTATCTCTTCATTTCCTAAATAGCTTTCTAATGTTTTTTATTACGGATTTTAATTTACGTAAAGCTCTTTAGAAGTCATATTGAAAACAAAAATTTGCCATGTAACATGTTTTCACCAAAATCATTTTAAAAATAAATTTTTTCTTTACACACCGGCACATTCCATTCTGAAATAAATGGGATTCGCCCACTGTTTATATTTTGTCGACAAAAAAAAAAAAAAAAAAAAGGAAAAACTTGAAAACGCAAGGTTACGGGGAAAATTAAAAATTGTGCCAGTGCTAAAAAAGCAAGAAAGCTGTTTTTCTTTACGTATATTTATTTTAAACAGGGAAACTTTTGGAATCAACGTCCTTTCTTCATTCTGTGAATTCAGGAAACAAAAAGCTTAATTGTAAGCCTAAAGAACTCATCATAAAACTTTATGTTCGGTTTTTATTTAAGGAATATAATTTTATCCATACTGATTCATATGTTAAAGAAAATTGGATCTTCATTAATGTTTTAAATTACGTGCTGAATACTTTTTTTAATAAAATACAAAATAACAATAATAAAAAATACCGAATATAATTCGATTATTATAATATACGTAGAACATAATTATTAAAAATGTAAATTAAATGAAATTACCAGAAAATTTGTAAATTTATAAAATTTTAGCATTTTAATCATCCAGGCATTCTTTTAAAAATGGAGAATTTAATTTTAAATTTTATTTGTAATACAGCATCAAGATCATATAATTAAAATATTACCTTATTATTTGCCTTTATAGTAAACTCATATTTACGTCTCAACAATTATATAATACTATAAGAATTATATGAAATATATTAAACAAGAATTTTTTGTAATCATTTAAATAGATTTATAATATATATATATATATATATATATATATATATATAACTAATACAGATAAATGTATGTAACTAATGTAAAAATCATTATATATATGACTAACGAAAACTGAATAATTATTACTATGGCTTATTTTCTTTTGAGGAAAAATATATCGAAGTTATGTTAATGCATTCATTGCTTTTGGCATCCAACATCGCAATATCAAAAACATATTTTTTTTTCAATATTTCATATAAAATTAACTGTGTGCATTTCATACTAACTTGTAGTTAATATGTAGATACTGAAAACAGAACAATAGAAACAAATTGGACGAATGTCATTGACCTTGAAACCCTGATTTAAAAAAAATCGAATAACAGATGGTTCAAAAATATGATCTGTAAGGGGTGTTGAGGACTGTGAAAGGAAAGTTAAACAAAGATTTAAAATACCTCAGAAAAGTAAACAGTTAACAACGGGACTATTTTAATTAAAGAAACAACATGGCAGTAAATATTTTGGCATCGTCTACTGCATTGAGAATAAATACAATGCCCGCCTTGGCGAAATTTTAATTGCTGAAATTCATTGTTCAATAAAAATTTCATGATGTAGTTGGCGACTTGCCTCTTATAAATAACTTTTTATGGTTGCAGTCACTGATACTGTAAATGTATTAAAATGTAAAAAACTGTTTAAATTTATGATCAAATTTTAAACCTAAATTAGGTTAATGTTGTTTGTGTTGATCAAAAATCATATTTTTTTGCATGAATCTGAAGAGTAATAGCTAAGTATAATTTTTTTTTCTTATCACCTTCATAAAAATTGAAAGAAATGTTTATTTTCAATCTCCTTCTGAAACATAAAACAGTTTTTAAAAATAATCATTTTGGAAATTATTTTACGATATTTATTTAAAATGTTGTTATTTTTTAAAAATAATTTATTGAAGAAATTTCGAATTAATAATATTTTTAAAAAGAATTTAAAATACAGAAAAAACAACAATTTAAATTTGATAATGAAAAGGAGGTTTCAGCTTTCAACGATTTAAATTTAATATCGAATCAAGTAAAAATATCAATAAATATTAACTTCACAACATTACTTCAGTTGTTATTACGAGTTTTTGGATTAACAATTTAACTAAAATAACTAAAAATATGAAAGCAAAACAACATTGTTTATTAAAAGCTTAGTGTGAATAAAATTTTAATAAACTCTTATATTTTAATGATCTGTCTTTAAAATGTTACAAAATGTGATAAAATTATAATAATTCATTAAAATTCTACAAATAGAAATGTAGAAATTATATGTCAAACTTTCTTATTCTTATTTAGTTTTTTTCCATAAAGCGTTTTTGTCATAATTTCAAAATACCGAAATACTGTCTAACAATTTCATACAAAACCTTTAATTTTTCAAATAAAGCTTTCATATATATAAAAGAATGATTAATTTAATAATTAAACATAATATAGCTTCATATGTTTAATTTTCTGAAAATTTTGCACTTCTATATATGCGTTATTTTTTATATAACCGAAAAGCAACTGTATCATCTTTTTATTTATTAATTTATTATTAGAAATTTTGTACGAAACAATAGTTTATTATAAAGTGAAATAGAATTGTAAAAAATAAATAAATCACAATAGAAATATAATATTATATATAATGAATAAAAATGTATAATATTTTAAGGAACTATGTTATATATTTATAATAAACTATGTAAGTTTACTCCTTTTTTTCTATGGTATATAAATTTGCAAAATCAAATGATATTTTTGTTCGTACCTGTTAGTCTCACTTGCTTTGATTTACTTACTGCTGCTCATATAAAAAATCACACAACAAATTTGACAATAATATCATTTACTACTCGAATATTATAAAAATAGTTTCAAATGCTTTAGTCAATTTGAAAACGTGTAATTCAAATCAGTAATTTATTAAGTGATTATTCTTAAATTAGTGTGTGTAACACATTTCATTTATATTTGAGTAATTTTATCCAAACATTAATTACTCTAATCACCGTATTTTCAGCATTTATACGACATTAGCACAAAACTAAAAAAAAATATCATTTTTAAATTTACAATAATATAATTTGCTTGCACTTGAGAAAGTAGTATGTGAAGTTATGAATTCATTTGCTGTGTTAAGTGTCTTTATATAGATTTTTCTAGAACACAACAGATATTACGAAAGTGATTTAAATACCAACATTCATCACGCTATCTATTGCTAATCACGCTATCTATTGGTCTATTTTTTACAGGTTAAAACTAGTTGCTTTCTATATATTTGAATTACTAATAGTATACATAACATATTACTTACCACACATATAGTATTATTAATATAGCACAGATCACCTGAAGCATGAGATCGACTCCATAAATGGTCACCATTTTTAGCATTTATCTGTATTTATAAAATAATGATTTTAATGTTTTAGTTTCATATTTTCATACTACATGCAATTTTGTTTTATTAAAGAGCTACGTTTCATACATATTAATTAATAAATCCTTACATATATAACAAAATTATTAATTTGCACATGAATAACTAATATTTATAAAATAATGCAAGTTATTAAATTAGTTTACAAAAAGCTGACTATATTAAATAAATGATCAAAAATTATAAGAAAACTTAAATAACTATTAAATTATGTTTTGAATAAGGTAATTGATTTTGTTTAAGTAACCAACAATTAACGCGATTATTATTTAAAAAATTAGTAAGCAATGAAAAATTATTATTTTACTTGCTATGAAATTTAAAATTAGATTTAAATGTTAACGATATTGATTTCAATTAATATTACCCCCCAATTTGGAGTCAAGGCTTGTTTAGTACTTTTCTCCACTTCAAGATCATCATCGGAAGTAGCTTTTCTGCAAAAAAAAAATAATAATAATAATAATAAAAATTAGAATACTTTTAATTAAATTTCTATTTTAGTTATAGTAGTTAAATTAAAGAATAATGAACTGATACAGGAATTTGTTTAAAAATCAATTTCATAATGATATATGAAAACGTAAAATACAGAGGGTATTAACACATTTTAGAACGATTTCGATTAAGAATTTTAAAGAAGTAAATGTTTTAGAACAAAAATGTTTTATAACAGCTTAATATTTGAAATGAGAAATATCGTCTGCTACTTTTAAATCTTTCCTTCTTTCCAAATGTAGCATGTAAGCAAGCTGTGGATTGAAGGATATGTTTTTGCGCTTTCCGAAGAGAAATATTCTTATTCCAGGATTCAAAAACGTTGTGAAATGCATGGTATTGAAATATCTAAGTGCAAAATAAGCAACATTATTAATCGGACAGGTAAAAACCGTCAATCATTATTTTTACATGGAAAGAAGACTCCAAACGAATATCCGAAAAAAGTAAGTACTGTATCAAATGTTTCTAAAGTGAAATCTCTGGTAACAAGAGAAAATCTGCCAACACAGAAATCAATTGCAAAGTCTTTAGATACATCTGTATCAACAATAAATAAAATAATTTATATAAATAAAATAAATAATATAATAAAATAAGATTTACAACTTAAAAAAGCTAAAAAACATAATGTTCTCCAGCTTTTCCCGAGGCATGTCGCTCAACGCAAAACATTTTGTAGAATCCTGTATGAAAACCATTTAGCAGGAGATAAATGGAAATGCATTGTGACCCTTGATGAAGCTTTATCTAAATGAGTGCAACAAACAAGGTCTGTTTACTGTAGAAAACGAGGAGAAAAAAATGTACAAACCTGGTTCCGTCAGTGTAAAGAAAGTTTCAGTAAGGGGCTTATGATAGTCACACGTTTCTCCTATAATGGGAAATTAAAAATAAAAAGA
Source organism: Latrodectus hesperus (assembly GCA_037975125.1). Taxonomy (NCBI): domain Eukaryota; kingdom Metazoa; phylum Arthropoda; class Arachnida; order Araneae; family Theridiidae; genus Latrodectus; species Latrodectus hesperus. Next base: position 74,604,327 of record CM075857.1, on the reverse strand, counting down.
GCAGAAAAATATATTAAAATCAACTCATTATACTATCAGGAGAAGATTTTACGTCCAATATTTTCAGAAGAAATTCCATTTCTTTATCCCAAAGACATTCAAAGAGTGAAACTTCATCAAGACAAAGCTACAAGTCATACTTCGAAAACTACCACTGCATTCCTTGAAAAAATGAAGACTAATACAGGTATTGCATATATAGCTTTTCAACATATTCCTGTGAAGTACCCTGACGTTTCAACAATGGACTATTGTGCTTTTGGTCTGTTAAAAAGAGCTCTTTCTAAACGGAAACCCACCACGATAGGTGGACTCTGGAAAGTAGTAGAAGAGGAATGGAAAGCAATACCCCTGGAAATTTTACGAAAAGCTCTTCTATCATGGAAATCACGATGCAGACTTATAGTCCAGAAAAAAGGCTATCAGATCGAACATTTAAAAAAATAGTCTTTAAATTTTAAATATTAATTAAACGGCTTCGAAATCGTTCTAAAAATGTGTTAATACCCTCTGTACTTTTACAGAGGTTAATACCCTCTGTATTTACGCATTAGCGTCATTTCAGCTAATTTTGCAACAGCCCGAATTAGTATCAAGAGAATTGCGTCTAGTTATTATAACAACAAAAAAAGGACATAATAAGAAAAAATTCTTAGTAACATGTTTTATTTAAAAAATAATTATTAATAGTACCGTGATTAGTTATAAAATTGGATGCTGTAACTCTAATACATAAGTAACGTCTTTTTTAAAACCGAAATAATTAAATGTGGTTACTGTTTAAGAAGCACATTCTTTCGTAGTTAATAATTGTGTGTGTCAGATTAGTTTAATTTTATAAATATAGGAACATTTTTATAAATCTGCACTGCAGAGTACCGATTCCATCAAAATTTATTTCAAATAACCTGAGAGGAACAGGAACATTTTCACAAATAATCCTATTCTTGCAGATTGTTATAAATTACATTTTTATTTAAACTTCTCATTCATAGTTAAATTTATAGAAGAATATTATTTACAAAATTTTCAAATTTATAAGAACATTGAATCATTAAGAACATTGAACATTGAACATTATAAGAACATTGAACAAATCAACGTAAATTTTTTAATAAACAATATAGCAATTTTAAATATTTAGGTTATATATATAGATAATAGTGAATTATCAAAGAAAGTACGCATTTCTGAAATTAATTTTTATTCAAAGCAATCGTTAGATAATATCGTGTATATAAAATGTATCTTTTTAAAAATTATTCTTTATAAGAAATTTTATAAAAAAAAATTTGGAAATTTTGACATATCCTTCGCATTAATATTATTCATTTTTTTAAAAAAAATCATATTTTATGTTTTAAATTATAATTTTATTTGTATTTTAATTATTAAATATAATTCCGAATTTGAAATTATATTTTATATTGTTCAAATAGTTATTAATTTTCATGTGAAAATTTACGTTCATATATTTTTAAAAATTATTTATAACATGTTTTGAGAATCGAAAACATTAATATCGAAGTATCACAAGGAACATAATTATTGTTATGTTTCTATCCTTTAATGAATGCACGTGGAACTACAGTTTTAATTTTTAGTTAATCTGTCATTGTATTCCACTTCACAAGCCGGCGAGTTCAAAGAGCTTCTAACTACTTCTGCAAATGTTTCATGATGAAAGAAACAAAATTATCCAAAATACGCTAGCAATAAAAAAAAACTCGGCTAATCGAGGTGTTAAAAGATTCAGCACTAAATTTAGGTTGAATGTCCTTCTTTTACTTTTCTGCCTAAGAAGTGTTTGTTGTTCACTAAAGATAATTAAAGCTCTTGTTTCTTGCACCAGATAGTTAAGAGGTTTGATAAGACACCTCCCTTTTGAAAAATTTATCTTCTTGTGTAACACATAATATTGTAATAAGAAACCTCGCATTTAATACTGTTACATAAGGTAACATCAAGGTTAATGGATAAAATAATCAATAAAAAATTAGCATCCAATTGAAAATTTGAAATGGGAGGTAATTTTATCATAGGTAGTAATGAATTATAAGTGTCAATGAATTAACGGTTTAATTATTCCCTTCTCGAAACTTCAGAAATGTAAAATTAAGTATGCAAACTTATTTAGTTATTTATGATAATTATTAAATATTATCTCTCTGTATTGTATTTGCTTCGCAAACATGTCATATGTTCTCAAAAATTTTCTTAGAACATTTAAAGGCGAATTCGGTTACTTAAAACATCAATAATTTAACAAACAAATGATTCATTAACTTAAAGATCTCCAAATATCAATCTTCTATTTTTAATATGTTAAATTTCACTTAAAATTTTACTTTTTTTAATTATTAAAAAAGGTGATATTTCCTATTTTTAAACAATAAATCAAGGCTGTGGATAAAGTTTGTATATGATGTACAGACAATTATCTTATTTTAAAACTATGAAAAATTCGTAACATATCCAGTATATATCAAGAAAGAAAAGGAGTTATGTGTAAGGTATGAGATTTTTTTCCATTACAGTTTTGTTTATAGAATCTTTTAAAAATTATGATTAATATTACTAATTAATTGTGACAAAATTAAGAAGTTGTGTGTGGAAGTATACCATCTTCATTCAGCTCTTTTGGTTGGTTGGTTTCGTCAAGACCAACACAAATTATAATAAAAGATGAAATTTCCATTCATTTCGGTAATTAATTGAAAATCATCACAACTGTATATGAGCGTTATAAGTTAACGAATAAGACTTTGTTTATGAAGAAGAATCTTGTTAGCATAAGCAATGGATTTAAAATTTTTTAAATGCATTCGGCACTTTGAATTTTAAAATATTTCATTAACATGGAAAGTTTAAAAATTAAGGTTATAGTTTTTCATACATGTATATATCATTTATTACAAAAATAATTAGTTAAATAATTTTAAAAATTTAATTATCACACTTTAAATATGCCAGTAATATTGAAGCAAATTAATCGCAATTTCTTTAAAGTAATTAATCGTAGTTAAATTTATCACAAATTAATAGCAAAATTTTTAAGGGCATTTCAATATTCTAGAAGGACTCATTTTAAGAATACTGATTACTTTTATAAGGACATAGTTTATAAATAAGGTGACCCTTTAATATTCATGTATACAAATTTATATAATATAAAGGTTATTTACTTATAAAAAGTATACTTATCATTTTGTTCAAAAATAAATGGTGATATTTTAAAGTATCTATATCAATGTGTTTTTGATATTATATTTTTTCAATTCTTATACTTGTTAAATATGTTGTCTAAAAATATTTCTACTCAGAAGTTAAGACATTTGCTATCAAATACCTATCATGTCATTAATATTTAAAGAATAATTAACTTAATGCAGCACTAATAAGCATAACTAAACTAACATCTGGATCCTCAGTGATAGCCGAAGCTCCATACAACATATCTGGCCCAGTGGTGGCGGCATGGTGACATAACAACAACTAAAATAGTACAACATCCTACTAATTTGAAAGCCAGTACCATAGTCTTCCAGTGGGTGCCATCTCATGTTAATATGTATGGGAACGAAGTTGCGGATCAGTTAGCCAAGGATGGAAGCCTACAGAATAACATCATTGGTAACTGCTTGTCATCCTCAGAGCTGACCTCTAGAGTTAGGATGGCTACCAATGCTACTTTTAGGAATACCATTCCTACCCACGAATGGTACACATGCAAACATCCTGGTTCCGCACTAGAGGGTAAACACAAGAGATGCAGCCAAACGGCTCTGACAAGACTGCGAAGTGGTCACCTGCTTGCTCAGAGACACGTCTCTGGTACCAAGGTCTACCCTCTCTGCCCCAAATGTCGAGTGATTCAGGCCTCCCCATCTCATATTTTTCAGTGCATTGGGTGTGAGAGAGGGGACATGGAGTTGAGACCGGAGGTGGTGCTTGAGAGACTGACTATTTTTGGATTCATGGGGCTGGTGTGATGGTACTATCACGCCAGTCGGGGATAAGTAACAACAACAACTAAGCTAACAGTAATTACATGAAAGTCTAATTTTAATGTTCCTAAACAAATTTAAAATATTTCGAGTTTTTCAAGTTTTATAAATACCACTTTAAAATAAATATTTTTTAAAATTATTTTATTTTTAAAAAACATAATAAATTTTTAATTTGGTACTATTATTAAATTAAAATTTGTTTTTAAATATTACACATTTATAATTAATAAAATAAATGCATTTAATAAATTCATAGATTTTATATTACCATATTTTTCTCAGTATTGTATAAAACAGATATTACATGAATTAGTCATGAAAAAAATGATTAAAAGCTTCTGGTCACTTAAATGCAAATAAAATTTAGTTTATCAGTTTACGTTTTAAAAGCATTTATTTTACTAAATTTAACTTGAAAATCATTTTTACTAAAGTTATTTTTGCAGAAGAACGTTAAATTTTAAACGTATTTTTTTTTTATCTAAAATAACCGACAACTACACGAAATTCATATATATTGCTTAAAGTATGTCTGTGAATTTCGGGTGATTGCTAGATGTTTATTAATAAAATGAGAAAATGATTTTTTATTGTTTATTTTATTTTAATAATTGTTGCCACAAATTTGCAATTATAATACATTTGATTAATGATGTGTTAAATAAGAAGAGCCTTTTTTCAAATACCATGCATGAGAAAATATATGCAACCTGCAAGTTTATTAAAGCCCTAAATGATTTAATAAACTTGTTTCTTTTTAAATTGAACCTTTGCATGTAATAAATAAAACTGGCTTTAACAGTAAAATATAAAACTCATATATTTCGCTTCCTTATTTCTTCCTAATGATTTATTCTATCTATAAATTACAATATTGAGAAGATAAAAAAACATTTTCGTAAATATTGATAATAATTTCATTTTAATATTTACCTTAAAAATATAATTTATATATTGATATTCGAGTCTCATGTTTGTTGAAAGAGTAAAATCATTTTTATTGAATTTCACGATATTTTGAGTTTAAGTCCTTTTAACTATCTATAAAGGTGACGAAACTAGTTTTATAGGGTTATATATATAAATAACACAGTTTTTTATTTTATTATTATATATTCTGGAACTTGACAAGTATTCAGACCAACAAATTAGTTTTATACACACTTTGGTATTTATTTATAAATTGATGACATCTAATACTTGATGACATCTAATAAATGACATCTAATACATTAATAACTTTAGCCCAGTTGCTTAAAAAATACGATTCTGCGCTAAGTTCTTCAATTTCTAGTTATTAAGAGCAGATTCGATGTACAAAAAATAAAATCTTCATGTATCTACAAAAAAAGTATGTAAGTTTCGTTTCTAAGAAATGATTCGTCTTTTTGCAAAAGGTGAAAATAAATAAAGAAACAATTTACTAATAAACACACAGGTAACTAAAACCAACAAAAATAATACTGGCGGCATTTTTGATAGCTTGAATATTATTTAAATTCTGAATGGTTTTTTTTAAAGATATACAGTGATGGGATATGAAAAATACCATAAACCTCCAAGAAATTATTTTCATAACAAAGAACTCGTTTTTATTATTTTGTTTCTAATTCATATTTTAAAATAGAGCTATTATTTTCTTCTCGTACAGTAACATTAAATCTTGAAATTTCTTAAATATAAATTAAATTTCTTAATTATTTAAAAAGTATTCAGTTTATAAACATGACTCTTAAAAATGGAATAAGTTTCTTCAGCCTTATAAATCGTATAAATTTTCATTAATTCAAAAAACTATTTTTAAATTTCTGTGTTCAAGAAATTTCTCTCTATATCAAAAATTTAGCTTTGAAAATTAGTTGAAAAAACTTATTTAATGATATCTAATATAATACATAAAAATACCATCAAAAGATAATTGTAATAAAAAAGGATAATATTCCATTTATGAGTTTAAAATAAGATTATACTTTTACTATAATATTTAATCTTTAATATTAAAATTCATTTAAGGATAGTATTAATTATTTGCAGAGATAACTATTAAAACTAACTATATGAACGAAAGAAATTTTCAATATAAATTGGAATTTAATGATACTTCAGATTATGCCATCATAAATGAAAAAGAAGTTTGTTTTTATAAATACATTTCAATTATACTTATATTTCAAAAAAACATACTTAAAACATATAAGAGAAAATTGATATATTATTTTCAATAAAACATCGTGATATAGTGATATAAATTATATATTGCTAAAAAAGTAATTATTATAAGCATTTGTTGCAAAGACAAACCATAAGTCTACATCCTTGAGATACTTGAGTAATAAGCAAATATTAATAATTTTTTCACAATCATTATTGATAATCAAAACATAAAATGTCATATTATTATTTACATTGTTATTATCGTAATCAAAGCTTAAATAATTGGATAAAGTTGAAATTACTTTTCTAGGAAAATTATAGAAGTTTCAATGGAGCACCATTCCAAAAAATTGCCAAATAGTTATTTATATTTCTCAATGCTTACCTTTTCTGCTATTTATAATTTTTAGATTAGAAAAATTATGCTCCAGTTTTTTTAATATCAAGCAGGTTATAAGCCATGAAAGCAATATGAGGATGAATGTTTCATGCATTCTATGTGATAGTAAGAATATTTAAAGAACATATGGGAACAATAAGTTTACTTGAAATAATAACATTGCACTTATATTGATACGAGACATTCACTTTAATTTAAATAATGAAACTACTTTATTATTCATGTATTTATGAATTAAAACGAGAAATAAATAAAAATATTACTTATCATATATATATATATATATATATATATATATATATATATATATATATATATATATATATATATATATATATATATATATATATATATCCTTATCTCACTCATCTCAAACATTCAAAAATTGGCTTACCACGAAAAACTTTTTATCAAATATAAGCGAAATTTACAAGATTAGAAGTCATTACAAATAGAAGTTATTTAAATTAATACAATAAATATTATATAGTATTATATCATTTGTTTAAACTTTATGATCAAATTTAAAATTTATTATCATATTAGAATATAAAAGTAGTAACTCAAATATATCACATTTTACGTATTATTTCCAATACTTTCACACAGTTAATATCTTTTCTTAGCAACTAATTTAAACATGTAAGTTAACTTTAATAGGATAGAAACAATTTTCCAAAAATTTAATTCATTTTTATTCAATTAAAATTTTATAAGCAATTCATATTAAATTATTTTTACGTTTGGTTTTAATAATTACTTATATTTATTTGAGATGAAGTTATAAATAGGACAAAGGAAATGAGCACAAAAAGAAAATATACTGCACATAACTTCTACACAATGTCTGTTTCCTGACACTCCTGTATTTTACACATAAATTATTTTTATAATTAACTTTGAAGGAACTTATTAAACAAGTCCATAAAAACTTAGAATTAAAATAGAGTTTCTGAGGACTTACTGAGACGCCATCGTGTCTGTAATATTTTCGGTTTATGATAATCTAAGAAAATGAAAGAACTTGAAAGCGCTTGAGGGGATTCCTTTTAACATTTACATATTCAACCTATACTTCGGTCACTGTAAGGTTTCTTATTTGATTCGCAACAAAAAGAAAACTAATGAGTTTCATTTTTGGTGGTATTTCTTAAACATTAAAATATCAAATGATGTTTTCAATTTTAATTCAAATATTTAAATAAAACTGTCCACGACATATATTTCCAAATTATATAGGAGTAAACTATTTATTTAGAACTATATAAATTAGTGAAAACAAACGTGTTTGTATATTTATAACAATTAAAAGGTACTGACGAAATAAAGGAATAACATTTTTTTTTCAAATTTTTTTTTTGTTTGTTTTTTTTTAAAAAGTTAAGGATCATATATTCAATCTTTGCCACTTTAAACAACAAAAGATAGTTTTTACGTTTCTACTCTCAGCATGCATATCTTTCAGGATTAACACCGGGTAAATAAGAAAGTTCATGTGAGAATAAGTATGCAAATTAGTGCATCACACGGTTGGGACACCGGTCAGTCGAAAGTAGGAATATCAATTGTTGTAAAAGCAGATCCATCACGCACATTCATCAATCGTACAGTACAGTAGAGAAGAGAAATGGAAGTGTCGAAAGAGCTCGTTCAGTAATGCTTTCTTTACGACTTCAAAGTGGGCTTATCAGCTGTTGCTTCAAGTCGACGCTTATGTCAAGTGCTTAGGGATAGTTTTGTGAATAAACGTATGACAAGGCACTCTTTCACAAACTCTTATCGGGAGATTTGTCACTCAGTGATGAAATTGCTGTCCGGTGAACTAATCATCAGGTGGTTCACTATGAGCTGCTATCAACCGGCCAAACGGTCTCTGCCGATCTAAAATTGCAGCAATTGAAACGTGTGCAACAGGCATTGCAATAAAAGGAGCCAGCACTGGTTAATCGCAAGGGTGTATTGTTCTTGATCGATAATGCTAGGCCACATGTTTGGAAGTGGTCAAAAATGCCAAACAGGACACTTTTGAGAGACTTTGTGCATCCTCTTTACCTGTCCTTGCACCATCAGATAACCACCTCTTCGATTATCTGACAATCATTTTGTGGTAAATTTTCACCTTTGAAAGAGACTTGTGCCTAGTACTCGCGAGTTTCTTTGCGTCCAAAACCAAAGAGTTTTACCAAAAGGAGGTTGCACAACTGGAGACACGTTGGTAGAAGGTGTTGGATATCTATGATGGATTACTTTGAAGATTATAATATATATGGATTACTTCGAAGACTTATAATAGGCCACACATTTTGTAGGTCATATTCTTTTGACACACACAAGAACTTACTGGTTTGCCTTGTACTTAAGACAATCTGAATTTTTTTCCAGAGGCAGATGAGAAAATTCCATTTTTAATTTCAAGTTTAAACTCTGATTGTTTAAAAATAAGGTGGTAGTGTTTTACTTGTTAAACTCTTTTCTATGCTGGATAGAAAAATCAGTTTTCAAATAAATATGAATAATATTTTATTTCATAAAGTAAAAAAATCATTATATGGGAATGAATGTAAAGTACAAAATATCCAGATACATTTTATAACTGCTTAAAAATAGCGTTACTTATAAATTAATTTTATTTAGAATTATTTTACTTTTTTTCATTTTAAATAAGCTTGTAAAAAATGTTTAATATGCAGTCAAAATTAGGGAGAAAAATTGAGCTAGCCAAAACCTAAATAATAAGAGTTAAAAATTTTTATTTCAAATTGAAATATGTTAAAAGAAATATTTCGTATTTTATGAATACCTTTTACATAACAACTTTTCTCTACATATTTATCTGGGTGGTAAATATTTGTTTAAAACAATTATTTCCAAGCCATTAATCTAATGTTGATTGATATTCACCCCATATATTAAATCTAACTTTATCAAGTATTAGTAAAATGTAGTGGTTTCTTATCAGTTTTGGAAAAACATGGAAATAAGTAATGCAGAGATTAACTTTTATCAATTTTCACTTACTCAAGATGTATCGTGAAATTTAAGATATTTCACAAACTATAAATGAAGAATTTTGTCAAGAGTTAACTATGTCCTTAGTTAAAAAAATTTTATACATAAATTGATCAGGAATAAAGATAAGACTTTACAATATTGTGATAATAATACTGCATAGTGTGATAATTTAAATTTGAATTTTGTTAAATGTAAGCTAAAGTTAACTAAGAAAAGAATAATAAGACATTATAATATTGTGATCATAAAATTGCGTAATGTGATAATTTAAATTTTAATTTTATTACATGTAAGATAAATTTAGCTAAGAAACTTTTCATATTCCCCTTTAATGCAGTACTATTTTAGATTTATAATATTAGCTTTAATTTTGAACTTCTTTGCGCCTCGAAAGCATAATTTAGACTCTGAACATGAACTAATTATCAGTTTTGTTTGATTATTGTAAAATTGTAACTGCTGTCATATATCAAAGATATATTATATGAATTAATAATTCCTCTTGAATAACTAGTCAATAAATAAGCTTAATAATGTTTATTTTTAATTAATTAAGGCATGCAAATATAGAATGAATTTTCTTAAATATTTTAAAAAAATTATAGAGATATTTCTATAAAAATATTCAAGTAGATGACATTTGGTTGCATACAATTTGTAATATGCTCAATGTAATAAATTTTAGTTCATGCCATAGATGTTGTTTTTGAAAACATTTTCAAACTTTTTATATCCTTTGCATTTTATCTTGTTTCAGAGTTAAGTCTTTTTTTTTTAAAAACTGCTCTTTCTAAAAGGATTTGTTATACCTAGATTTATTTGTATGTGTACATAATTATATATACGAGTATATACGTATTGCTTGAAACCTTGATAAACATTAAAATGAAGGCGAAATTTATAATTAATCTAAATATAAGCATATAAATTCCATAAATTTATGAATTTATGTACATACATATATATATATATATATATATATATATATATATATATATATATATATATATATATATATATATATATATATATATATATAAATATATATATAAATATACATATATATATATATATATATATATATATATATATATATATATATATATATATATATATATATATATATATATATATATATATATATATATATATAGATAGATAGATAGATAGATATGTATATGTATATATATATATATATATATATATATATATATATATATATATATATATATATATATATATATATATATATATATATATATAATTATTATTATTAACACACAAATAAATCAAATATATTTTACAAAATATGAAATTAATGAAAGCAACACAGTAATTCATCTTGAAAAATTTATAGGATACATTTTATTTGCTCTTATAATTTTTTGCTTTGTTAAATTTTTTTGTTTATTTTTTGAAATTTTACATCCAAAAGAATTGTAGAGATCCGACATATATTGACTGTAGCAGATTTTTTGAGTTTTATATATATTTTTCTTATACTTTATAGTAAAAACAAGATTGTAGAAATTTCATTTCATTTATTAATATAATTTAACTAAACTTGGCCTAATTTTTGTATATCTCAGCAATAATATTCTTTAGATAATTATTTTAATTTTTATTAAATTAAGTTCCAATTTTTACTTTCATATAACACATATTAATCTCTATCAAAAATGTTAAATTATTTTTAAGCGTCTAACATGAGTGCTATTCCTTAGTATGTTTATATACATACATACATACATACACACACACACACACACACACACACACACACACACACACATATATATATATATATATATATATATATATATATATATATATATATATATATATATATATTATATCAGTAGACAAGTAAAAAAGTATGATAGACATGCATGTACCAATTTTAAAATATACTTAATTTATTAAAATTATTTTATAGCTAAAATAATTAAATAAAATTCATCAATCAGTTACTTTTTATAAACAATTTAATGGATTTTCCTGAAATAAAAGAATTTACTACTTTTGTAACTATTTATTTTTTAAACATTAAAACTAAACTATTTATATATGAATGTATTACATTCATTATTAGAAGGAATCTTAGATACATTTGATATAATTTCGATGTTTGCCGTTTTAGACTTTTAAGATTAGAGTTTTAGGAGAAGGATGAAATACTTAAAACACATAGATTAAACTCTTCACGATGAAATCTTTTTAAATTAATAAAGCAGTCTACTGCAATCAGCAAACAATGGAAGAAAGCCTACAATCCCATCAATCCTTTCGCACAAATCAAACCGTCTCAGCATAAAATTCATCATGAGAATGGGAAAGGATCCAGTGTGTTGATACCATTTCGCGCATCTTCTTCCTTCGAAGTGCGAAGAAGAAAGAATAAACGCACACACACACAATCCCGCCCACTCGATTTTCATACCCATTGTGTTATGCATTGTTGCTTTGTATCGTTTGCTGTGTAGAGTTCTGAAATCCATTCAACAACTTAAAATGCGAGAGACGGTGGCAAAGGCAATATGCGGAATAGGAAAAAATAAATGAAAGAGTGGTAAGAGAGAGAGGAAAAGTCCTTCGTCTGGAGACACGCCAAAGCGTGTGAAAATATATTTAGACTGACATCAAAAATATCCTTTCTCTTCCGTGGGCAGAGTTACGAAAAACTGAATTCGACGCCAGGTTCCCGATCTAATCCATTCCTTGGTGCTATCTGGAGAAAAAGGGGTTTGTAGCAGCAGTGGTTGGTTTGATTCTAATACCGCTGACGGAGCATCCCTTGCCAGTGTCAAAAACTCTGTTTTGATACCATGCGCGGATGACATCTTCTGTTCAGCACCAAAGTCCTGGCTCGTTACCAATTCTACCTGAAAATGTATCCAGCAGATGATTGCAAGAAAGTGGTGATACCGGGAAAGGTGTACTTCTTTACGTAGTTTTCGAATCCCGAGTGGTGCAGCTAAAAGCATTTCAATAACTGATTCTTGCTGCTGTATAAGAACTGGTGCCCTCTGGATTCTTGTGGATATGTGCAGAGTTTGATGATGTCGTGCTTTTAGTGCTAGTGGGAATGATTAAGTAATTTTATTGCTTCATAATACTTATAATAATGTGAAGAGGAAGTGTTATATTAAGTGCTGTATATATAAAATAAAAACTGTGTTTCCTTGTGATATTTTTCGAAATTTGAAAATGAGTGGCTCAAAATTTGTGATCAATTCAATATTCCACGGACGGAAGAAAAGTATATATCGAGTGAGATAATTTTTTTTATTTATTTCAAGCAATTTGTGAAAGATAATATATTTTGTATTGTTTTTTGCGTTATTTCAAATTTAGTGAATGAAAGGGAGTTTCTTCATTGCAATTTCAAATAACATTAGTGTATGCCTCCAAACAGCAGCGATTCGGTAATCTATCGAACTAATATTTCGATAAATAATCGAAGTGGTGTATTGATAAACTACCGACTGATCGAACTATCGATGCGTCGGGGTGGACCGTCGGGGGCTGGGACTACAACACCCTTAGCCACCCAGAGGTCCGAATTCGAAGATTTCGTGAACGCATACAGGCCGAATTTGGACGCTGGGAGAAGAGAACCAGCACCCCCACCAAAACCTGTGGAACCGAAAGTCGATTTCGGAAGATCCATCAAAAAGCTCATGAAGCGACCCACGAGCTCACCAAATGTCCAAACTAAAAACAACAGGAAAGAAGGATTTCAGAGAACTCCTACTTTAGCAACTAGTCGTCCAGAACGAGAAAAAAGTGTCTCCAGCGATGCAAGACCTATGCCAGACAAAAAGACTAAAAGACCGTTGTCGGCTAACATGGAATCTGCATCTTTAGCTGTGCCTCCACAAACATTTGGACCAGGTCCGTCCACTATGATTCTACCCAACCCCAATGTTTCAAAACCAGAAGTATCGCCTCCACCATCACCTTTGCCCTCGCCGACTTCAAAAACACCAAAAACATCAATAAAATCATCAAAGAATGGATTAGAAGACCATTTGAAACCAATACCGGAGAGTGTACCTGTACTTCCTGTTCCTATTGTTCCGCCAGTGGTTCCCCTTCCCAATCCTATCCAGGTGAAGAAGAAAGTTTCGATTCAGGAGGATAAGCGGAGGTCAGGAACCGACGTGGGCTATGACGCTTTCTGCCTAATTATAACAAGCAGCAACATTGGTCGCTATTTACCACCCCGTCACGTGAGTAGTAAGACAAAAAAATTTCAATATTTTCTGCTTGGTAATCGGGAATTTACTCTTTTTTTATTCTAAATTACATGGATCTTTTAAAATGCTTTATGAATTTAGCATGATACACTACAAATATATGTTTTGTATAGCATGTTAATTACATTACCATAATTTGTTACAAATGCAAATAATTAATAATTATTTGCTTTATTTTTTAGAGATATTGTTTTACTTCTTTCAATATAAAAATAAAATGCATTCTTAACTGATAAATTTGCATGTTTAATATCACGAAATTGTAACTGTATATAAAATTTTTAAGTAGAAAATGAATGCATTCAGTAAATTGAATATTAATATGCATTACCCCGTGCAATGGAATACCATATAATTTTAAGTAAAGTGCATTTTTAATTAAATCCTGTAAAATAAAATTAAATTATCAAAATTGAAACTTTTTAAATCTAGGAATGTACTACTTTTAGGGAAATATAATGTCGTATTAATAAAATCATAGGGATATAATGTCGTTTAAATAAAATTATTTCTTTTTCAATCGAAATAAAAATAATTTTACTACAAAAATCTGAATTTATTAATTATTTTGAATTAGCTTAACATATAATTGAAGAAATAATGAAACTCGTTAACTTATATTGAGTAAAGGCTTAAAATATTTTAACATTTAGTTCATAAAATGCCCATGAAATAATTCTAACAATAATACTTAATCATATCTTTTTTTTTTTTTCAAAAATACGTCTTAAGTTTTTGACAGAGTAATATTTTTAAATATATTTTTAGATGTTTCATTTAAATTTAATAAAATACGAATCTAAATTTTTCAGTATTGAAAACTATAAATGAAAAACAGGAAATAGTTATGATTGACAGATGAAAAAACTCAGAAATACTGCTTTTTATTCAATTAAATATTAAGTTATTTCGTAAGTATTCAAAGTCAATAAAAATCTAAAAATATCTCCTTTTTATTTTATTTCAATTTTTTATAATGTTGTTTAATTTTTTATTACATTCTAAAATTATCAAGTGGAACTTCACTTTAACGGAATGAATTTCCATTATTTTTTATTTCTTAAATTTCAATCAATTATAAAGGATTAAAATTAACTTGTAAAATAAGATCAGCGTAAATCCAAACTAGAATCGAATATTTTTAGCCAATTGAATAAAAAAAAACATTTTTTCAAGAGTTCAGACGACTTAGAAAAGTTTATTTACTCATCAAGTACTTAAAAAGATTTGCTTTTTAAGAATATACTCTGTACTGTTTTTGAATACTTTAGAAACAATATCTCTTATAATTCTTAAGTTCGCGTGTACATCATATTGGTTACTGCACCCAAAAATGTCAAAAACAACAAAATTTGTAAAATTTTTTATTAATTCAAATAAAAAAATTTGTCATAAATGAAAATTTCGCTTATATTAAAAAATTCTTGTATTTCAATTCTTGACGATGTTATTCATTTCACTAACTATATCAAGCAAAATTAAGCCTTCATTCCATGAATAATAATTTTAATAATAAAAGGAAAATAATTTAGATAATAAAATTAAATAGCACTCAAAATTCAACGTTACTTTTAATGTTTTTTTTTTAATGAATGCAAGTTAATTTGCAATATTTCTCTTGTATATTTGCATATTATTATTAATTATAGCTTAAACATTTTATCTATCATGGTCATGCATAAAATATACAATATAGCATCGATTTTTTTTAATAGTCTTTTAACAAAATAATGAAAAATGGTTAAATTTCACATAAATTCATTGGTAAAAAGAATCTGAGAATTTATTATTTATCCATCATATCTTTTTCCAGACTTCTGACGTAATGAAAGTTGATTTGCATATGAATTATTTCCTCTACTTTCTACTATACTATGAATTTTTTATATTTTATTTGACTTTTCTTATCGGTGTAAGTACTTGGTTAATTTTTTTAAACTATGTGCTTTTCCATACTATTTAAGCAGATCAGTTTTAAATGGAGTCAGTAACTGGGAAGTACTTTAAATATATTGAAATGTGCTGCTACCTCTTTACTAAAGATCAATAAGTTCTTTTTTTTAAATCATTTAAAGTCTTTTCGTGGAAAGTTTATATTTTTATATTTTGATATAGTCAAAATTTTATTTTTTATATGATTAAATGTAAAATATTTATTTCTTATGCACTACATCAATATAATTTTTTTATGAAAAATGTCTCAACAGATATTAAGAGCAAATTTTTTAATGTAAAATTATATTTTATTTAGTCAGGATTTTCATTACAATTATAAAAAATAATGTTGCTTTTAAAAAATATATGACTACAAGTTTGATTTTTTGTTTCCTGTACTAATAATCTTAAAAAGTTTGAAATCGAGTTATAAAATAACATCAAAAGTAAACTGATATAATGTACATAAATGTTTTTTATTATAAATAAAGTTACTATAAGATAAATCTGCAGTGTATGATCATTTATATCATATAGTAAAAAACAAAACAATTTATTAATAAGGAAGCTCAAAATTTACTAGAAAATAATAGTTTATTTAAACATAATTTCTAAAAGACAGATGATTTTAAAAATGTTACAAAGAAAACTATAAACATATTGTGTCTTGTTATCAATATATTTATATATTTAGACATTTTATTTATATTGGCCTTCAATTTTAAAAATTATTCAGATAAAGAAGTTTTATTTATAGATAGACTTGTTACGTAATTATTTTTGATAAAGTCAAACACTCATGTGAAACATCGATTATCAATTAATGATAACATTGCCAACGTAGCAACAAAATCTCAAACAATATGTAAACAAATTTTTAATAAAAACATCTATGGCTATTAATGTGTATTCATGTTTTAATCTGTTTATATTTCTTTTGGCGATAAAATGTTTTAATTGGAATTAGCAATTTTAGTTTGAAAAAGAATAAGTTGATTAAGAAACTTCTTAGAACTTATTTTGTTTTTAAAAATATTTTTGGCAAGAATCTCTATTTCTTTTACGCGTGGAAAATTAAAAATAAATTAACTCTCCTGTAGTGCTTATAACGTTAATTAATCACAACATTTGCTTGGAGTATACTTATTCTTTTACAAAAATTCTTTTTTTGAACCAAAATAAAATTCGTCCTATAATATTTTATAAATTTCTTGAATAAATATTTCTTTACAATTAATACACGGGAACATTTTAATCTGGGCTTAAAAATGCAATTTAGTTTTTATGATTGTAATAACTTAAAGTGGCACGATATATCAAGTAAATTGATAAAAAACATTTATTTAAATTCTTGAGTTATCGAAATATATTAATCAAATTTTAATTTAAATTACAAAAATAAATTTCAAATTTACATTGACAATTTAAATTAAAAAAGTAATAGTTCAAATTTAAGATGTTTGAAATCCTAGTTTTCATTTCAAAACATTGTAATTAAATTCCTAAGGAATATTAGTTAGTGAAAATACTGTTTATAATGATGATGATGGAATGTTAGCTATTATTTTTATAAAATATCAAACAAATACATCAAAGAAATTTAAATTTTCAAGTTTATTTGCAAATGCATAAAGTAATTAATTGAAATAATTGAGGTATGTCAAGTAAAGCTGAAATTTTTTTAGATATTTCAAAACTAAAAATAAGTAACTACAATTTACTTTAAAATATACAATTAAAATATCTGTATCTAATTAAAAACCTTAGTATATTAACTGAAAATCAAGGCTATATTCACGTCAAAAGTGCAAAAACAGTTTATCCGAAGATCATTGTCTCTTAATTAGAATTCTTAGTTAAATTATTGATTGTTCTATTATTGTTTTTAAATACAAATTTAATGTGTTTCTTGTTGAAATATTACTCAAATGACTGAAAAAATATTAGCTGATTTAATAAAATCAGAACACAATAAATTTAAAAATCAGTTACGCTTTTCTCATACTAGAAATTTTATTGAGATGAGTTTACATGTTATAAAAGTTTCTATCTTTGACTGAAATAAAAATGTTGTTCGTTCAAATGAAGCAAAATTCTAAATTTCAATTATCTATATGATATGAAAAAAAGCAAAGTTTCATACGAAACCATTTATATAAATCTGAAAAACAAAAATTTGTTACATATAATAATACGTTCTAACTTAATTAAAATCACAATGTGAAAAGTTATCATTCTTTAGATAATCTTTTATTTTTTGTCTTAACTCTTCTATTTAGTATTGAAGAAATTTATGTCAAATATTTCAAATATTAGAGCACTATTAGTCAAATATTAGAGCAAATTTACTAGAGTTGTTCAGAAGAACTCCATCAAAGTCCAAAGCATTAACACGAATATTGGAATAAAGATTACAAATTGATATTGTTGATATTAATTGATATTATGTCATTGATCACTAATTTTAATAAAAAAATAATTTGCTATAAAATACTTGATTATATATTACATGTATAAGTTCACTTTTACTGAAAAAAAATTGACATAACTTGACTAAATTTGGTTACAATAATCTCTTTGAGGACTACATTGATAATCTTTTCTCTAATGTGCAAGATTAAAGCTAGTAAAAGTAAATTGCTCAAGATAAGAAACTCAATGGGCCAGCAAAAATAAACCAATATTTTTGTATTCAAACTATGCATGTAACTTGAAAATGATGCAAGGCATGCAAAAGACTGGGACTAATTATGTTCTTTAAAATGATGTATGAGTCAATAAAACAACTGAAAAGTATTAAAAATCTGTTTTGCATGAATGTGATAAAGCTATCAATAAAACACCACAGAATACTATTTCTCTTCCAAAGCAATGCAATTTCTAACAATTAAACTGATGAAAGCTTTCATATCTGGGAGTAATACGTCGTTTTATTGTATTACAAACATGTCAGATTGCATTTTGGTCAAGGAATATGCTTTGCACATTATACGGTATACCTAGAAGCTTTATTTAAAAATTTCACATAAAATAAAAGCCCTTAACCATTGTTAAACGAAATAAATAAGCACCATAATGGATGATATGAAATTTCAGCATCTCGTCTTAATATGTATAGTCTCTGATTATAGTCATTCTATGCAAAAGTCAAGTCTGAGATCCATTTATCCTTATTTGAACTCATATAAACAAACCACTTAATTGTCTGTAACGTGATCTTTTTAACCAATGGTGAAATTGCTTAGAATGCTTTTCTCACAATAATAAACGAACCTAGTTCTACACACTGAACTAAACTGGATCAATTACTTTTAATCAGTATTGATGTTCGACCCTTCATTTCCTAGACGATGTATTAAGCTCAACAAAATGTATGTAATTGACTTACACAAGGATAAAGACCCCATCACTAAATCTATTTTGGATATTCGGCTAAAGAACATTTGTCCTTCCACCATACAAAAATTTATTTTTTATCAATGTCTTTTATTATGCCTCGTCGAGAACATCAGTTCTCATTCTTTGCACATGGTCTATGGTTGATGGAGAACATGGTCTATGGTTTATCATGAAATATGATTATTTTCTGTGTATTCTGATTAAATATTCGATCTTGTTTGGTATTTTCTTAATTTGAGAGATGTGTCTATACATTTTGTTTCAGCAAATTTTACAATTAATTTTAAATGTTCTTATATCATTTTGTTTTCATTCAAGTTTTTTTAAAAGTTTAAGAAATATAATACATTTGTTTAAAAAAGTTGATTAGTTTTAATTTTAAATTAAAACAATTATATTATATACTAAGTTTTGAAATGAAGAATATTTATTTCAAAAAGTTTACCTATAATTTCTAAAACGTCAATTATTTTGAAAAGATGCAAAACCAACAATTATTGAATAACTCAGATTCTAGTTGAATGTAGACATTATAAAAGTATAAATACTTTTATATTGTCCACATTCAACTATATCAACAACAGTAAATATCTTTATAATGTCTACATTCAACTAGTCAAAAAAAATTATAAGATGTTATGCAAAAAGTAATTGCAACATTGCTTAAGCGTAAGATATGAATTAGTATCGAAGTTCAAGAATGTATACATATGATTAAAACATTCCTTTCCAATAAGTGAACTTTCACTATTTTGAAAAGAAATAAGATATTTTTGATTTATTAATTGAGAGAGACAAAAATATGCATGAAAATGATTTTATTTGAATTTAGATTAAAAAAGTAATTTTTATATCAGGTTAATTGGAACAAAAAATGCATAAATTATAAAAATTATAAACAAAAATATTATCTGTTATAAATGATTATACCTATGTCTTAAAACTATTCATAAATCGGTAACTAATATTGATGGTAACTTGCAAAACGATTTCCTTTGAAACCATTGAAATAGAATTCTTGAAAAAATGCTATGGCTTCTTCCTTGAATTTAAAAGCTTCTTGGAGATAATCTCCTTTTATTAATGCATGTTTGTAGATAAGAATAATCGTCCCCAACCGTTATTGCAACCGTTAACATAAAAGTATTATTAGTGCTATTGTTAATAACAAAAATACTTCAGCAATTGATACCAAAAATAGTAATCTGTTTATTTCATTATTGATATGCGTTACATTTCACTAAAAGAAAACGTGGAAAATTTTAAAAATGCATTGTATACTCAGAAAAATGAAAGCATGAACTGTGCATAAAATAAACCCTTAAAATAAAAATAAAAATAATAAGTATTTTTAAATGCATAATTTTTAACTGCTAATTATCATCCGATAGATTCTCTCATTTAGATTATTATCTGTAGATTTCCTTCAAATTAAAATATGTCTTTCTTTTAGCACTAGGATAATTGTTTTTATATTTACAAGCGTGCATCTTAACTTTTATATTGTTTTGCACATGCGAGTTTGCTTTTATATTTACAAACATTAATGTTTTATACATTAAGATGACAAAATTTATGAACTCTTTAAAAATTAATTTGGCCAAGATACGAACTATTGTCATAACTTCAATCAAATTTCTATCATTTACACAAACATTTTTGGTAGTGTATATATTAAGCCCTAAAACTTAATTTTAGGATTTTGCAATCTAATGCAAAGTCAGTCCATTGAAGTTGAAGTGGAAGACAGTGTATATGAAAAATAAAAAAGCTTTTTTATGGAATATGTCTTTAGGCTATAGAGCTAAAGACTGTTAATGCAAATAATTGAATCCACTAGAATCATAAACTGCATTTTAAAATCATGAAAAAGTCATTGAACTTAGTGTGCTAAAAATATAATTTCTAATTTTTTATTTTTTAGTAAGCAATATTTGTGTAAAGTAGTTGGTATGAATATCGATGTTAATGTTAATTTTAAATTTTGATAAATGTAATATGTTTTTTTTTTAAATTTAGCTATTGTAAATATTTGGAAGACTCTTTATTGAACTATCTTAATTATAACATAAAAATTAAATAAATTCATGCAATTTAAAACTTAAATAATCAAATAATTACTTGGCATCTATTATTCGAATTTCTTACGATTTTTTGCACTTTTTGTTACTTGTTAATTGCTATCTTCAGCTAATTAATTGCTACCTTCGCTGAACAACTAACGAGAAAATTTACCAAATGGCTCACTTACTGCATTTGTTAATTATTTTTTCTTCATTTAAGCACAGTGTTTGCTTAATCGTGTTTCCTTGTATGAGAATTCAAATAACCAAATAAATAACTTCCTTCGGTCACCACCAAACTAATACAACATGTATAATTAAATCAAACAAGATAATAATTACTTTTCCAATAGTTTTCCAAGTTAAATTTTCTCTCAGTTCCAGAAAATAAAATTTTTGATTTTTATTTATATCTATTAGAATTTTTAATTTTATACTATCTATATGATTCAAAAATTTAATATTAAAACAAGATATTTAAATTTGAAATTTATCAATAAATTGAATTTGTACTCATGAGTTAATATTAGATAGTTATCATAAAATATAGTCCCATTTGTTATCGGATTGTTAAATATGAAGAAGTTTAGACATTTTCTTCATATTCCTTAAAAAGTATACAATTATGCATCTATTTTTAGATGAAGTTCAGTGTTACATATTTTTCAATAATATTCTTAAATGAACTAATTGGGCTGTGAAACTTTCCTTTCTTTTGTATAATGTAAATAAATGACAATACATTATGCATGAATTATATTAATGGCAAATATTGGTCTTTATAATTTTGACAAATATTTTAAGAAAATGAACATTTAAATCAACATTTTCAATTACACTTTAATTATATTTTTCATTTATAAATTTTACATTGTTTGCAATTACATAATTTATTAAATTCTCGAAACTCAGATGACAGACATTTCTTTTCATCAATCTTTTGGTTCATTAAAACAGTATATCGTGCACTAATAGGAACAACATTGATACCTGTATAAAATTAAATCTATTTTGTATTCAAAAGTGTCTATAATGTAGTTTGTTGCAATTATAAGTCTATAGATGGCGCACTATACGAATATCTTTGTTTACAATCAGAATAAGATTCTGCGCTCAGTGATGTAGATTTTTTTTGTTCCATGTCTCGTCCTTTCTTTGTCTTGTCCTGTTTAAATATGCCCTGTGTGTTTAATACGGAAATTAAAAACCTGCTCAAGGTAAGCTTATTTAGAATTTGATTTGTTATTATTAAGATGATTTGATAAACATGATTAGCAATAAGGGAGTTATTAGAAATGTTACTCAGGTCAGCTAAAATATTCAAGTTCATTTTATATGTACCAATTAATTTTACTAATCATAAAAATTCATGTATTCACTCAGAACAAACTGATTCAGTACTAAAGCATTTGTTGTACTGATGTGATTAAATGTGTGATACAACTAACAGTCCAGAAAACGTTACCAACAAAGATTTATGCAAGACGCATTTGAAATTTGCAGAAGACAGCATTTAAAATAACCGGCATTTGCAGTTTTTTCATGAACCTGGCATTTGGCCCAGCAAATCAAACAATCTTAAATTATCAACTGGATCAAGCAGCTCCAGAAAATTAATCATTAAGCCAATATTCTGATTTTTGTATACGATCATTTTATATTAGTTATACATCCAAATACTTAATAACAAAAGATTTTGTGTCAAATGTCTATTTAGGAAATTCAAAGTGTTCATCGAAAAGGAAAAAAAAATCGATTAAATAAATTTATTGTTTACAGTACAAATCATATGTTTAATCATATTACCAAGAGCTATATTTTATGATTTTGCAGTAAAGTGAATATAAACAAACATAAGAATAGCGGTGACTTTTTTGAATAAACGAAAGTTTAATAACATAATAAAATATTAACAATTAAAATATTTTGAAAATTTATTTGATAAGAAAAATTCATGAGCAATTATGATTATTAATTAAATAACTGATTGGTTTCATTTAATGATTATAATGGGAATTTAATTATTATATAATATCCCTAAAAATATTTTTTCAACAAATTAAATTTTTTAATTGTATTTGAAAAATGGGAACAGATTTTATTTTTTCTAAATTATTTCAGACCATTTTCGATATCACATAGAACTATATGTTATAAAAATACAAAAATATAAGGCACTAAATAAAAAATTGTAGTTGCATTCAAAACTAAGATAAAAAAATTCAAAAGTTCCTGTTTGATAATCATCAAGCTCGGTTCTTTTTTACAAATTAATTTTTACATCGAATTGAATGATGTAAAACACTGTGATTTTACATACACTTCCAAGTATTTTTAGTTTTATTTTTTTTAATTCAATTAAATATTTTTTTTATTTGAAGAAATAAAATGAAGTGTTTTATATGATGTTTAATAATCCAACTCATATTTTCTAGTAACTTAACATTTATTTCATCAAATGCAATACGAAGAATTTAAGGATACATTGTAGAATCTGACAACAGAAATATCTATCTTAATTTTCTAAAAACTATATAAAAATGGATGAAAATTTTTATAAATTTCAATTCTAGATGTTTAGAGCTTGATATCTGGTTCCTAGGTTCTCATGAAGTACACAAAACCATATTTTAATTTAATGACTTATATTGATAACTTGGATTTTATAGTCCTCGCTATAACATAATTATTAATGGTGTTCTCAATATAAATTCAATTACTGAAAAATTTCTACAAGTTTTGCTAATTTTAACTCAGTTTCTAAAACGTATAGCCCTGTATAAATCAAATGTGTGAACATATAGCCCATAAAATGACAACTCTAAAATCCTTTATTTTTATACTATTATAACTAATTTATAATATAATGATTCTTGTATAAATAAACTATGTTTTAATATGTTAATTTTATAAAATAGTCTTCCATTTATTTCGTTAATAGTTAGTTTAATAATAATTTATCCCTTATATTTTTCAATAAATATATTTTGAAGCATTTAATCATTTGTTAATTGCGTTGAAATCAAGAAAATATTCAAAGTAATTTATAAAAAAAATTTGTAATAAAACCATTGTCTAAACCTTTGCATTAAAATTTGGGATTTATTTTGTAAAATAATTTGTGTATGGACGATGTAATAGACTCTTATCTGTTACATCGTCCATATAAAAAGCAGTCCGTGAAATGGACTCTTTAATTGCTTTTTAAGACGCCTTTTCATAAAGAATGGATCGTGATCACGTGTCGTATATAAAAAAAGAAAACCACATTTATAAGTTATAAAAAAACACTTATACTCTTGTTAGAAAGATAAGAAAACCAGATAGCCCACAACCACACCTACCCGTGCAAACATGAAACAGCCATAATATTTATCCATGTAAATTGCCTACGTAAATTCTAAGTAAATGGCCTTGAGGAAGGGTTATTCATTGTTTAAAGGCCCTACTCAATTAATGCAATGGTGAAAACCAAAAATACTTACGTGCATCCTGACATATTTGCATGGAAAGGTATATCTACAACATTCATTTTCCTTTTTTCAATAGTAACTGGTATCAAACCTGAGACCTTTCTTTCTAAAGAGTACTGTCCACCAACTATCTGCTGATAGCTAAGTATGTCCAAAGTACAAATGGAAGAATATTTTATAGTTTTTTTAAACTCGTCGTTATCTCTGATTTATAATTACATACTGCTGTCTGTGAAGAATCAATTTGGAAAAATTATTTTTTTTCTAATGCTTGGCTGCACATAGGAGATATCTATTTAGCACTACAAAGGACGAATTGTACACAATAGGGCACCCAGTGAGTGTGCCATTACAACCCAAAAATGAAAGGGTAAAGAAACACTGACAGAGAGAAAGGAACATGAACCAGGATTCGACCCAGGTACCTACTTCTTCGAAGTTAGGGACGCTTACGAATCTGCCATCGGTCGGTGATGGAGAATAATATTGGATGACCAAAAATTATCTTACAAAAGTTTTGAGCAATTGACTTTCCACTAACTGAATTTCGAAAGAAATGTTTTAGATGCTCTCTCAATATTTATACAATTATTTTGAAAATTAATGCATTCGAATGAAACCAAAAAATAAATAAACAAGTAGCTTTAAAACAAAATATAAAAAATTATATGTAAAGCACTTTATTTATGTGAAAATTGTTCACGCATAATTTTCAAATAACTAAAGCATTATACATTATTTAATTATAATTGACGTAATTTGACTGAGAAAAATTATCCACTTAAAGTATTTTTGGTAATCATAATAAATCAAAAAATCAATGATATTCTCCACAGCCTTAAAAAATAAATTTATTATTTCAATACATTTTTAATATATTTTTTGAATTATTTTTTTGAGTTAAAGGATTTTATCTATTCGAATAAATAAAATTAAGGAATTATAGATCATAAAACACAAAATGTGATGCCATAAAAGTGCTCATTTTATCAAAAGGTAACTAACAAATAATTGAGCTTTTTAAAATCAGATTCAACAGAAAAGAACTTGAACAATTAATAAAATTGAAATAAAAGTGCAACGTCTAACACACGTCTTCTGTTTAAACGTGAAAAGTGTTTAACAGAAAGCATTTATCATCTTACATCTTCAAAGGCATAGTATAATCTAAGAAGTTTTCCTAACAATTTTGCAACGTCTGAAACGTAAATATTTCTCATCAGATTTTAAGTAATTTACACTTATTTTGTGAATTGTAAGTAGTTCTCGTCGTATTTTAAACTGACTCAAACACTAACTGACCCCTCGGGAGTTTTAGAAGTTAATTATTTCGTTTAATATCGTGAACTGTATAATTTGTGCTTGTGGCGACGTCCTGGAAGACGTTGAACAAGTCTTGCTTCGGGATGTATGCAAAAGTGTGTGTGTCCCAGAAATACTTTTAGAGCTGAATTACTATCTATTTATTGACCCCAGGTTTTTCCTAATCTTTTGGATTGTATTAAATCAATTGCTGTTCAAAGAAAATTTATTCATCATTTAAACTCTTTTAATAGTTCTTTATTGATTTTATTGTCTTGTAAATGATTTTGTGGCTTAACATACTTACTTGCAAGCCTCGTAGCATACTTTGCGATACACAAGAAAATTTTTGTTTGACTTTCTTTGATAAAAAACAATTCCAGCATTGTGATAGAATGCTAGAAATTAACATTAGATAAAAAATGTAGTTTTTATTAAAAAAAATTGCGTTGTTTAAAATTTACCAAAATTCATTTTAGAAACTTTTATGCACAAATATTTACTTTCTGTTATCTAAATAATATATTCTGGGTCACAAAAATGTAATTATTAATGTTATTTTAAAGAACAAATACACGTGCATTTTTCTTAACTAAATTCTAATATTCCTGCAGCTTTGTTGCCTTAAAATTTATAATTTTATTTTGATTTTTATACAAAATACCATAATGGTAATCTAAGAATATATTTTTTTATATTCATAGATTGTTTTTTATATCATTTTTATATCAAATAATTGTATGCTGCAAAAGACAATCTAATTTTTTAAAAATGTAGTTAATATCAGTACAAATATTACAAGTACTACTCATAATTTAAAAATATATAGCTTATAATTTCTATATATGACATCACATAAAGAGAATAAGTACCATGGAATATTTTTCTTTCAAGCATTATATTAAAGCCTATTTAGACTTATAAAGCTTAAAAAAAAGCGCAGTTTTAATTTAAAAATAAAAAAAGAGAAATATACATAGAAAATTAAATGTAAATGGTTTAATTATTGATTAATTCAAGATAGAACAAATTATGTAATCGTATAGGATAAAACTTCCTGATATTTTAATGATTTCTTCATGGATAAAAAATAAAAGCATATTTATTAGAATTGCATGGTATAAATAGATTACTTATTGTCTTATAAGCATAAAAAACATCAATTCCGAAACGATAAAATTTATTCAGCCTCAATTTGTGTACCTGAAGTAAATAAAGAGAGAGACAGTTGCAAATGCCCTGAAAAAGTTTTAGGAATGCATTATTTGAACGGATTCCAAAAAGCAACCCAATACACTAGACAAAAAATATAAATATACAAAATGTAACAGCACTTGATTGTTTAAAATTCACAACCATTAAAACACTTCCATCAAACTAACTCACTTCTGTTCTTAGTTTTATTACATCACTGTTTAATCAACTACCTTTATGAAAATGTGTGAAATGAAAAACAAAGAAAATTTTCTTTAATTCAAAATAATTGTAATGTGAACAGTAATAATGAAAGCTTCAAAATTTTAACCATGAGTTTTTTTCTATCAAAATTATTGCGTCATAATTATCGTTATAGTTCATTTTAACAGATTACATACAAATATTTATTTCTCCATACTAACATTCAAATAGAATTAGAGATACTATTACCTTTCTCAAAATAAAAATTATATGTTTGTTACAACTATTAATTAATTTTATCTAAAATGAAGAGATAAATCACTTCTAAGTTGCAAACAAAACCGAATAAGGATTTTGTAATCGCGAACATATTTCTTATAAGTTCTAAGCTCAACAAATTAAGAAATTAAACATATGTACAATTTTTTGCAATAAACACAATTTTTTACACACATGAACCTATTACGATTTGTAAAAGAAAAAATTGCTCAATAAGTAAAATTTTTTTCTTTTACAAATTGTAGTAGGTTCCTTTATTTTTAAATATTCTTTTTAAAATAGAAAAAAAATCAACAATGTGTTGTGGCTGAACATTTAAAAATATAGTTTTAATTAAGAGTGCATGAAAGTTTTGAATAAAAAGGGGAAATTACCTATAAATAAATTAACCTTTCTTTAATTTTAGTTTTAACGATCGAAAAATAGCAAAGCATTAAAAATTAAAATTCCTATAAATAAAGGGGTGTAAGTAAGGATTTGTTATAGGTATGAGGAAAAATAACAATTAGATGTCTTATTAAACAAAAGGAATTGATGATGGAAGTAAGCAAATTATGCATCGAATTTTCTTGTTGCTTACAAGTCAGCCTCTTGTGACATTTTGTCTTAAAAATATTTCTCATAAGATATCATTGCTAGGAACTCTGATTGGCTACCAAAGTCTGGTCACTGAAGCAGAAATTATCTACGTTGTATTTTATAATACAAGTTAGATGAAATTACTTTTTCCAATATTTATTTTATAATAACAAAATTGTTTGGGATATGATTATTTTTATATTTAGTATTGTTATCACATGTAACTAATTAATGATCTAACATACATCATTATTAAAAACATTTATCCATCAACTATAAATCAGAATGACATATTTTTCGAAGAATCTTTTTTCCTTTATTCAATATGTAATTTCTATATATAGAAATTCTAATTATAGTAAGTAATATGTAATTTCTAATTATAGATTCAAAATCATATTATTCTTATTTTGTTATACTTTCTTTCTTTTTTTTTTTTTTTTTTTTTTTGCAATTTATTTTGCTGTTCAAAACTACAATATATTTGTGATATTATTAATTGCTTCATAACATAAGTGGAACATTTTATTAATAAAATAAAAATTGATGTGTAATTGATACATTTTACAATGTAGAGTTAAGAGTAATGTATATTATTATATCATATTATAAATATATTGTACAAAGAACAGTAAAATATTAATATGAGGCTGAGATTTAGAACTTTATAAAAACTGAGAAGCATAATTGTATAAACCGTTTTTCTACTATTGTATTGTTAAAATAAAAGTGTTTTCTACTGTATTAGACACAGATGCCGTATAATCCTCCAGGATACCAAATTCTGAAATTGGTGATTTTTTGGTGAATTTTCTTATGTGTCTGGCAACCTAGTTTTTATTACGTCATAGATACGGGGACTTATAAAGATTGTGCAGAAAATTCTATTTTGCAACCCTATTATTTACGTAATCGCTCACGTCACAATTGGTCATTTTGGCTATATTTCTTCATCGCCAGAATTTGGAATCTTGGATTATACGGCATCTGTGCCTTGTATTGTTAAAATAAATGTGTTTTTAAAAAATACCCACACAAGTATGTACATCTTTATCTTTCCTTCCTGAAATCATCTAAAAGTAAATAATTTTCTTCAGAATCCGGACCCGATTCTAAGCATGAGAGTAATACCGGTTCCTGAACGGAAATACCACGTCGTATTAGAGTTTGAAGAAAGTCCGCTACCCACCAAACCCCACGCTTCATCGTCCGGATTGATGGTGATGGCTCCAGAAGAGAACACCCTCTCCCATTCCAAAGACCAACTACAGTTCTTTTCATGGATCAGAGAATCGCATGTGGCTGCCACTGGATTGCTACTCATAAACGTTGAGAAGATCAGTAAGTGATACCGCTCATATATAATCTCAATATTTGTAATCTCTTTCTACAAACATGAATATCAATGTCAAATTATTGTACCTGGAACTCCATAGAAACTGAATTGTATCAATAACTCAAATGCTAAATTTAAAAGAAAATTATAATTTAATTTCTATTCTACGATAGTTAATTAAATAAGAATGAACTTGATAGGACATTTAAGATTACATATATATGTATATAATATTAATATTCTATACCATATATAATATAATGAGTAGTACGAATAATATTTCTTTTAGTACAATTTCAAACATATATGCACAATTCCAATATTTATTTTAGTTTTAATGCTAGATTATTTTTAAAGGAAAAATAACCAAGGAAAATATTTAATTTATGCAATTTTCTAAAATCTGTCTCACCAAACTATAATGAGAATCAGTAAAGATTTTACTGTATCTGAAAACAATAAACTTTAATTGCAGTGCTTAACATTTCATTAAGTCAGTGCTCCTCAAACTTTGGTAAGTTCTTAATCTAATGTCAAATCATTTAAATTTGCCTGATAACATTTCAGCAAGGAGTGTATAAAATTGGTATTTTATTGAACATTCGCTGTAGACTAATGCACTAATATATTTAAATATATGGTATTTTAATATTTTTACAAAATATTCTCAAAATGTATAATGTAAGACTACAACAACATCAAAGTTTATAAGATTACATCGTAAAAAACGGTTAAAAATCTTCTAGTTTCAAGACATGAAGTCTATGTTTTTTGCCCCTTATCAACTTACATATGTTATCGGGATGGTTCGGCTTAAAGATATCCACGTTTTTTGCTTTAATTTGAGATATAAGTGCTATTTTAATACGGATTATGTATTGAGGATGGAAAGCCAGTTTGTGTTGTAATGTAAAATATCAATGAACCGTGACGATAATTAATGCTGAAATCAGATCATAATCCAAAAGAATTTTTTAATTACATCAGAAGTGTATAGAAAATTATTCTCTGACAATTCTTCAAACAACTTAAACGCCGTTTTCTCGTGTTTTAAAGAATGATTATCATTGGTTATAAAAAAGCCATGTTTCACGTCATAGCGTCGTTAAAGTTAGTTCATTGTTAACTAACTTTAACGACGCTATGACTTGTTATTAATGAACTTTAAAAAATAATAATGTTCATTAATTTCTAACTTTTGCTTCAATTTCCTGAATTGGCATTTGCTAACTAGCATTAATTTCTAGAACCATGCAACTCTATTGCAAAACATTTCTGTTGATCTTGGTGTTAAAACAGATACTATTCTAATTAATTTACTTAAAACTTAAGGCATTAGCATTTTATTAATATATATTCATCCTCCATCAAAAAAATTGTGAAGGGTCATAATAAGGAAGATAAAAAACCAAAAGCTTAAATTGTAAAAAGTGCAAGTGTTAAGTATATAGCCACTGCTATAAAAGTATTTATATGATAAATACTTATACTCTCCGATTATTTATTTGACAGAATATTTACAAGGTTTTTTAAATATTTCACATTTTATGTGGCTTTATAATAAAACATCATAAAATTAAATAAAATGAAACGCTTCTCTTCCACACACATATGAAGTCACACAAAAATTCATTAGCCGTTTTAATATCATATCTGGTGAAAAATTTTGTTACTAAAATTTCATTATTGAGAGTTGAGATGGTAGCTCATATATAAATGAAAACAAGCATATTAATTTTAATAAGTTTTACATTAGACTATCTTAAAATTAATAGGCTTTCCATTGGAAAAACACCATATAAAGGATAGTTCAAATCACAATAAAATTTGCATGGTATATGAAACGTGATGTGATAGACAAATCATCCCTATCATAACGTAGCCGAAAATCATG
Source organism: Latrodectus hesperus (assembly GCA_037975125.1). NCBI lineage: Eukaryota > Metazoa > Arthropoda > Arachnida > Araneae > Theridiidae > Latrodectus > Latrodectus hesperus. The sequence continues at coordinate 74,572,834 of CM075857.1, read as the reverse complement.
GATGATTGCAATTTATAAATAAAAAGCACTTTGTAGAACTCCAAGTATTTTCTCGGGATTTTGCTTTCATGCGCAGATTAATTATCTTTCGTAAAACAGATCAGAATTTTTGCAATATCTTCTAAGTTCTACCGAAAAAGCAATGTTATTTATTGTTATATGATATTATTCGCATAAGAAACTGGTACCTGTTTCGGAAATAACTGAGAAACAGACATGTGAATATACAATCAATTGATGCATCCATACGAGTTACTGACAGAAGCTTGTTAAATAAATCAATTTGGTCATAAGTGAAGCCAAGCATATTGTGCACATGACTCTAATGGAGTTATCTGTCACTTATGCAACATATCACAATAATTATACAGATTACAACAAAGTAATCGTTGTCCACAAAATCATTCGACATAAACTGTAGCATTGCAAATTCGCTTGTTGATCAAACCACGAGTGAATTTACAGTGGTATAGTGAACTATAGGGAGAACAAATGTAGGGCATAACACTTTGTTTTCTTCTGTATCATGATTTTGATGATGGTTAGCGATGATGGTTAAATAAGAGTTTGGAGACACTGTGGAAAAATCTATCAGCTACTAATCCGGCATGATGATTTAAAATAATATTGGCTCATCTCCCTCAAGTGACAGGAGTTAATGTATTTTTAGATACTATGAATACATTAACTTCTGTCAGTGCTACATTTCAAATACTTTAAGTGATCTACATATTTTTGAAGACCATCATCGCTAACCATCAATCAATTCCATCTGTATAAGCTTTGAAACTAATTTAACTTTAATATCCCTAAACCTTCATTATGTCGTATTTTTAATAGCCAATAATAAAACTTTTGTTTATTTCAAGCATAATATTTTTAATAATTTGAAATCCATCTCAATCCTGTTTCAGTTATTTCTCCTGTGCGCAAAATAAAGTAAAAAATCAACCAACATTTGTAGAGTTTTTTTTATTTAAAAATTTAAACTATACGAAATTTTTAGTGAACAAACTTTATATTTTTTGAACATAACCAAATTACCCCATGTTATTGCTTCAATTATTTTTCTTTACGAATTAATTTGAAATTTTAATTAACTTTCTCTAAGCTTTTATGAAATTTTAACTAACTAAACCATCATTAATAGAATATACTTTATGTTCGTAATATTCTATTAATGATGGTTTAGATTAAAATGTACTTAGAAATTTAGAAAAATTACTGATTTAATTCGAAGGTTCGTAAAATAATTTTGAATTTGAAAATAATCACGTATGATAAAGGAAAAAGCCAATTAGGATATAAAAAATCAAGAGTAAATACTGTTATTTTAATTTTCAAAATATTTATTTAAATTGGATAAAACTAAACATATATCACATACTTCTTCCATATTTTTCTTATGTAATAAAATTATTAAATGTTCAGTTTAATAATTTTATTTTTTGTTATTTAAAAATGATATTATTAGAGATTTTACCTTTTAAAATGCAATGGAAAAGTCCTTGTACAACAATGTTATGATTTACTTTTCTTTTCTAAATTAAAAGTTTTATTACTATAAATTTACTTTTAATTAATGCATTATAAGAAACTATTTTTGCATGATTTTGTTAGATAAATATTAAAAACAGTTCTTTCCAAATTTTAAAATATTTGCTTTTATTGGAATAATTTTTTTCACTATTTTTCTCGTGAATAAATTGTATATGATTATTTTTCGCAGTCTTATTTACTAAAAATCTAAAATTATAAATTATTTATATGTTATGAAAAAAATTAATTTTCAGAAAGGAAGAATATGAAAGATGATGCTTCTAATGTAAAGCGATTAAAATTTTGTTGTTTATGAAAGTGTAAATATTGTAAAGTGTATAAAGTATCTTTAAATTTTATTACCAGGTAATATCAATTAAATCAGATGCTGGTGTTACAGGTACTATATCTATCAGTCTGTATTTAGACATATATATATATATATATATATATATATATATATATATATATATATATATATATATATATATATATATATATATATATATAGATAGAGTAGATATAGAGAGAGAGTAGATGAGAGAGAGAGAGAGAGAGAAATAAAATCATGCGCATTCAAGATAGAATTATTCTACTTTAATTGTTTAAATTTTTTACGTAATAAACTTCACAATATCATTTTTAAGAGAACTGAGTTTTTCAATCTTGGAAAATAATTCAATTAAATCCTATAAAATTATTAAGCATTTATATTATATGACTAAATGAATTATGAAAGAAATTTATGTACATTTATATACCCTAACATTTAATATATATACTCCAGACTTGTTTGACAAAATAAATTATAATTGTAAGTACAACTAATCGAGAGTGGATAAAATAATTAAGTTTTAAAAGGAGAATCAGATGCTAAAAGTAACATTATAAATATATTTTTAAATAAAATATTCCTTCATTTAGTTTAATAATGAAACAGAGTAACCTTTAACCTCACACGAATTTGGTAATGAAATATTTTTTGTTCGAAATGTAAATAGAACATTTTGTAACTTTAGAGAATATAAGATATACTTTTACCAAGAAATATCAATCAAATAAATATATATGTTGATTTATGATATGTGATGTAAATTAAACTGTACATCAAAAACGAAAAAGGCCTATTAAAAATGATAATCATTTATCTTTTGATCATATATATCCCATTGATATTTTTTACAAATTTTGGTGATTGCATATACAGTTCAGTACTTTATATATTTTGCATTAAACTTCAACAAGAAAATTTAACTCTAATAAAACATCAGTTTTAATTAATAAAAATTTGTTAAATATCCCAAAAAATTTTACTTTTGTTGTTTTCAATTTGTCAATTAAAATTTCACATATACCTGATTAAATAACAATCATAATGTAAAACAAAAAATTCTGCTCAAATCAAATAAACATATTGTTTAGTTAAATGAATGTAAAAATGCAACGAAATTATTCCGAAGTTTTGGTTATAATAAAAACATATTCAGCTTACAAAGAAATATTAGTTTCTTTAAAAGTATATTAACATGAAGTTAGTAATAGTGAATTATTATTTGATGTCTTAAATTTATTAAAATTCTTTGCAGAGAAATGAGCACAAATATTAAATATTTTATTGCTTATTCATTCATAATGATAAGTTAAAATAATGCATTTATAATAGGGGAAATTAAAAACTGGAAAAAGCTAGATTTGTGACATCGTTTAAAAAATGTCGACCAAATATTTTATTAAACGCAATAAAAATATAAGCCTTGATGAAGTGCTTTTTGTCCAAAAATATTATAGCACTTCATTCTTAAATACTGAAATTTTGTTAAAGAAATGAATTGTTAACATTAGATTGCTTAGATCTAATCGTAAATTTATTTTATTGATAGATATTAACTGGAAAATATAAATATCCTTATTGATAACTTCTTAAGGACCACTTAATTTTATAAATTAAAAGAGAAATTCTTAAATGATTCACTTTCCAAACACCGCTTTTAAATTAAGAATATGTTAATTTGTTATTAGAAAGAAATGAAATAAGATACGTGCCTTATATTAAGCGTGCAAACTTAATTGCTTTCGTGCATATTTAAGTAAATTTTTTTGTCTTTGTGGTTTATTATCTGCAAATTAAATAATTAATTCTTCTGCTATAAATTCCCTTGTTTGAAAATTTCTCATTGCCAAGTGAGACAGAATTTAATCAAGGATTCGAAAGTTTTACATAAATTTCGAAAAATAAAAATAAAATTTTTCTTTTAGAAAAATCTAATCTTATTTTTTTCCACGATTGTGACATCTTACATCAACTTTGCATGTCCTATTTGGGATTTTTAAATGTTGAGTTTATTACTTTTGACCAGTTAAAAGATTCAGTACAATTTCTGGAAAGTTATTTTCAGATATAATAATTTATTGTAAATTGCTAAGCTTATCCAATTTTTAAAAATCTTCAGAATTATTTCCTTTAAAATTTCACTAAATTCTCCCTTAAAAATCTGTAACTGTAATATATAAATATACTATATAATCAAATAGTATTTAAAATGCAAATAATTAATGTGCCATTACAGAAACAACTAATATATGAAAACATAAGAAACGTGATTTGCATGAGTTAAGATAAAGTATAATGCTTTATTTTAATTTTTTAGGTACTGATACCATTATTCTATATTTAGTATTCATAATAAAAAAATAAAAACATAATATTTAGTGTTATTTTTTTAATAATTTGATAATTATTATTTCATTCGTACTCGATGCAATCAACATTTGAAACACTGAAACAACAATGAGTTCCAAATAAGAGAATTATAGATATTCATACTTTAATTTTTATTTGAATAGTGTACCTTAAATTAGTTAGAAATAAAAAGTTTACCTTGGTGATTGGGAACAAATCAAGTTAAAATTATCAATTATCAATCGAAAACAATGTTAAAATTATTCTAAGAAGAAATTTTTCCATCATTTCCATTCGATTAGATATGGATATAGAAATAGTACTTATGCGAATACAGAAAAATACAAAAAAATAGCTTGCCTTACAATGGCAGCAAATTTCAGAAATAAATATTTAATATAATGTGACCAAAATAAAATAAATACAAATTGTTATAAAGAGTCTCAAATTAGCCACATATAGGCGAATGATTGTTTCCAAATTAATTCATATTATATATATCTAATACTATATTGGTTCTAAATATTACAAATAATATCATAAATTATTTCGAGTGAATTATATCAGAATTCATAGAAATAAAATAAAAATTATCCATTCACTATATTTTATTTTCATGAAACGAATAAATTAATAAATGATTAATAAATTTGGTTCAAATATAGTGATTATCAAGTTCAAGTTTCAAATATGACTGTTATCAAGAACTAAATTTGAAACTTAGTTTTGAATTTTTGATCACTATTTAAAATCACATTGTAAAGTAATCTATTAGGAATGAAAAATTTTCTGCTATTAATTTTAAACAATTCAAAATTTAGATTGATGTGTGTTAAATTAACACAAAACCGTATACATTGAGCATTAATATATAAAATATTTCACTTACCGCAATGATTTTTTGTCGTCTTGAAAAAAGGGAAAATGATAATGCTTTAAGTAATATTCTTCCATAACTTTATAAATTATAAAACTATTAGCTAAAAATTTAGAAAAATTCTTATTTTGTAAGCTTAAATGTATGATTTAACTGTGTTCTAAATATTTTGTCTCGGTGAAGATGATATAAAGATTCCCTAAAAAATAAAATTTAATCTCATAAAATGATCAGCTGAAACTTTTTTGTCGGACACTATTAGGTTTATCGCAAGAGTTGTTTACTTATAAAACAGATATTGGTATGATAAAATTTATTCGACATTGATACGCCATAGCTTAACACCTACAAAAGTAAATTTTCGGGAGATAAGTATTTTTCCCACTGTTGTGTAAAAGAATTTTATTTAATAATACATGCAAATTAAATGTTTAAAAATTTTAAAAAATGTGTAGATTTATTTAATACCAATATTTTCAGTTATTTAAAATGAAAATTGTAAGCATTATTTGATAAATTATTGTAAATATTAATGAACTAGAAAAATATCAAATATTTAAATTGTTTAGATAATTATATAAGTACCACAAAAATTACTTCTAAATTTAGCATTTAACATCTTTTTTAACTTAATCTAAGAAAGCAAAGTTATGTTATATTCACCACTTTTATCTGTCAAATTTTAATTCTTTAGTTGTTAGAATAAGAACAATAATTAAAATTTTCAAATTAAAAAAATAATAAAATTTAAATAAATTTATATATATATATATATATATATATATATATATATATATATATATATATATATATATATATATATATATATATATATATATATATATATATATATATATATATATATATATAAGTGTTTAAATTTTATTATTTTTAATATATATATATATATATATATATATATATATATATATATATATATATATATATATATATATACACACACTACTGACCATTAAAAAATTGCAACACCAGAAGGAATGCAAATAACAGAACGATATTTATTGGACACATACATTATAGTGGAAAGAACAGTGATTAGATTTACAGGAAATTAGGATGTATAGATCTTGAGAAATCAGTACGGAGAGCAGCCACATCTGGTTGCAATAACAGCATTGTCCGCCTAGGCATGGAGTCAAACAGAGATTGTATGGCATGTACGGTGATCCTCGGTCCATGCGGCTTTACTATCTGCAGTTCATCGACAGTACTGGATGGTGAGGTGATGACGTGCCAATCGCTCGGCAACCATTGACCACACGTTCTCAATTGGTGATACATCAGGAGAACGTGCTGTGAGTAACAGTCGAACCTGTTCTGTATCAAGGAAGTTCCAGAACAGTACGGGCAGCATTTGGTCGTGCATTATCCTGTGGAAACAAGCATTGGAGAGCCTCGAAGATAGGAGGGCAGAGCCACGGGCCATAACACATCGGAAATGTAACGATTGCTGTTCAAAGTGCCGGTAATGTGTGAACAAGAGGTGATCGAGACGTGTATCCATGGCACCCATACCATCACTCCAGCAGATAGGGCAGTATGGCGATGTCCAATGCAAGCTGGCAATGCGCGTTCTCCACAATGCCTACAACACGGATGCGGCTATGTGGTCCTGTATACAGAACCGAGATTCATCTCTAAAGATGACGCGATGCCATTCCCACATCAGGACTCGTCACGCTTCGTCCACTACATTAAGCAAGCGCTCCTGTCTGTGACTGGCGTCAATGTTGTGAGAGCCATGGTCACCTTGCAGACAATCATGTATACCGGCATCATCCCGAACTGTTCGAGCAGAAATTTGTTGCCTTGCAAATTATTCCATTCTCGACTCAGGGTTCGTGACGTGGCTGTACAGTCCCTTGTGACCATGGATAAGATGTCTGTCTTCTCTGCTGTTAGTGATAGGGGGTCAGCTGAGATCCTGCATGACGTTCCGTATGATTGTCTGGATCCATCGATTCCATATTCTGCTAACAGTCATGGGAGGTCTCGACAAAGCATTGCAAACAGCAATATTGCGGTACATTGAAGCCACACCAATCCCGTTGGGATACTAATAATCCTTCACTCGATCAAAGTCAGACACGTACTGATAGGCATTTTTTCTTACACGAGGCATTACAACAACTTTCTTTGCAAAAGTAACGTTGAAACGGAAATTAGTATGAGAAAACTGCTGTCAAATCTCTGGTTTTATACACATTGTGGTCGCTACTGTCGCCTGCTTTGTATGAATGCGCTTTAGTCTAATCATTTACATGTCTGTAAATTCTACTTGTCGTGCATATTTCGTGTGTGTTGTGCCGCTTTTCCTCAGGTGTATGTTTATTATTACAGTAGTGTATACATATTTAAGTGTGTATGTATGTTTAGTTTATTCTTTCATTTGATAAAACCCAAATATCATTGCCATTTGGTATTTTTATTTCTGTCTTAACCAACTTTTCCAACAATTAAAGTAAAATAATCATTCTGTACAATTCATTAATAAAAAGTCAGTGAAATTTTCTTAATGAAATTCGATGCCATTAACCTAAGTTTGTTCCATATTAACAATTAACAAATATAAATTTGCATTGAATTTGCATAAAAACTGTTCATAAAACAGTCAAATTTTATCACATTTTTGTAAAAAGTAAAATTTTTATAAAGTTGTTCAGTTATCATTTTCAGTTAGAAATCGGATTATCTTTTACCATAGAATTATTAGATATAGGTATTAAAATGCTCGAAGAGATAGTTTTCATTGAAAGTAGAAAAAAATAAAAACTATTTTATAAATTAATTGTTTCCTAAAAATTATTTATCATAAAAAGTTGTAATTTTATAAAGCTAATTAGTGGACTATCCAAATAGCACTCTTGTATTTTTCATGTGATTCACGAGTATTTGCCTAGAATATTTTAACTCATAAAATTAACTTGAATTAAAATGTCATTTTAAATTACTTTTTGTATAATTTTGGTATTTTGTTGAAAATCATAAAAGACTGCTACATAAGGTCCTACTTTTAAGCTACTGTGAGCCCATGCTTATTACAGTTTCGAGCCATAGGTAGACAAACTATTTGCGAAGGGATTGTATAAGCTTTGATGTCCATTGTAATACCGATTTATTATTTGGCTTCACTCAGTGGACAGCAGTTTGAAAAGTTTTTTTTTTCTTTTCATGTATTTCTTCTTGGACTCTGAGGAACTTCATTATTTGTGAATTATACTTACATATCTCAGTGGCAAAACCCATAAAATTACTAAATGAAAAACTAATTCTAAGTTTATTAAGCACAGCTATTATTTATTTTATTAAGTATTAATGATTTATACTTATGTATAAATCATTAATACTTAATAATTAAATCAAATTAAAATCAAAAAAATCTGCAAAATTAAAATCAAATGCTATTAACAAGCGTTCTTATCGCAAATTGATTCATGCTGTTTTCTTTACAATGATATCGTTTAATAAAAACTAATTCATAACACTTTGCACAAATAACTTATGAAATTCAGCCATTTTCAATGATTATAGTGAAGTCTTAGTATTAATAAAATATCTTATTTGATATATTTCTTAAAATAAATAAAATCCAATATAGAAATTTGGTTACTTTGAACAACACTCAATGAAAAAATGTAAAGATTTGCTTTAATTCAAAATAGCTTATCTACATTTTTTGTTAACTTAAATTTTTATATTCCTAAGAAAATCCTGATAAGAGAGCATTGTGTTTATTAAAGGATAAATTTATAATGTAAATATATTTCTACAAAGAGAAAATTTTAAAATCTCTTGTTGTTTCAAAATTTTAATTTTGCTTATTATAATTTTGAAAGTTTCTAAATACAGCAAATAAACTTTTATCTTAAAAATTACTATTACCTTTCTTATGCTTATTTGAACATGATATAAATATATAATTAAATTTGCTTATTAGTGCAGTTATTTTAATTTAAAATTAAATATTAACAGCAATTTTTCGTCTTGTAAAAGTAAATTTGCTGAATGAAACTTCGTCCAAAGCAATGGAAAGGTTAACTAGTGATATTTTATCAAATAAATCTTTTCATATAAAGCAACACAAAATCTCACAAAGTTAAAATATGTATCAACTTTCACTTTGCATCTAGAAATCCTAGTATTTCTGAAACTGAGATAGGAAGTTACTGATGACCTTATTAATGACTTTATTTTCAACACTTTCTAAGTGACTTTATTTTTGAAAATAACAATTTCCTAAAAAATAACCAGTTTTTGAGAAGTTGATGTTGGTCAATCTGCAACTGCTCAATTTAATAAAGTAAATAATCAAAGACTATTTATCAACTTGAAAATGTCTCAGAGGAATAATTTGTTGTTTTCTAGAATACTCATCGTTAATTGTAATTTGATGAGGATTTAACATATTTCAAGTGTTAATTCCTTCTTCAATGTAACTGAATTTGTGTTATGGGAGTGTTAAAATATTGTAAGTATCGAAAGGAGAGATTGTTGACAGTCGACACCAGCGAACATCCCTCTACGTAACTCTAAGGAGGTTTACCAGTTTAATGGAAGTTATTGGGGCTTTTATTTAAAAATAATTAAAAAATGTATTAGTTTTTTTTTACTACAGTTGAGCATGATTATTTTACAACATCTCTTAAAATATACAATCAGATTCCGGTTAATTGTAAGGATGAAAACAGGATGACAATATAATGGAGTTAATGATGAATTACATACAGTTAACACATAATAATTTGTAGTTTTGAAAAGTTTTTGATTATAATTAAATTAAAATTTATAATTCATACTCAATAAAGTTTTTGAAATTTACAAAGACAGAGCCTTAATTCTGTCAAAAAGATGCTCTTAGCTAAGTCTAAGGGAGAGATATTCTTTATGATTTGCTTATTTTTGCTGATTAAGGGGAAAATCCTAGACTATACATAAGTTAGACTTACGAAATAGTGAAATGTGTACAACAGATCCAAACTACACAAACGGTATAAAAATTTTTTAAAATGCCGATTGATGTTCTTTTAGTCATTTTTTGGACTCAACTTAAGTGTCTCTCTTACGTTCTATCTCCAGATCTCAACTACAGTTCAGAGCACAAGTATCTCTAATTCGTCCAGAAAATTCTAATTTTTTTATCATTCTTTAATATCCTCAAATAAAAAAATAAAAATGTTTAAGAAACTTTTTTACTTTCCATAGAAGTAGAAACGATAACTTTCCTAATGTAATTGGAGGCTCATTGTTGTTTATTTTATTGGGTTGGCAAGAAAGTAGTTTCAGGTTTTTAGCGTGAAATAAAACTCAATTTTTTTTCTATACAAAAAAATGAACTTTAATCAGTGTATCCATTCTGTTCGATGACTTTTTGCCCCCTTTCTCGTAACTTCCTGATCCCTCATACATAGAATTTCTGGTTCTTAACTGCAAAAAACACAAACAAGTGCGACTACTGGTCATTAATAGCACTAAAATTTTTGCCATTTAAGAAGTTTTGTAAACTTCGATATAAATGATAATCCGATGGTGCAAGGTTGGATCAGTATGGGAGTGGCTGAGACATCACTTCCAATCCAAGCTCAGATAGTTTCGCACGTATTGCTAAAAATATGCGCCTCCTCGTGGTGGAATACGATTCCTTTGGGATTTGGCAATCCTGGCCTTTTCTCTTTCATTGCTTTCTACAATTTCACAAATTGTTAGCAGTAAACATCTGAGTTGATTACTCAATTGTTGGAAAACAGTTTAAAATATACAACACACATTTTTAATACCATCAAATTGAGAGCAAGATATTTTTGATGCCACTCAGCTTTTGATATGGTTTGTGCTTGTTTATCTATGTGCTTGTATATGTCTAGACCATGATATTTTTCAATTAATGTTATAATAGACGATCCATTTTTCATCACCAGTGATAATTCGTTTCAAAGAAGGGTCGATTGGATTAGGATAGAAATGCATATAGTAAATATTGACTCTTTGTGTTACATAAACTTCTTTCAATTTTTGCGGAACCCAAATATCGAACTTCTTAACAAGTCCAAGATGCTTATATGATTTTCAATTGTTGTGTGTGATATATTTAACTTTTTTTTAATCTCTCGCTAAGTTATATGAATTATGGCTTTGTATGATTCAGTATGATTCAATTATGGCTTTCAGTTTGTCACCATCAACTTCAGTAGGTCGACCAGAACATTGGTCATCTTTCAGTCAGAAATAACGAGAACGAAATTTTTTAAACCAATTCTGACACTCGCGTTCTTCAACAGTCAACACCATAAACTTCACATATCTCTTTGTAAATCTCGGCACATGTGCCGTATAATCAAGGATTCCAAATTCTGAATTTTTTGGCGATGAAAAAATGTTGCCAAGATGAAGCACCGTGACGTGAGCGATGACGTAAATACTAGGATTACCAAAATAGGATTTTCTGCATAATTCTTACAGGTCTCCATATATATGACGTAATAAAAAGGAGGTTGCCAGATACATAAGGAAATCCGTCCAAAAATCGCCAAACTCAGAATTTGGCATCCTGGATTATGCGGCACCTGTGCCGTAAATCTCAGCCGCTTTCTTCCCTTTATAAAAATAAAAAAAGTAAAATGTATCGAAAATGCTTATTTTTGCACTCCATGTTAAAACTGACAGTTATAAACAAAAATTCACTGAATTTGTTTCTATTAGCAACCTAAAGGTATCGACTACCAAATTTCAAAAAAAAAATCTGTCATTTACAAGGGAATCACGAAGCAAACATAATGCTATCTACTGCTGCAAGCAGAAATTATTTATTTGCCAACCCAATACAAGCATCAAATTAGCTGTAGTGTATGATAAAATAAAACTAATGATTTAGGCTTTTGCTCTTCATTCGCATTTAGTTCACAAAAGCTTATTCAAATGAAACTTAAAGTTGCAAGTAGATTCTTAACCATTTTAATTATACACACCAAGATGGATCTAGAATTACCAAATTGTTGAACTGAAATACAGACTTATAAGCATTTATCAATCAGTTCGGCATGAATTACAAAAATACAATACTAGATAAACATATTGATGTTTTTTTCTTCATTACTCTTTATAAAAGGAATCCTATGGTACTAGCAAAGTTGTATAATTTTTTGCAATGATATTACATTTTTCGAAGTTAAAACTTCTTAACTTTTTGTATTAAAGCTATTTTCCACAATCCTAGGCAGTTAATGTTGTATCTGATAACTTGGTATCTAATAGAAACTGAATCGGAAACAAATCATAATAAAAAGGACAAAACAACAAAATTTTCAATAATTTTATTTCTTTTTATGTTACACGAAGTTCTTTTAACGCAAAATATATAAATTTTTTTCATTTAGCCTTTCTAGCAAAACATTTATGGACTCATCTTTGAAAGTCCATGCGCATTAAATTTATAAGATAGATTTTTTTTTAATTTAAAGAATGGTCTTCTTAGCTTTAAAATAATTATTTTTAATAATAATTTATAAATTTTAAAATTAGAATTCCTAATTTTTTAGATAGTGGACATTATTACCTCACTCTTCCAGACTTATTTTTCCACCTTAAAAATTGATAAATAGTCTAATTTCAGAGCAATAATTTTTCAAAGTTAATTATCTCTTATTGAAGTTTGCATTATTTTATTACTATGATTGGGTTGTTTCAATAAATTAAATTTTGTCAGGATAGTAAGCAGTTTGACAAGCCTTCAGTTATTTATTTACAAAATCTTATTGAAATTAAAAAAATTTGAAGCACAAAATAGAAAAATCATCAGTTTGCTTACAATCTGAATTATATATAGCATTATATACATATATAATTTTGTAAGTTCCTTGTAATTTTATCTTGTAAGTTTCAAGAAAATTATTTAAATGTTCAAAAATTTTATAACTGCAATTTATTGCATACGCATTAATGAGGAGTCATTCTTTAAAACTGTTTAATATGAAGCGTTAACGAAAAAAGTGAAGAAAATGAAATTAACTTTTTTAACACATTCTCTCGTAATTCAAATCAGTCCTATTATCTTTCGAAGAAAATTGTTCATTACGCAGTATTTCTGATATTTTTCCATTTGTTGATTATTCTTAGATCAGTAACGTTCTACACAAAAATATATTTATTTTTAATAACATTGTAATGTGTGTTAAGTTATATATATATAAAAAGTTTTTTCTTTTCATGGAGGATTCTGTTGATGTAAGTTTGGAAAATAGAAATCTTTATGCTCGGTGTATTAATTTGCCACAAGCAAAGTGTGTTTTAAAATTAACCAAATAAAGTGGGATTTTTAAATTTACGGCTGAATATAAAAAAAACTATATATTTTCAAGGTCAGACAATGTTACAAATGAGGGAATTCATACATTTCAAAGGATCAACTAATCTTGTTTCACATTCGTGTATTCCTTTGTCAATATTTCATTGATGAATTACTTTAGTGTCCGATTAAGGCTAATGATTTAACGATTGGTTTATCATGTTATGCTGGCTTTTTTGTTTGAGATTACCTAATTAACAATAAGATCTTTTGATTAAGGTCACTCTGTAATCACTTTTTAAACACAAATGTAAAATAGACTGGACTCGACGCAGTTGCTGAAATTTTGCAACAATAATTTCATAAGGACTGTAAAAATTAATATAATTACATGGACTAGTTACGCCTAGGACAACAAAGGATAAATTTTTTGAATTTCAATTTGTTGTATATGATGTCTTTTGACAATTAAAATAAATATTAGAAAGTGAACATGAAAAATTTAATAAATATTCAATATAATTAACGTTATTCACTACAAAACTTTCACTTTATAAACCACGTGAAAGATATGAAATATTGTTATAACACGAATAATTGCCAAGTTCTTAATTTCTAAAAGACAGTTAAGAATTTAACCTATTAAATTTATTTGAGAAAATTCGTTGAAGTTAATGTGGAAATTCGTTAATTTAATGTATATAAAATAATAGAAATGGTGTTTCCAATTGTACTGTAATTCAACAAAGAGGTCTTGACAACCATTCTAAATGAGAAATTGGTTTAAAAAGAACTAATCATACAAATGCCCTTTTATTATCATTTCAAATTACCATAAAAATTTTTGGGTTTGGCGTAGAAGAGGAAATCCCTAGATTTGGCAAAACATTTAGCTATAAATTTGGCGATAAAATAGAATTTCTGATAGCCTTGGTATTCTTAACACTTTAACTAGCGTGTTTTAGGGTTGTATTTTGTTATTCACATTTTCCTATCTTGGCTTCAAAAAGATTACGAAAAATCAGGTGGTAACCGAAAGTAAACTTTTATAACTTTTTTGAATACATAAAACATCATGATAAAATTAATGCACTCTGTTATATTCCTTTTGGGCAAATAATTTCAGTACACTATTGAATGGTATCATCATTAGCACAAAATTTGATTTTTGAATCACTTAATTAAATAACTTGCTCATTTTATTATTATTAATTAAATGGTTACTAATTTAATAAATAAGAAATAAATGTTTTGTCTATATGGAATGTATTTTTATTTTATTTTACAAACTAAGTTATTTTAGATTATAAAGATTAATTTAAAAGAAATCATTATTTTGATCTTATTAAAATATTAGAAAGTTCAAGAAAAAATTTTCTTTTATTGTTCTGAAATTATTTTAAATTAATCAACTTATTTAGTTTGTTTTTCAATTCATTATTTTATAAATAATTTCACTGAACTATACTTTTCGAGAAATGTAAACTCTGGTAAAAAATATTTTCGCTATTCGATAAAATACTTGACACAAAATATTCAAAAATAAAGATACTATTAATAAATCATTTTAAGCATATCCCAATAAATAAAAAATGAATGTAACTACATTAATTGATGTAAATTCTATTTGAATTCTGAATTATATACATTAAACTGATAATAACTTAATATTCATTAAGGTATGATTTTGCCTATAAATTGATAGAATTTATATACATATCACTATTTAACTAAATATATTAATAATTAATATTACAGCATTATTCATTAATGCAAACGAATAAAATTAAATCTTCACTTAGTTACAAGAAATAATCAAATAACTGCTTTTAATTTTAAATTAATTATATTTCTGTCTTCAGAGCTTAAAATAAAAAATCTCTTTTTTTCCTAATTACAGGAAAAACAATCTTATTAGATTTTAATGCTTAATCTATTTTCCTGTCTATTCTGACCTATTTTTAATAAATTAATTTTGCCTTATAGAAGAAAATTATAATTTTTCCGGGGAAAATACAATTATAAAAAATTAGAATAAAAATATATTTGAAAGACTAGAAAAGAAAACTTTTTTTCATCTACAAATATAGTTTCTATGAATACATTTTTCGATGCACATTCAAAATTGCATTTCCTATGTAATTCTTCATAGGAAAATTCATAGGATCTTTCCTCTCTTGAGAATTTCTAAAATTGATGTCGCTATTTTTTAGTGCACTATGCGATTGCATTTTCTGTATTTAATTTCATTTTTTTATTTTGCGAAAAGGCACATGTAAAACTCAAGGGAAATTTTATATCCGAAACTTTGGAAAGAAAATTTTCTATTTTATACTAAAATAAATGTTTGTTAGAATAGTAAAAACTCTTTCTGTGCTTGCAAATTCAAAATAGTTTTATTCGATAATTAAAATTCACTTTTTTGAAATTTTAATTAAATTAAAACAATTTTATCTCCATTTTTTCATACAGAAATTTCTGAGTAAAATTCAGCATTTCAATTTTTATTACATGCTTATATTAAATAAACTATTTATTACACAACAAAACTTATAACTTTCATTTATTTTCACCTTTAAGAGCTTAAAGCTGGCAATATTTAATCAAAAAATTATTACGATTCCAATTATTTTAATCAATTAAGCGATCTTACGATTCTTCAATCGATTGAAGGAAACATTTTATTGTAAGATTCGCATCTATAGTCTCAAAACTCATCATTCAGCAATTATTGTCAACATTCATCACTCGATGTAATGTCAACATTCAATATTGTTTGCCTTTTGATCTCAATTATTGAATGTCAACATTCAATAATTAAGAGCAAAAGTAAGTCATTTTGAATCCAATGGAAGCTGTAAATGACAAGAAATGAATCCCATAGAAGAAATTCATTGGTAAAGAATTTTTAGCTAATTTATGTTCCAGAAAATAGAAAATGATGCTTTTTTTAAAAGAAAAAAAGGAATCTGGTTGAAAACAAAGTTCTTGAAACCAAATTATTGTACGATTCTTTTAACCATTCGTATTTCATTCATCTTAAAAATGTTCTAAAAATTTTTTTTCAGATAAAGTAACAGTCGTGTTAGGAGCGTTATTCACCGTTTGGAGCAACAAATTCTCACCAATAGGCTCACACAATTATTAGAGCTTTGTCTCATGTGCCAATGAACAACATTTTCATCATAATGTGTATACTAAGCAGGTTTTACATAGTTATGATAGTTATGACAATGTTATTAATATAGTTATGATATACATAGTTATATATGAAAATATGATATTAAATTGTAAAGTACCATTATAAATAAAATACAACCTGTGATAACATTCCTTAAAATTTTGAATACAATTACTTTTTCTTTATTGGTAGGAAATTTTAATTAAGATTTATTATTTTATTCTAATTGGACTGCAGATTGTTATTTGCTTTTATATTCTATTTATTGACAGAATGTTCTAATTTATAATAATTCTTTATTATTTAGCTTGAACAATCTCTCTCCATGGCAATTTTCTTTACTTTACAGGGATATTTAAGTATTTTCATTAATCTTTCCAATCCCTTCACTTAAATTAACCAAATTTCTTTGCATAATTAAACTTACCTAATATTAGAAGCTCTCTCCTCTTTTGCTGTCATCTTTAGTACACTTTTTCTTAGAAAAATGATTGTGGGAAAAAATATGTTATACAAGTAATAGAACCTTTGGCTGAACTTACCTAAATAATACCCAGTCATACCTAAATAATACCCAGTCATAAGTTACCTTCTCGATTAGCTAAAGGAAAGTTTATATATTTGAAGGCTTTACTTTTGACCCGTTAAAAAGCAGAAAGCTTCAACAGAAGAACTTCTATTTATTTCAATATTCTGTGCGGTATTACTAATATGTGATCAATTTGTAGAATTTGTATTTAATATTATTTCATACTGCAATTTATTTATATGTATAGAACACAATATTTCGGTTTCTGTTAATAAAATGTCAACAACTTAAATCACAACTGAAGCAAGTAATACGTAATGCAAAAAAGCACAATTTTAAAAGTCAAAAAATATTTATTTTAACTTTTCTTACACTAAAAGATTTAATGCAGTAAATATAAATGTTTTTTGAATGGAAAAACAATAATGAATTGATTTTTTATCGAAAATATTGAAATCAGCCAGTGTAAATACTTAAACTTTAATTTTAATATTATATCAGATTAAAATGTCATAACTATAAACTATCAAACTAATATTTACTTTAAACATAAAATGTACAAAAATGTCCTTCGTAATTTATAATAAAGTAAGAAATAAGAAGGGAATGTAATAAAATATTGAATGCCATTACTTTCAACTAAACATAAAATTTTAAATTAATCGTGGATAATTGTTTCATTAATTTTACCTTTCATAACAAAGGGTATCGAGAAATGCACCTGTTAAATTTGAAAGAAAAAGGTTGACAAATTTAACTGGATATAAGACGTGGAACAAAGGTAATCTGGCAAACTCTATATCATATCTATATATTAATTAGCACGCATTATGTCCTGAAATTGGCAAAACTACAAAGTGCAACTTATCTTTCCGAGGCATAAATTCAACCTTTTGTCAAGAGTAGATGAACTATCGTAAAAAAGCATACCTGAAGATTTTTCTGTGCAGTTTTCTGCTCAGAAATGAGTGCCAAACTCATTATGACATACTAGATATTCTATGTATAAATTCATCAGCGCCAAGTGAAAAAAAGTTGGTGTTTCATCACCATCATAGAGATTTAGAGCTTTTGTATGTTTCGGTTTCTAAAATCCCTGCAGTTGGCACTACAGTCACCACTTCAATAAAAAAAGCAAGAAATGAATTTCTATTATAGTTACCTTCTAGGAGAGTAAAGGGATACCTGTTATAAATTTAAGAAAGATAGATACATTTTTTAAGTTACATTCCAAATGACATATAGATGTTTCTAAAGTTGTCAAGAAAGCTTCATTATATGCACAATTAATATTTCTGTTTACATTTGGATAATTAATCAAAATCATTTCAATTATATTCTTTTTTGCATTTTAAAATTTAATGTCCTCCAAGTAAAAATTTATTATGCATAATTCCATTTTATTCACTTGCAGAAATTCAATAAATAATACTAAGTTAAATAATACAATAAATAATACTAAATAATACTAAGTAAGTTAAAAAATGAATAAAGACATTATTTACTTTTAGAATTAAAATAAAATGAATAATTAAATTGATTTTTAGAAATATTATTGAAAAATATGATAAAATAACAAGAATATAATTGAATATTTTAACTAAGAAATGTGCTTTAACAAACTTGGAAATAAAAATTATAATTTTATAAATTACAGTAAAAAACTTTTAGTTTAATGTAAATTAGATAATTTAGATTAGCAATTTTAAACTGGAGCATTGTTTAGCTTTAGTATTATTTTTGTTATTTATTGACGAACTAAATCTAGTTAAAATTTTGGTATAATTTTTATCAATAAAAGTACTGTTTCAATTGAAGCTTGAGGTACTTGGAAAAAAATTAATAAATAATAACAGATTATGTTTCTTTCTTTCTGCTATAATTATCAAATAAATATCAAATAAGATAATTATATCAAATGTATATTTTTATAATTAAAGTATTCTAGCCTTCTAAATGTAATCATTTGTGTTTTCCTAATCCTTTCCTAGTTGATACACTTTGTTGATACACCTAGTTGATAATTTTAATCCAGTTAAAGAGTTTCAATGGTAATGAAAAATTTTAACTTAATAAAATTTGGGTTATGTTTTAAGTTTTATGTAATTATAATAAAATGCATGAAGGTATCACTACTTTTTATGAATGCTAAAATGCATGTAAAAATATTTTTTAGTTATAACACAATATCAAAATCATCATTTCTTTACACAATGATTTGTATAAAACATAAAATATATCTGTTATTCAGATTTATAAGAATCAGACAACTTTTTTACAATTTAAGATTACTGAAACTGCATACAACGAATAACATAAATAAATTAACTAACTATGTAATATCTAATAGAAGTTATAATCATTTTCTATGCAAATTCGTAAAGAAATTAAAAATAAAAGTACAATTTTGTCTTTCCTTGTTTATAAACACAAAACCTATAAATTGGTTGACGTATTAAATTATTTCCTTAGTTTTGTTTCTCCTAATGAATGATAAACATTATCAAAAAAACATAGGAAAATAAATAATTCAGCATCTCTTTTTACGTTTTGTTCTGAACAAAAAGAAAGAGTACAATGAAAAATTTAAAAAAAATTTATTTGTAAGAATTGCTAATTCAAAAATGGTAAGAAAGAAAATAGCAATTCGAGTAGTGGATTCAGTCTTTAAGGAAGTATATTCCTGTCTCCTTCGCTCTTGTGTCCTTGAGATAACAATCAATCAAAAGAAGAGTGACGAAGTGTTAACAATGACTTTTTGTTGTCATTTTATCACACTTAAATGCAGCGACATTTATAGAAGTCTAAGTGTTTCTCTAATTTCATGTTTGAGCATAAATGTTTAATTAGATTTTAAATTATGAACTTATAAACTTAATAGATACAGATCAATTACGTTTATGAAATTAAGTGCTCTAAATATAGAATTTTCTATTGAGCCTAAAAATAAATTCCTCAAAATAAATGTTACTGACATAATAAAATTTTCGCTGGTCAGGTTATTGAAGAGAACCTTAACGTGAACCTTATTATTGTTAAGCCATTTATGTATTTCAGTTTTAAGCATTGCATTTAATTATAAAATTAAACTAATTATAATTTTATTCAACACATTCCTACTCTTCCAATTATTTATTGTCTATTTACGAGTTGTAAAAGTTGTAAAAAATTTTATAAACTCATTATTTGTGTCTAAAAATTGATTGTTCTAAAATAAGTTGTAATTTTACATCAATATTATTTGAGATTATTAAACAAATTAATTTGTTCAAAGCGCTATACATTTATGATTCTTCATATAACAATATCTAATATTTTGTGTCTTTATATTAGTTTTTAATTTATTTATTTCTTTTATTGCATATTAATACTCATATAAAAAACAATTTTCCACACACACATCTTATAATATTAATAATGTAAATATTGTAGTTTTTATTGAATAATGGTATTAGTTATTATTGAAATGAAAAATTCGTGTTTTTCTGTCACTGAGTGATCATTTTCTTTACACGACGGCAAATAAAACTGGGTCTTACAGCGGATTCCAAACCACTACAAGCATCCAAGCCCAAGATGGGTTTCGAACCAACAAACTGTTGAACCGAAGGACAAAGCGTTAAGAGATCGGCTGCCTGTTCGGCGTATCTTCACCGTCTTCTTAATTTTAAAAACAGCTTCAAATATATTTACAGTTAAATTTTTATTTGTTTAAATCGAAAATGATTGAAAAGAACAAATAAAATAACTAATTTGTTGTTTGTAATGCATTTTAATGCTATTTTTTATGGATTATGTCAAATAAAAAATAGTACCTGATATAAAATTATCACAAAAGTTACCTATACCATAGTTATTTCCTTAAAATATAAAATCCGTGCGTCACGTAAAAATATTTTTTGAAAGTATGTAAGAAGCATTTAAACTGTAATCTCAAGTAGTGAACTAAAACTGAACAAAATGATAAATGTTTCTGTTTCTTACAGCCGAATTTCCATTTGCAACCTATCTTGTCGTGAGCGGCGATCGACACGCATTGGCTCAGAAGATGCAATGCATCAGAGGCAATCCAACTTTGGAAAGGAGACAACAGCTTCATTTTATAGGTATGCATAGCATTGTGTCCCTTCCATTTGATTCTAATTACAAATAATGCAAATGCAATTTTTTGGAATGTGTCTCTCACAAATTTAATCAATACGAAAAAAGAATACAACGAAGAAATTAAATTTAGCAGAGACCATTAATCATTGTTAACTATGGTATAAGAGCCTTTCTCGATTCAAAAAATTCTGAATTATAATAAATAATATAAATAAATTTTTATTAATTTCTTCCTAAATTTACCCTAACCTTAAAATAACAATTTGAATCTACTCTGTATTAACAATTGGGAAAATATAAATCTTAAAAAAATTATATAGAATTTAAAATTATCAGAGTTATTTTTGTTATGTGTTATTTTCAGCATAGAAATTTAATCTACAATGAATGTTCCATACTTGTGTTTTTTCTATCATTCAATATAACATAAAATTTATAAATTGTACTCTGAGTGATCGAAAAAATTACAATAAACTCGCCAACTTTATTTTAAAAACTTTAGTTTAGAACAGTTTGTAATTAAAAATTAATTTATTGCGTCAATATAAATATTTAAATTGCTTTCTGGGATGAAGAATTTTTAATATGTTTTAGTTAAAAGTGCTGTTGGAGAATCACGATTACTTTAAAAGAAATGATGAATTGATTCCAGTAGTTTTTAACAAGAAAGAAAGGTTTATCTAAAATAAAGAATACAGACTTGTGTATTTAAGATTAATAGTTGTGCTTCTCTCTTCAATGATGAGTTCGCAGCTTCAACACCTATTCTTGTCTCGTTCTGAGTCCAAAACCAACAAGACAAAATTAATGATTCGTCTTATCGTTGTTTGGTAGAATTACAGTATACAAAATTCACAGTCACATGACTGAAATCATGTACATTTTCTTAAGCTTGCTAATAAGGAAGCTTCTTAAATTTGCTGAGGTCGCAAATTTTCTTAAGCTTGCTGTATCTATTTTCTTTATTTTAATATTAGACTGATTATTCAACTAAGTAATTTAAAATTAATTTGTTATAGTTAGAATTTAGATATTTTTTCTTAAATAATTTACACATTTATATAATATTATTTTAATTAATAGAGTGTACTTAATACACTGTTTGAGCTGCTGTTTTCGAATTTGCATGAGTCATTTATTTATGAAAATGATAAATAATTTAAAATAGTTATTTCATAATGCATCACTGAAATATATTTATAATGTAAGTAATCTAATGTTCATTATGTAGGCATGTGTCTTGCATGCATATTACTTCAAAAGTTTCATTCAGATTACATTATATTTCGATTCTTGACAATAGAATAGTTATGCATTTTGATACAAAAATGAATTATTTTTTAAATAATTACATTAATTTATGTCTGGTAATTTTAAGACAACTGAAAATTACATACATATTTCAAATCTTAAATTAAAAGTGCAAAATATGTTTAAACAAAGAAAACTTAGGTTTTGATAATCATTACGAACTGTTATTTTAATATAATCAGATTAATTTTTTTAAAAAAATTGAAATTCATTTAGTTTATTCAATTAAATCCTTTGTTTTTTTTATATTTTATACTTACTAATTTAATTTTCAAGCAAAATTTCATAGCAAATCGGAGGACTAATTAACATAATTATTAAAAAGTATATGTTTTGCCAATATATATATAACATTAAGCAGATATTTCTAATTGTATAAAAAATTAAACAGTATTAAAGATTTAAATGGAAGTATAAGGAATTTTATATTTGTCGAATTTAAAACAATAAATTAAATTTTAAAGCTGTTATTAAATTATTAGAAAAAATTTCCAAAATTTCCAGTTTTGTTCACTTTGATAATTTTTCCATGAGTTTAATTTTTTTATAAAATTTCTAATAAATTTCTGTAGATATAAATTTCTTTATATATATTTATACATTTTATTTATATGAACATATTAACCGCTTTATATATTATACTTTAATTAAGAAGTTTGTTGTATTTGTATTTACGTGAGATTGTGTTTTTACAATTTGTATTTACGTATATAGAATTACAAAATTCAAATTCATGCTGTTCTGAACTTCTCTGCAAACAGATTAGTATTATTATAAATCACATTATCATGATTGACTGGTACTGTGAATACAAATGTAGACGGTGCAAATTTTCTTCAGATATCTACTATGCTGACTTGATGTATTTTTTTTCACGATAAACAGATCAGGAATTAATGATACACTTTATCGTGATCAGAGAAGGAACAGATGAAGAACAAAATTTAATTAAAGATAATTGTATAATTTAAAAAATAATTTGATTTTTATTTGAGATAATAATTATGCTTACATTTTGCAGAAAACTTCACAAATATTTTTTCCTATAGTTTTTCAAACATACACAATTATTTTAAAGTCTACTAATCTTGCTATCTAAGAATACAATAAATAGGGAAATATTGGAGCATATATATATATATATATATATATATATATATATATATATATATATATATATATATATATATATATATATATATATATATATATATATATATATATATATATATATATAGGCATTTTGAAATATATTTTAGAAATTTTTTGAAGATATCAAGTACCTAACTATAAATTTAAGTGTTATAGCAGTCATTGATGTTAAAAGAAACTGCCTTAAAAAAGTTAAATATTCAAAGACTAAGAAACACAGACATTTAAAATATATATTTATAATAATAATTTAAGTTAAAAGTAAAGTTTCATTAAACTTTTAATGTTTATTTGTTAAAATTACCCCTTATTCAATCGAAGAATTATACAGGGAAATTTTTTACTGTAAAAAAATTTTGGCATTACAAAATTGTGTATAAATTAATCTTTTATTTGAAATTATCAGCCTTTTGATTCGGAAATTAACTAGAAAAGTCTCTAAATAATTCATCTAAGACAAGCTTTTACTTGTAATAATGCTTTTTTTAATTAAATCAGATTAAAAAATAATTATTCAAAATGCATATAGACCCAGTATTTAAGTTATAAATACATTTTATGATACATTTCAAATCATTTCATTAATTGTTCTTTAATATGTACTTGTTGCAGTTAGCTGTGTAGAAGTGCATGTCCCATTAACTTTGATCTGAAACCAGACTTAATAACTTGCGAAATAAATTGCAGGTATTTCTAGTGTAGCAGGCTAAAATTTTTACTCAAATTACTGCTTAATAGCTTATAAAAAAAATATAATCATTTTATTTAAGAAAAAATAAATAAAAATTGAATTTTTTTTATTATTTGTAAATTGTCATGTACTTACTAAAGAATCTTTAAAACATTTGTCTTTGCTGATGACATTCGTCTAGTTTAACAGATCAAGAAAGTACATTTCTGAGTTATTCAACTCGATGGGAACCAAAGATAGAAACCAAGGATTAACAATAAATAAAAACAGTTACGTAAATCCCGCATAATGCATCAAACCCACTGCTTTTAACATTGAATAACACCTGTGAAACTATTACTCAATTCCAATATTTCAATAGTATCACCACCAGCATTAATGAACTAAATGTTGAAATAAACTGTAAAATCTGTAGCATAGATGTCATATAATCCACTATGCCAAATTCTGAGTTTGGTGATTTTTGACGGATTTGCTTATGTATCTGGCAACCTGGTTTTTACTATGTCATAGATATGGAGACCTATAAGAATTAAGCAGAAAACTATATTTAATTCTTCTAGAAAATTCTATAAGAATTAAGTAGGAAACTTAGGCAACAATAATATTCACATCAGGCACGTCACAATACGTTAGCTTGGCAACATTTCTTATTTATATTTACAGGGAAAATACTACGATGAATAGTATTAAAGTTTTGAAATCTGGATTATCACTAAAACAGTTGAAATAAACTAATAAAATGTCATCATAAAATACTAAGTAATATCTTTGGTGTTATTAAAGATAATGATTCATAATTATAATTTAAAAATCTCTCTATAGTACATATATTATACCAGTGAGGATATGATGATCTTAAGATATGATGTTCAGGGCATCTTTTTAGAAGTGATGGTGCAAAAATTAACATTGATATTAAATCTAATGACGCTAAAAACCATCAATCGTATGGGGAACAGAAAAAAAACGAAAAGGTAGATAGAAATCGAATTATTTGAAAGTATAAAAAAAAACTGCATATAATTGTTAACTAAGTTACGTGTACACAAATTTTTCGATATAAACTTTAAAGATTGCTAGTCTTTGAAAATTTGCTTAAAGTATTATTAATCAAGCTTAGCTTGTATTTTTTTAATGTTATATCTATATAATTATAGAATTTCTAATGAATTTTTGAATAACATTTCAACCGTTTTTAGATCTTTGCATGTTAATTGTATTATGGAACAGCCGTTTTGGATTTTTGTTTCCTAATTTAATTACGTTTTTTTTATTTTAAATTATTATATAAGCTTGGATGTTTTATACATTTCCTACAATTTTTAACTTCTTATAAATATTTAGAGCTTTGATTTTTGTTAACAGCATGAATTTAAGTTTAAAGATAAAAGTATGTTTTGCTAAAATGTTTTCAGATAAAAATTAAATAGCCAATATTACAATTAAACATACAAACAACATCATTAATTAAAGAGCAATAAATGTTATACACTCCTTAGTTTAATATATCTTCAAATAAAATAATTTTTTAAGACTAAATATATTTCTAGCGGCATTGATTGAAAACATTATATTTAAAATATAGAATATGTCTCATAAATTTAAGTTAAAATTTCCTCTATTTTGGCAAGAAAATTTTACATCAATTTAATTCCATCAAATACAAGCAGTTCAAAATAATTTGCTATTAAATCTGCATTTGTTATTTTTAAAGTATTTTATATGATTGAATTTCTTAAAATCTTGTAAAGATTTTCAATAATTTTCCTATTTTTTCCTCAGTTACTTATAAGTCAAATTTCTCATTGTATAGCATGGAACAAATTCCTGGCAAAGTAGTTTCAAGTAACACATAAATGTTATGTATTCTCGATACTTTCATTAAATATCTAGATTTAAATTTGTGTTGCTCCTCTAAAACATGAAATTAATTGGAATATTGCTCGTATTTCTATTTCTTAAGCTTTCATCTGTTGAAGAATTCTAAATCGATGGTATAAAACACCTACATTTTTTTCCAAAAAAAAATTCATCATTATTGAACAAATTTACTACCAAACAACGTTAATCCGTTAAAATTCAATTAACCATCTCTAATTCTTCTCAGGTTACCGCTTCTTCTTTGCTTGTAACGACTTAGATAATTTAACTTCATAAGAAATTTGTCTCTTGCATTAAAACCCATTAAGTATTGCGTTTTTATCTGAGTTAGAGACTGTAGAAGAAACAATTTCTCTCGGGTTTCATGTAATTAGTTATTTAAATTTCAAATGAAGGTATAAAAAATTATAATCCATTCATAAAACAAAGTTCTACTAATGAAAAGTCATGTAATTCTAAACCAATGCATGAAACACATTTTTACTTATTTAATCATTCCCTAAAATTTATTTTTTAGTTAAGTATTCATCAAAGATCAATCTAAAACAAACTAAATTAACTGTAAATAAATTTTGTAACTACATACATGTAAAGTATACATAATTGTTGTTACTTATGACACTTGGACAAGCCAAGCTTACCATGCCTTTGGCTATGAGAATTTAAGTCGGCAGGGTGCGTCCTTCGTTTAACCAAAGTATCACGAAGGTGAAAGTACGATTTTGCTCTAAACTCCTCCGACAGATGGCACCACCAAAGAATCCACTCATTCAATTTTTACATTTATCTGAAGGGGTATGCATAATTGTATAGTATGTAATGTAATATAATATGTAAATATAACCATACATAAGTGTAATTAATTAAAACTATTTTTAATTTCGTATCATAACTCTTTGCGTTTTTCAGCTGGATATGAAGAAAGTATAACAATATCCCGGCCACCACCAACAACATTCCCCGAGAAACCCAGTTCTGATAAAACAGGATTTGTGATATGTTTATACCAAGTTCTTCCAGGTGAAGATGGAGTCAAATTTGAGCAGAATTGGGTTATGTGGACAGGAGCACGCCAATTATATCGCACTGTGCCGGAATATATGGGATTAAAAAGGATATCCGTTCACAAAAGCATCTTACCAACAAATATTATCAATTATTGTTTGATGTGTGAATTTTCAAACATCATGGACCACCTGACAGATGCTTGTGTTATTATAGACCATCTAAGGGCTAGATGTTGTGGCTTCATTGGTATATTTCGAGTTTTGGATACACTATAAATTCATTTGCAAAAATTTTGTTGTCAATCTAGTCATGTCAGATATTATATGGAGACAAGTGAAACATAATGAAATTTGTATGCAAAAGTAATGACAACCTCAAAAATGTTACTCTGTGTATTGTTGAAAAGTTTTCATGGACATTTTATTTGAAATTGAAATGGTTGTACATAAAATAGTGGCAAGCTTCGTTTCAAAGAAAGTAATAAGTTTCAGATTTAAAGTGTTGTTTAAGTAACATATCACTGAAAATCAAATAAAATAAATTTCAGTAATTTAATAAAAAATTTCCTGGTGATAATCAACGTATTGTACCTTTAACAGTAACATAACTTGATAATGACCAATTGCTAAAAGAATAATATTACAATCAATAGTATTCACATTTCATAGAGTCACGATACATTATTTTAAATAAAGGTCTGTTTTATAAAAATCTTAATATATGCATAGTCCAATATAGATTGAAATGTTTTTACAAGTAACAATTGATGTCTAATAGTTTTGTCTATTGTTTGACTATCACTTTTACACAGAATGACTAATAACTAAGTTCAATAGTTTTAAATTTAAATATGTTTTACTCAAAACGTGTATGTTCATGACTAGATCT
This sequence comes from Latrodectus hesperus, assembly GCA_037975125.1. Classification (NCBI taxonomy): domain Eukaryota; kingdom Metazoa; phylum Arthropoda; class Arachnida; order Araneae; family Theridiidae; genus Latrodectus; species Latrodectus hesperus. The sequence goes on along the minus strand of CM075857.1, from coordinate 74,544,691 downwards.
GTACCAAAAATTACAGTTAATGACTAGAACTTGATGAAAGTATGATTTGGCTTGATGAAAGTAAGAATAAAATTTTCAGTCACATGAAAACGCGTGTGCTTATTAAGCCTTCCTTATAAAATTTGAGATGAAACTTGAAAAACATGTTATTTGGATTATTAATATCTTACCGTTTCCCTCTCATAGAATCTTTAAGCTAAAATTATGATTTAATGTTTCGATTTTTATAAACTATATAAAACTTAAAATATAATCATATTTTGTAGGGATACACTTAATATCAACAAGCTCAAATTACACTTTGAATCATTTAATAATCTGATATGAATTTTTCATGTTATGTTGTATATAATATGCTTAGAAAAAGTTTAAAGGAAAACAATAAATAAGATTAAATTTCAATATCGCTTAATCAAAATAATTTTTCATTGTGGAAATTTTAAAGCTGTATTCATAGTATTACATTATGATAAAAACACATAAAATGAATAATTATTTTATGTTTATCAAAATAATTTTTCATTGCTAAAGTCATATGGGAATATGCATTGTGTCACTTACATTATGACAAAAAAGTAGATAAAATATATAATTATTTTAAATTAATAAAATACATTAATAGAAATCATTGATTGTTTCAATGATTCTTAATTTTCAAGCAAGCAAGTTTTTATAAATCACTTAAAATGCTCAGAGATCGTTGAAATTGAGAACGTATTTAAAATATCATTTTCTAATCTTGTTCATTTGTATTGTCTACTTACATTTTGTGTCAAAATTTTGTCGATTCTTTGAATTTTAATTTCGAAATATTTTTAGTAGACTTAACTTTGAATCGTATAGAATTTTCTATCTATTGTATTAATTTCCTATTTTTAAAGTTAGTTTAAATTATTCAAATTGCAGTTTTAAAGTTTCTAATTTTTTTGAATATTTATTCCACCAAACTTAAAGCTTTTAAAACTAATTACCTTCAAAACAAATTTTTAAAGTTAATAATTTTTTGGTATAACAAAAAGTATGTAGAAATAACACCTTCAAAAATTGTTTCAAGAACAGTAGTTTTTTACTAATCAAATTCCATTACCTTTTGCTAAGTTATAAAATTTATTTCACTTTTCCGATATTATATATATTGACTCCCTTTAGTTTTTCAAAAGAAACCATATTAATAGTAAAATAAATTTTTATTCATTAAAATTTCGAAATATTACCTGATATAGAAAAATATACTCTAGTTTTTATTTTTCCTTAATTTTCAAACAAGTAATTCTTAAGTACACTTTTTATAGTTTGTTCCTAAACATTCATTCCTCCTTCAAATATTCTAATCAAATATTCAATTAATTATTCTTATAGTATAAACTGTGTCAAAGAAATATCTTGAAATTTTGATGTAAAAATATTTTGCCACTATTTTATATATACCACTTCCATTGAATTTATCATATAATGTATATGTAATTAATATTTTTATTTATTACTGCACTCTTAAAAATTGAGTTTTTTCAGCTCTCGAAGAACATAAGACTTGTTTAACTCATTTACGATATTAAACAAAACTTTTTAAGCCTTTTTAATATTTAATTGAGAGAAAAAGATTTGATTCTATAATTAGATAAGATTTAACACTCAGTTTAGTTGGAATTTCATTCGATATTTTTAAGAGTGCGTTTTTTAAATGTGATTTGATTATAATAATGAATTTCGGTCAAATGATTCATCTCAAATCTATATCATCTGTATAATTGATTACAATTGTTGAGCATTATTAATTACATTTTTATTGCACTATGCATGTGGTGAAAATGATATGCTATTATTTAAACTATTATCTTGTCATACTTCAGTTCTTTGTATTCGTCAAAAGTAAGCCGAAGGCAGACATAATTATTTGACGTAAATATCACTTTTGAGAATACTACCACATTCTTCATTATAATTAAAAAAAAACCAAATACAAATTTTAATTGAAAAAATTAAAAAGCTTACTAAAATATAATTCTTAATATTAATAAATTAGCATTTAATATTTTAATGTTCCCCTTATAATCTAAAATATTTTAAGTATGAACTATAACTCATTAAAATACTAGAGAATCTTATAAAAGTTACCACAGTCAAATAACATTCCTGCTGTTGTGAATAAAATTGAAAAACTCTGGTATAACTGTAATATTTCTACACCTCGATTAGTCTTGCTTAATCATCATCATCATCTGTATTATCGATGTTCATTAGCTTTGTTTCTTCATATATGATTCAAAGTGCCTCATGAAATAATTTATTAAACATTTATTACAAGTTTGTTTCTGTTTCCTTAATCAACACACAAATATAAACACATTCCATTGCTTCAGATTATTCAGTGCATTTCTAACCAGTATTTATAGCATCCCAGTACCTGTTTTCCCACTTTTATTTGGAGTTCTGTTCGGTATTTACCCTGAAAAATACAAACACAAACGAATTATTTCTTGCTTTATCATAATATAAAAAAGAAAAATAACTCAAATGCGCAAAAATTTCAAAAAAGCTTTACTAAGTTTTTAAGCCAGATTTTTATATTGTAGGTTAAAAATATAAAAAGAAAAGTTATAAATTGAAGGAAAATGTGTAAATTCAGTCAAAATTTATGAGGGAGAAAGTCTAAATATATTTTTTTTAAATTCAAGCCCTAAATTGTTGTTGTTGCTTATGACACTTGGACAAGCCAAGCTCGCTTTGCCTTTGGCAGTGCGAATAGAGTCAAGAGGGAGCGTCTTCCATTTGGATCAGAGCACCACGAAGGTGAAAGTACGACTTTGCACTTTTTAAGGTGCCTCGTAATTTTTAACCACGGTCAGGTTGAGGCTACACCTGAGCTGGCACCCTCCCCTCTCCACATCCACGTCATACCAGCGGTAGGACTTTGGACGCCACAGATTAACGTGGACACGTCCCCAACCCACGGAGTTCCAGCAACCCAGTGAAGAAGAGTACACCGTGGTCACCCTCCCAGCCACTGCCCGCGGCAAATGATGCTTCACTTTGCTGAGCTTACGGGAAGCGGCGTGAAGCTACTGAGCCACTGGAACTCAAGCCCTAAATTAATTTCCCTGGGTGAATGGAAAATATGTAATAGTAATGACTTTTGATTATCATAAATATTACTTAACTCTGCTTAACACTTATTTTAAATTTATTTCTAACCATCCATATTGACCTCTTATTTGCATCACAAAAATCAGAACATACTAATTTTCCAACGCTTTAAAAATTTCCCTTAAATGTAATTATTTTAAATTATTTTTAAGTATTAAACTTAAATCACATTGAAATTAAATCCATTTTCCTTCATAAATTTTACCAACAAATTGCCAGATTATCTGAATTTACCTACAAAAATCAAAAATCAATACTACTAAAGTTTCATAGTTATTATCTTATTTGCAATATTTGCAATAAGATATTATTTTTTATTAAATACTTCCATGTTTTTTTATGAGAGCAATAATTTAGATATAGTTCTTCTATCTTTGCTAATTAATCTTTAATAGTTTCAAATTCTTTTGTAACAAATGAAGCTGACTAAAATCTGAACAGTAAATCTTTTGAAATTTAAATCACATACATTTAAAAAATCAACGTGACATAATGAAAAGAAATATTAGTATGAAAATAAGTAAAGGAAAAAAATACAAAACAGATGTTATTATTATGGATCTTCTTGACCAAATAACAGCTGCTACTTGAAATTCTAAAATAAAACTGCTATTCCAAACTACATCTCCAGTTTTTATTGATTATAAATAGAAGAGGAAAAATAGAAAATTCAGCTGTTCCAAGAATTTACATTAACACTGAAGTAAACGAATTTTGATGAATTGCTTTAGTAATTTTTATCTGTACATTTTTATTTTATCGCTATAGAAATTAACATAGAAATTTTTTATAAAAAACTAGAAGAGTAATGAAGTAGAATAATTAATTGGGAATAATAAATCAATGACATAAAATAGTAAACGAATAAATGAAAATGAGGCAAAAAAGAACACAAAAATTGTCATATGAAGCTTTAAACTAATTAAATCAATATAGGGACTATGACAAAAGCAAACAATTAAAACATTTTTCAGAAAAAATTATGAGTTATTTTTTCATAAATCTTTCAGCTTATTTTTAAAAAAAACTATACTAAGCAAATAAATATATGTATAATTGCTAATTTTTCGGCTTATGCATAAGTTTTAATAGTTAAGTTAATATAATAAATAAGAATAGTTAAGTTAAAGATATCTGCAGAGTATGTCACACTATCTGTTAATATATTTTTATGGAATTTTTTAAATGCTAATAAAATTATTCTTGTTAAATTAGTACAGCCGAAGAATTCCATTTGAAAGAAACAAATTTAGGAACACAGGTATTCGTATTTCAATTTTCTTAGGATATAGTTGTCCTGTCTTTAATGATAACAATAATTTCAAATTATTGAAAATATATTTCTCGTTGTTTGAACTGAACGTTATTTGAAATCATTTTCTTATAAATTAAAGTTCAGGGATTTTATGCAAAACTTGTAGATGTGTCACAAAGTAAAGCTCAATGTTGTAAAAATATATACTATATCAAAACATAAACCTTCGAAAAAGGAAGTAGATTCCTTGCGTCGATTTTGGATACTTTTCCTGCAGTACTTTCTTGTAATCTGTCTTTCAAATTTTGTTACACAAGCAGAAATAAAGGTCAATTTATGTAAATGAATACGATTTATGAAGAGTTTTTAAAAAAATTATAAATTTTATCTCAATTTTTTTCATTACCATTTCCAGTATCTTCACCAGTTCTTTTTTGAAAGATATTTTCTAGTTAATATATGTAAAATATTTATGCTGTGTATTCAAAAACTCCATTTTAAGAGAAGACACATCTCGATTACCATAAAATATACATTTATAGGATATAATTGTGGTTAACTATCCAATCCACAATATTTCTTAAGAATGACATATTATTGTAACATTCAATGTGACATGCTAAGTTTCGGTTTGCTTGGTTAAGGAAGTCAATAAATTTTAATCCTGTTTCCAGGTGCTTTGGCTAAAATTATCCTCTGTGTAAAAAAATTAGGTCTACAAACTTGTTAAATCAGGCTAAATTATGAACTTTTAATTGTGCAATCTCTATGATAGTATATAGAAGTCAGGTGCTTATTCTATGTAATAAATTGAGAGTGGTATCATTTATTAACAATATAAAATTGTTGATAGATATTGAACTACAGCAGTTATAAGGATATATGTTCTTTCACCACCTTCTTGGCTTATCGACAAATGAAACCAATGAAAATATTTCAGAAACATAAGGAAAGTAACTACAGATGATTACTACAAAATTGTATGATAATTTTCTACATTTATGATAGTATTTACTTGAAGAGTATAAGCAATTTAACATACTTTATTTTCCACCAGATATAAAATAATATAGCTGCCAGGAGTAGATGTACAACCAATTTGAAATTAATTTTTCCTGTTACTGGACTGTTAAATGTTTCACTGCATAGTAACAACAAAAGGTAATGATTAAATTTATAAACATTTGTTATCTATGAAAGTACTATGCATATGTTGAATTTCATGATCTTGGTTCAATATTTCCTTGGTAAATATATTTCTGCAGATAAGTGCGGATAAAAGATTTCAAACTATGTTTGAAAAAGAAATTTATAATTCCCTAAATAAAATGTTAATATATTTATATAAAAAAAGATAAAAGACAATATTCACCCCAACAATAAAACGTGCAATAGACCCCATATCTGGTATTTTTATCTCCATGTTGTCACCTCCATATTGTCCAGGCTTAATAGGACAACCATATTCTTGATCTTCTGGGAAGAAATGCTCTGCCTGCTCTTTATATAGCTTCATGTATTTGCAGAGAGGGAATGTGCTGCAAGAATAATCTACTTTAAAGGAAAATGAAACAAGCAAACTACTACTTAATTCAAAAGAGCTTATGAAAACCATCTATTTTCACATAACAGTCACCTACTTCAAAGGAATTTCCTTTTCAGGAAGTTTGATTAAAAATATTCTACTTTGTTCTCAGTGTAAACATCCATCGGTTTATTCGAAAAAATTCCTTCCTTAACTTAAGGTTATAAAAAAACATGCCACAGGTGCCGTATAACCAATGATTTAAAATTCTAAATTTTTTTGGCGATGAAGAAATGTTGCCAAGATGATATATCGTGAGTTACCAAAATAGAATTTTCTGCATAATTCTTATAGGTCTCCATATGTATGACGTAATAAACAAGAGATTGTCAGATACATTAGAAAATCCGCCAACAATTCCCCAATCTCAGAATTTGGCATCATGGATTATACGGCACCTGTGTCAAAAACATTAAAACCTTGACACTTATATGACGCTTCAGTAAAAAAGCAAGGCTATGTAAAAAATGTTAAATTTCAATAATAAAATTTTTAATGTTAATTACAGTTTATATTATAGCATTAAATTTGTCAATAGCTCTGAAATATGAATTTTTGTGGGGTTTAATATTTTTATGCATTTTTCCAAGTGTAAATACAAATCTTCCTTAAATTTGAATAGTTTAGAAAAATCAGTGAATATGCTTAATGGAGAATTTTCTACTCATTTATATCGAATGTCCAATTTTTCATAACGCCCTTTACAAAAAATTTAGGAAATCTTAATAAATGTAATAATGACATATGATTTTAAAAATTTTTTTAAATACTGTGAGAAACTTATAACATTTTAAAATATGTGCAATAAGTTTCATATTTATCGTAACTAGTAAGTAATGCAAAAATGATGGTAAAGATTCAAGTTTTTTTATATGTATTTATACAATACTATTCTAGTATGTGACAATATTTATTAATTATTATATCATATATAAATAAAGTATTGCATAGCCTATTGAAATGTAATACCAAATTAAAATAAACAATATGAATTAAGTGCTGGTAGGAAAAAAATACAAAGTATTCACATTTAAGGAGAATTTAAGTGTATTTATGCAAACAAACGTAAAATGTTAATGCGTCATCGTGGAAATTTTTCCCTTATAAACTAATATTAATTTCAAAAGTAAAAATGATTTCAATATTAAACATCTGTAACTTAATAGATAACTCAAAATATAATCAGGAATAGAATAGATTAACTTATCAACTTAAGGTGTAGTTACCCGGTATAAAACTAATGTAACTATGATATTGTTCATGATAAACATAATGTAACTATAATATTTTACATCATAAAAGATATATGAATTAGAAAACATTAATATAGTATTAAATAATATATCATGCATCAAATTCTCTATTCTATGACCTAACATATCTATGATTGTTTTAAGATCTTAACAAGCGTTTTCTAGCAAAGAAAACTGAAAATAATTTAAAGATCTTATTTTGAAAATTATAATTTCTGAAGTATTGAGTTTCGTAATAAAATTTATTTGTGAATTTTTCATAAGTAATTCATATAAGACTCACGTATTTTTATCGTAAATATTCTGATTAAAATATGTTATAAAATAACGTAATAATTCACAAAACAGTTATTGATCATCAGCTTCATATCAATATAGGATTTGCACTATTCACAAATAATGTTATTATTTGTTAGTAATTATAACTGTTATATGTATTTACCATTTTAAAATGCATGATCAAATTTATGACATTATATAGTATTACTTTAAGTAGATAAAATTATAAGAAACAATGTAAATGAAGCATACCTTCTAGGTATTAATCAACGACCATGATTTAAGTTATGCAGATAATTTTACCTCTGGTATTTTGTTAAATTAGAAAAAAATTTAGTTTAAGAATCTTTGGCAAAGTTAAGATTATACTGTTCCAAAGACATAGAATGCACTGAATTTACATAAATTTGAATAGTTATTTGCATGTTATTGTGAATGTGATGGAATCTTGTAAAGTCATGTGTATCGCTTAATAGGTAAGCTTCATAAAAATATACTATTAATGTCAGAGTTGGAAAGTAATTGGCAACCGGTAAGCCCAAATGATAATTAGTTGTTAATTATGACACTTGGACAAGCCAAGCTCGCTATGTCTTGGTTATGCGAGTTTAAGTCAATAAGGAGAGTCTTTCGTTTTAATCAGATCACCACGAAGGTGAAAGTACGTATTTTCTATTTTTTAAATCCTACAGAGATCCACTCCATCAATTTTGACATTGATCTGAATGGGGAGGAAATTTTTTTCAGACCATTGCACCAATGGTAACTGCTTAATGACCGACCACAGGACTTTCGATTGCCACGGTTTTAACGAGCACGTATGTCGCATGTACTCGGTGGGTCTTTGGCGGTATTGAGAATCGAACCCTACCCTTCCGGATGGAAGGCCGTTGCTCTAACCACTAGGCTGCCACGGTCCTAGATAATTAGCATAAAATAGGTTCAAGTGCAGTAATTGCTAAGATCCATATGACATCAAAATTATTCTGTGAAACTGTGAATATGTATTTGTTTACTACACAAAGCTGTGTACAAAATGTGAATATTTTTTAAAAATATTTGACATATGTATCAAAGTTAACTTGATTTACTAGATTAACGCTAATAATTCTAGAAGAAATGTAAAAAGAGAACACATTGTTGTAATGGAAAATTATCAATGAACTTTTATTGTGTATTGAAAATTTTTTAAGATCTATTAAATCAATCTAATGATTATAATCAATAGTTAATTAATGATTAATTTAATAAATTAATCATAAGCTTATTATTTAATCATTAAATAATGATACATTTATTTATTATAATTCATCATTATTTAATAATTAAATAATAAGTAACAAATAATTTTTTTATTACTTTTGCCATGTGAAACTTGATCATAATTGAATTGGTTCTGGAAAATTAATTTTCAAAGAAAAAATTTCTCAAATCATATAACTAATTGATGATTGAATTGCTATTGAAAATAATAAAATTTAGGAGAATATTCCTCTGTTAATATCATTTCAATACTGCTGTATCATATAACTACACTTATTGTGATTTCTAACATTTTTAAATGAAAAAGAAGCTTAAAATAGGTTATTTTTAATAATGTTTATATATATAATAGACACCTATAGATATATAAAAGATGAATATAAAATTAAAATGACTCAAATAAATTACTAAGGAAAACCAGTTGATTAAATCTTTGTAATATGTTTTATTAAATTGTGTGACATGAATCTTATTACTAATTTTTGTATTTATAGAATAGTAATCAATTGTTAATAAATCGAATATACACAATTTTCGTTCTTATATGATACTTATAATTTTTCATTCTCAGTTCTTAGAAAAATAGTATGGTAATACTTAAAAATTGTTCTTAATCAACATATTTAATAAAGTAGTCGAAAAATTTATATTAAGTATTATTTTAATAAATAAAAATAAATAAAATTGGTGGTATAAGGCGTAAAACAATTTAAGATATCTTGATATTTATTTAAAACTTATTGGAAGAAAATTAGTGAAATTACTTAAAAAATTGGTGAAGAATACCTTGATTTAGCAAAAAATTTGGCTTTATAAACATCAGCGATAAACTTTAATTTCTTGTAACACTGCTACTTTCAGAGCTTTAACTTACGAAGTTTTACAATTGTCATTTTTTATTCACATTTTGGCGTCTATCTTGGCGTCAAAAAAAAACAGCCAAAAATCAAGAGGTACCCGTAAGTAAACTTTTATTAAAATATTTATTAACTCAAGAATTAAGGATAAACTTTACGTCATTTTACGTATTAATGATATATTCGGATAAAACACATGCACATGAAATTGATTCATATAACTTAGAAACAAAACCATGATTTAAAGAAAAAAATTTAATAGAATCTATTTTCGAAAATGGATTCTACTTTAAATATTTTTTCTGTGAAACAAATTAGTGTTAATTTAAATATTAAGAAGCACTAATATTAAAAATATCATACTACATACCATGATCCAAATTTTCCTAGCAAACATGGTATTGGTACATCTATATTAACACCAAATATACTTTTCAATTTGTAATACTTGATCTTCATCACTGCGTTTTCAGGAAGCTCATCCTTAACCCGAATATGAGCTGTAACAGTCACATTCTTCTTCAAGTCAATTGGATCAGGAGAAATGACCAGTTCAGTAACATTGGCGATGGCAGCTTTTGAAGCTAAAATATCATGTAATACCTAATTACTTTCAGCATTTCATCCCAAGGAGATATAAATATTTAAATGTTAGGCAAATGTATAAAATTGTACTAATTATGAATACCCATTTAACTTAATTTAATAAAGCAATAATTTATATAAATAGTTGATTTTTTAAATTTATATAAATTATATATATATATGTGATTTTTAGCGTGAAACATTATTTTGTTTGGAAACAATATGTCTCAAAAATGGCGCTGTATAAGAAAGAAACATTATTACTTAAGCATGTGAAACTAAACATGTTTAAGTAAAAATAACGGTATATAAATATAGGAATAAACTTAGGTACTTATATTTTCATTAAGTTTTCTTTTACTTTGAAAGTAAAATTATTATTTTTACACCATATTTTTAATCGATAAATTTTAAATAAATATTTTTGAATTTCTTCATTTATCCTAATAACGATATACATTTATTATGTTATACCTTCTTAATAATAAGTATAATTACCTGAAATTTGTAATGAATTCCAACATCCTTAAAAATTAAAATATAAATTCAAATTTATAAATATTAAAATATTTATTTATGAAGGTGAACATCTTAAAAAAAGAAAAACTAAGTTGATAATGCAATTATTTGTTTATATTAAAAATATATATTTTATTGGTATATATTGTATGAAGTATAGCTCACAAAAATCGGATGAAAAAATGCTGTCATTATTTTTAGAATGTTATGTTCTACATCTACTAATATGAACCAAAGCAGTAACCTGTTCGTACGTGTTATAAGAACTAATGAGACCAAGACTCATAATACACCCGTTTTACCATTTTTTGCCAATATGCCATTTATTTTTAAATATTTTAATGTTTAAATACATTTCAAAGTCATTACATTGTTTATTCTTTAAATAAACTTTGAATTCACCTTTCATTATATCTCTAATATTTACTATATTAATATCAGAGATAAAATGAAAAAGTTGGCATAATATTTTTCATTTCATTATTGCTAAATAAATATTTTAAAAAGTGCTTTTTACAGCTATACATGGAAATAATTTATTTTTTATGCATATATTTTGTATTATTTTAGAGGAATTATGTATATAAATTTAACCATTATTTCTATATAATCACAATGATAAAATTGACTATCTTTATTTTGAGTAAAAATAGTGATTTCACTATTAAACGATGAAATACCATAAGAGTAATGACACTTCAAAAAAAAGTATTGGATTGTTTTCTATAAAAATTCTTTCTACATTTAAGCATATTTTTAAGCCGACCGATGACGAAGGGTTTAGCGTCCCACTTCGAAGCACTAGGTTCCGGGTTCGAATCTGGATTAGGGCATGGGTATTTCTTTCTTTCTCTGTGTGTTTCTGTATCTTTTCACTTTTGAGTCAAGGATGGCTCACCTGGTGAGTCTACCACTGTATAAATTACTAACATTTTCGCCCCTTGTAATACTGAATGGATTAAAACCTAAACTCAGTCGGTCATTTGAGAAGAAAAAAAAAAGATTTTTTACATGTTTCGAATCATATCCCTCTTAAATTTATATAATGAAGCTAATTATGATATTTTTTGTTTTCATTCAATTTTCTTATAATAAAACAAATCAATTTCATTTCTTTTTAAAAAATATATAATCTGAACTAGTTGGGAAAAAAATACAATAAGAATTTATTTTAGTTATAACAATTTCTCTTCAGCTAAATATTCTTTTTAGGAAATAAAATATAACAGCGTTTTTTTTATAGGATGTACAAAAACTAATAAAAACAAACACCTATAAGTTAAAAATATTTCATATGGCTTATATAAAGTAATATTTAAAATTTAAATACAAAATTATATAACATTATTTTCTAATGCTAGGTAGTAAGTAAATTATCGTAAAGAAGATTAAATGGAAATATATTTTATGCAAAAACAATTCTAGAAAATAAAATATAATTTATAATTTTAATTTTGAAATTGATAAACAAAATAGTTTTAATTCAAAGTTAGTAAGTGTTTTAAGACTTGCTACTCAATTTTTTATGCGTTCAATATTTTACATGTGAAACATACAATATTTAACATATTTTTCAACATATTTAATAGCCTTAGCAGAATATAGTTTCTGTTAAATATATCGCATTTTTTTGGTTTAGTTAAAACATTTCCTCTGTTTCAAATACTTACAACAGTCTTCAAACTTAAAGAAACCTGCCTCTACAAATGCACCCCATCCAGCTAGGAAAAAGAAGATAAAGCCTGAAATACCCATCTCAACTGCTAGGATAACTGAAACAAGTTAGAAAATGTTAAGCTTCAAAAAGACATAAAGCAGATAAAAAATGTGGGAAACTTTACATTTGACGCTCTGAATTTCTCTTTATTGTGATTTGTAGTATGCGTGTCATATTTTTATCAATTTATGTGTTTTCAATCTAGATTAACTTCTCTTCATTTCATTCCAGATTTAAGACAATATTCACACAGATTGGTAACCAATCTGTGTGAAAATTAGGATAATTCGTGTGTAGGATAATTCGGCCATCAATAATTAGTGATTAATGGTAAAAATTAGTAAAATGAAAGTAAAATGGGGGTTTAGAAAATTAAATTCAGAAAATTTTAGAATAAATAAGAATAATTCACACATAGTTTTAAATTAAAATCACATTGAAATTGTTATTATTGAAAAATAACGTTGCATTTCGAAAATAAGTTAGCAAAAATCATATTCGATCTATAATTAAGTGTGCTCATATAATTGTTAAAACTTTTATGGAAAATTAATTTAATAATACTTTTTGAGTTCACTGTAATAAAGCAGTGGATTTAGAAATGAAATATCCAAAGCCTACATTAATATTTGACATTTGTTGCATTTCACATTCTTATTGCAGAGACGCTGGGAAAGAGAAGTGAGATTATAAATAATTTTAGTAATATTACATTCAATTGATGAAATATCTTTTGATAAAAAATGACTTAATTTATACTAAATTTAAATTATTGATAATAGAATATAAGGAGTTTGCATCCGAAATGTCGGTTACAAGTGTCTCAATTTCATTTCTTTATTTGCACACAAAGAATTGTTCAAAAATTCTTATTAAAATATTCAAAAGAAAATAAATTAAATGTTTTAAGAAATTTGACGTATACAACTCTGCATTAAAAGTTCGTGAAAATGCAATTAACATTTAGGCCGGAATTTTTTTTAGCATTTATTAATAAGATGTGTTTTACATTCGGCAATAGATAATCCAGATTTTGAATTTTTGAGACATTATCTGAATTTGTAATCTGTTTTGAAAGAAATTAGAAAAAAGAAAATAATAAATTCCGTTTTGAATAATACACATTTGAAGATCAATATTTGTGCAGTTTATTCATTAAAACTATAACTTGAATCCTATTGAAATACTTTTTAATCTGTACTTGCTCGATGGTAATAACAGATTTATATATCTTTGAATACTATATTTTTGTTGAAAAATAATGCTTTTATTTTACACTAATTTAATTTATTCCGATTCAATGACTTCAAAAAAAATTTGTCTAATATCATTTAAACATCTTTGTCTTCAGACTTCAGCTTCCTATTTGCTTTTGATCACTTTTTTGATAATATTCCACAATAATATAGATAATCGCAAACTTTATTCCGTAACATTACGAATGCTCTCTAAGAGTATTCATATATTAATAAAATACTTATCTCTTAAGGAAAGAACAATACTTAAAATTATTCCTTGAATTTCTATTCAAATTCTATGCATTTCTCATATGGTAACATTAAAGAACCTTACGTACATTTTTTGGGTAATGTGTGGTATGCTTATCAGTTCCTGTCAGATGAAAAAATTAAGCAAGCAAGTAATGTAAATCTGAAGTACACAGGCACCTTCATCGCGGACGTCAAAAGAAACTGATTGCATGATATCTAAAGTGTATTGTTTCACGGAAAGGATAAGTAATAATAATGTGTAATTCCCGTAAAAGAAAAGTGAAAGTGCTTGCTGATATTCTCTTTTACTTTGTATTTTACTTTTACAACTTTGTATTTCTCAATTTTACATAAAAGTAGAAAAATACATAAGCACCAAAATAAATACCGTATAATATTACAAAAGACCTATGTAAAAATATTTATTATTACATGTCTAAATGATTCAAAGGAAAAGGGAAGTTTTTTGAAATACTATGGAAAAATATTTCTGGAGTAATTAATAGATGCGTTTTATTCCAAACAGTTTTTAACTTAACAAAACGATGTATTTGAACAAAATTACAATAAACAATTCATAGAGCTATTTAAAAATTGTTTTCCGAGTAGTAATGTATGCCTGTTTTAAAAAAATTATATAAAAGCAAACGTGTGTGTTTTATGTATTTCAATGACTTATAGTAATTTTGTTTGATTTTATATAGTTAATTTATTTATAAGCTAATAAATTTGTAATTGAACAAATGCGTTAAAAGATTTATAAAAAGCTCTAGTTATTATAAAAGTTGTTATTTTGTATTAAAATATACTTCAACATGAATAAATTATTTTATATAATATAATATAAATTTTCACGAGAAGTTTAGAGAATATATTGAAGTAACATATAAATGGTTTCCATAATATTATCATTTGAATATTTTCTTATAAAACACAATACTTACTGTTTTATTCTTCCATATTGTTAAAGTGTTTTATTCTTCCAAATTAAATGTCTTATGTAATGTATTTTATGCTTCACAAATAATTAAACCATCAAATCTATTAATATTAAGATGCATAAATATTGATTGGAACCTCTAACGACACTATATTTCTCTTATAAAATACTCAAATTTTAATTTAGAAAGTAACTGGTACATTTAAACTAGAGACATTTCTAACTAATCTGAGATTTAATTTTTTTAATTTTGGTTGTTGATATTTCATTTTTAATTTTTTAACTTGATGTTTTTCATTATTATGCTTTTGAAGGCACTATCAAATATATAAAATAGATATATATATATATACATATATATATATATATATATATATATATGCAGTTTTCATTTGAAAAAATTTTAATATTTAAATCAAAACATAATCCTTATTTTAAGTTTCGTAACTGAATAAAATCAAGGACCTATTCGCAAAGTATAATAAAATATTTATTTCATTATCTGCTAAGCGCTTTAAATATTATGAACTGTTTATCTTTTAGGATGTGTAATTTAATGGAAATATTAAAAACTGATAAAACGAGGAAATCAACATTATCACTGACATTGTTCAAACGTATATATAAAAAAATAATAATCAAAGACTACTTTCTTAGATTTATAGATATCAACACTTTTTATTTTAAAATACTATGCTAAAGCGTGATTTATTCTATCGTATCCAACAGAATATGGAAAAATTGCAAAGAAAGCAATTGCTAAATTTTTCTCTAAAGGAAACTTGATGAATTTTCTTCCTTTTAATTTTTGAGAGTCAGATTGATTGATTGATTGATAAATTATTGAACTGGAATGAAATATTTACATTTGTACTGTTCTGTTTGGAAAAGGTCCTTAAGATTACTGAGTTCGCTTTTAAAAATATTATGTGGCTTATTTCCTGGAACCAGGGGTACGTGTACCTTCCTGGGGCTTGAGCACAGCCACCAGGCGCATCGGCAAGTGGTTGATAGCCGAATGTCCTGTAGGAATGACAGGATAGCCTTGAATATAGAATCAGAGGCCGCGAACCAGCTCCCGTAAACCCTGGTGTTATGCGATCCGTGCCTAGGGCTGATTAGCACCGCGGTATTGGTGTCTTAACGGAGCCTCTAGTTGCTTGGCGAACTTCTAGAGTAATTTGCCTTGCCCAGTAACTTAGGCAATGCTGGGTGGACTTATATTACCTGAGCTTTTTAATTGTTATCTTGTGGCTGAAAAGACACAAGAAGTAACAAACCTTTCTGCATTTGCAGGTGAAGCCTCTAAAGTAGACCTTGCTGAAAAAGACAAGGGAACTCAGAGGCAATCTTGTAAAGGGGCAGTAATGAATCCTTCACTTGAGGTAGAAATGACCTCTAAACCATCTTCTTCTGGTGAAAGTCAGAACGTTATTCCTAGCATGACTGACTTTCTGACCAGATGGGACTATTTCAGCAAGACCTTATCTGCTGGAAATGTCATATGCAAGAGGAAACGGCAGAGCATGTCATTTACGAATGTGAGGCTCTTGCCCTCCCTAAATTAACTTCTTTAGGCTTCATCCATACTAGAGAGTTACACCTAGACTCCATTAAAGGGTTATCGGACTTTATTAGTAAAGTGGGTGACCCGAGCAACTGGAACTAGGAAACATTGGGTTTGGAGTTAATGGTACAAAATGCTGATAAAAGCAGAGGTGCCCAATGACATACAAACTCAATTTTAAGAAGAAGAAGATGTGGCTTATTTTAGTATAAAAAATTTAACTTTTAATATAAATTTTAAGCGATTTATAATATAAGCGCAGCTTGCAATTCAAAGTTACATAAAAGCTGATAAAATAGAAAAAGTATTTTAATGAGTAAAATTTGGTAATAAATATTATAAAATTGTAAGACTGGTATGGAGAGGTAATTAGACTAGAGGTTTTTAAAATGGGTTTTATCCCTGTATATATCTTAATAGAATTTTGAAAAATCCACATTGTACTTAATTATTAAATCTTAACTGATTTGAGAAAAAATAACGAAATAGATGATCTTTATCAATTGTAAAGACGCATGCCAATTTCCATTGATATTATCCTGATAATTTGTAATTACGTATACAGCGGGTGATCGGTTAACGAACAGTTCGGTCTGCGAACAAATCAGACAACAAACACTTTCAAGAAAGATTTTTGTGTTCGGATAACGAACACATATTCGGATAATGAACTAAAACCAATTCTAACGAACACTTCTCGGATCTCGGAGCATGACGGGCAGGATTGCCAAACCCAACGAACCAAAATTCGTTTTTCCTCTCTCTTGAATTATGTTTTTCTTATTAAACTTCATTGTTCAATTTGGGAAAAAAATTTTCCTATAGAATATTTATAACCAAAGTAGGCCATTATTTAATATTTAGAGTCTCCAGAACGAATTAATCAATTTCACAAAAAAATTTGTGGTAAATCGATGATCAGTTAACGAACAATTCGGATAGCGAACATAGTCTTGTAACGGATTATGTTCCTTAACCGATCACACTCTGTATAATAATTTCGTCAATTTCAGGATTGAGGTTTAAAAATTTATATCTGAAAGACTTGAAAATTTTCTACGGAAAACATGAAAAATAAAATACCTTTTCATAATTAATCAACCAGTATTTAACTATAATTTTAAATTTTATCAACCGGTTAGTAAAAATAAGATACTTTTATTACTCGGTTGATAAAATTTGAAATTCTTAAAAGCGCCATTCGATTTCTTTATCTTTTTGTAATCACTTTTTGTGTACAATAACTAATTGGAAATATACCTATAGTTTAAAGTACATTACTAATCACGATATGACTAACCAGTACCGTAGTAGGCACTGTAGCCCCCCCCCCTTCTAAATTGTCGAGTTGAAGGCCTTAACATTAATCATTAACAACTGCCAATTTATGTTTTAAAAACATGAAAACATCATCTCTGTCTTGTATAAAGCGAGAAAATTTACGCACAATATTTATTATTTATAATTCTTAAATTTTACATTGTAAATTAAGTTAATTGTTTGACACTACAATATTTCTTAACTAATAAAAATCTGAAAGTTAAATACGATAACTATTTATTTTTATTTTTTAGTATATTTGAATTTTAGTAATTATAAATATTCTTAAATAGGACTTCAATAGAACAATTTTCAAGCCAGCTACTAAAGCTATAATTTTCATTTCATCAGCAATAATTAGGATTTTATGTAATGAAACATTTTTATATATGATGCTAGAAAATAAAATTGCATTAATCTGAATTCCAGTGTTGTTTTAATAGATAAGATACAAATTTAAAAGTCTAAAAAAGTAAACATAAAGAAACTTTAATTGAGCAGAACTGTGTTGTCAAATATAAAATCTTTTTACCGTGCATCTAAATAAACCCAAATATCATATTTAAATTTGATAATACACTATCTTTAGTGATTTGAAGGAGAATTGAAAATGATAAACACCCTAAAAACCATGCCCAAATATCTTTTTATGTTATAGACTGTCAAAGAGAGACGATAAATAGAGGAATAGCGATAAATAGCAGAAATCTTAAAATTCATATTTAATATATGTTATTTCACTAATTTCACTCGAATAATAAAATTTTTTTTAATTTAAAACTGGTTTTTAATTTAAGGATACATAAAATAAATCACAAAGTAATATTCCTTATGATTCGAAGAAAAGAGATTTTTAATAAATTAAATTAGTCTTAGGAAAAAGATGCTACTAAAGTGCGCTAATTTTGATACTTTTGATCATCTTTATTTATTTAATAAATTTTCATTAATTTATTAGATTAAAATATATTTTAACTTATAACAATTTCATATTTATTAGTTGTTCTCTCTACCGCCAAAAAAATTAACAGTAAACCTTAGGAGATAATCACCTAGCGATATTCTGCAAAATTGCTTTTTTTTATTTTTATGCGCAAAGTTATTTTATCAGAAATGACAGATATAGGTTTATTTTAAATAATGTAATTAATACCATTTTTAAAATGCACTGTTCTTTATTCCAAATTTGTTTTTGTTAAATAATATTTACTTATAAAAGAATTAAAGGAAGAGAATTTTTTTCTGAAATATTACTGTGAAACGATTTGTATGTTACCTATAAATTATTCACTCTTTCAATCATATCGCTTAATCTAGCTCATTCGTCTCACATGCTTTAAAAAATATGTTTTGTTTGAGTCACAATATATTTAAAACAAATCACCTTAGAAAATTTGATTTCAGGATTTTTTCTTTTTTTTTTGTCTTGCTATGTGTTTTAATGTTTTATTGATCACTATGAATATTTTATTATTAAAACCTTTTATTTTTTATTTTATCTTTCAGTTTATAATCATTAAGTAATTCTGAATTCTTCCATGCCAGTTTTTTATCTCACTTCGGCCCAAACTCTAAAACATGCCACAGGTTTCTGATCCATTATCATTTCGAGTTCAGCTCGGTACTGACCCTGAAAAATAAAATATTTATTAATATGAGAGATAATAAAAACGCCTTTAGGAATTTTGTACTTTAAATGATAAACAATATCATTGAACATTTACATAAATTTTACATTATTGAACTTTTCATTAATTTTACATTAATTTATACAATTTTTACATTAATTTTCGTTAATTTGTTAGAGTCAAATATGTTGTAATGTATAATAACTTCATATTTATTAGTTGTTCTCTCTACCGCCCAAAAAATAACAATAGACTTTAGGAGATAGTCACTTAGCGATATCTTCAAAACTTCTTTAATAGCGTAACAACCTATTACAGGTCTTAGCTGCCTCTACAGCACGCTTTTTCCAGCCCAGTCTGTCCAGAGCGACACTTTGCCAGTTCCTAACTTTCAGTATCTTGAGGTCATTTTCAGTGTCAACGAGCCATCTTGTTGGTGGTCTTCCTCGGGCACGGGATCCTTCGGGGTTCTTAAGCGTTGATATTCTAGTGGGGTTGTTTTCCCGGCTTCTCCAGACATTGTCATGCCATCTTACCCTGTTGCTTCTGACAACCTGGGTAATCAGGGGCTGTTTATACAGCCTATACAATTCAAAATTATATCTGGTTCACCAGCAACCCTGTTCCTGTACATGCCCATAGATAGTTCTTAATACCTTCCTTTCAAAGGTTTCCAGAGTTCGCTGTATATCAACATTTTATGTCCAGGTTACGCTTGCATATAGCAACAAAGGTAGTATGAGTGTATTGTAAATTCTCAGTTTTGTTTTTCTGCTGATAAGTTTAGAATCTTCAAGACTGCCCCATATTTTATTTTTATGCTCATACTTAGTTTATCAGAAATGTTATCACTAAGTATTTTAATAATGTGCTTAAAGAAATACATTTCAATTTATTGAAAAATAGTTTTATTTTATTTTTTGATATAACTTTTAAAAATACAATGTGCGTAAGCTATCATTATAATGTAAAAAATAAGATTTTGATTCAATTAAATTATTTAAGGTTAGAGACAAAAAATATATAAAAAATTCTGAGAAAAGCATTTAATACTATTGCAATAAGTAAAAAATTTATGATTGTTCGTCTTAAATATATTTTTTAGAAAAGCAATCGCTTACACAGATCGATTATAGAAATATAGTGTGAAACAATGATGTTTAATTCAAGTATCATAATTTTAAAAATTTAGCCTATCATCATCTATATAAATAAGATCATTGTTTTGTTTGTCCATTGAATTTTTGTCTGGAATCGAATAGGAAACGGTCCCATGAAATAGAAGAAAGAAAATATCAAAATATTTTTTCTCTGACAAACTTAAAACATAGCCAATGTTTTATTACAAAATTTTGATTACAGCTCGCAAAATTAGTTTACATAATTTTGTGGTGAATGAGCTTACCGTAAAATGGGTTACACAGATTACGATGTAATTAATTTATAATTAATTAATGAAACGATATAATAAATTTAAATAAATTGTTTCGTGAACTCTGTTCACTTGAAGTCATGTTGTTCTTTCTCTCTTTTAAAATTGTCCTCAATATGTAAACAGGTGCTTGGGAAAAAACATGTACGGCACTGGATCTTTCTACATTCCATCATAATTTTTTAAGAAAATGGCAATATTTACTATCTTGATTTTTGATAAAAGTGTTATTTCCTCGAATAAAATTAAGGTGTTTACGCTTTTTCCAATATGCTGCATTGAAATGCGGATGAAAGGAATCCTGATTTTAATATTCAATAACTTCATAAATAAGGGGAGTTTTCGAGTTTTCTGAACTCCATTCGAACATTTTTTGGCTGACCATTATATGAGACCACCATTCATTGTACATAATAGCGTCTTGATCAAGTTAATAGTAAATGATAAATACTGTTAGAAAAAGATAGTAAATCTTATTATTTTTCCAAATTATACTTCTCTTCGAAAACGAGGTGCATGTTTTCTATTGGAATCTATGGCGCAGGAAATTGATTATCTTGATCTACTAGTTTCTTTTTTTTTATTACAAATCAAAATTTTGATATCTATGACAAAAGTATATTTATTGATTTTATCATTGTAAAAACGATTTCAATCCTCTTATGAAGGCTTTCAAAATCTATCACGTATTTATAATAGCCGTCTGAAGGATTTTTTAATGTTTTAAAAAAGACAGCAATACACTGGTGCCACGACAAAAAATTCAGCTTAGAAATTTATATTGCTCACATCACATAACATAAAGATTTTCACACTAATTTCATTTCTGTTAAAGTTTCCTGTGATTGCCTAATTTGAGTCAAGTCTTATATGACAATGATATCCAGACGGATATATTTTTTTTTCAGAAAAGTTGAACTAGATATTTGATGATAGTAAAATGGAGAATAATTTCAATACACACAGCGACAACTTTTAATTTACAAAAATGATGTAACCATATAATATCTTCAGAAGAAAATATTTTACTTCATAGAACTTTCATTTTAATACTTGAAGTAAAATGCCATCATCAGAGTTTGGAATACTTAAGACCAATGGTTTTCAGCTTAATGGAAGAAATTATATCAAGAGTTCAGAACTGAACTTAAAAGACTAGTTTGGTGTTTTTGAACTACACAATATTCATTTATATAACTAAATTATATGAATTTTATCTACAGTATGCAAAATAAATATTAACGTAAGATGTAGAGATCCATATTTACATATTTCCTCGAATCATAGTAATTTTCATAAAAGAAAGCATGATATATTTCCGTAGCGACTCATCATTAAAAATACTTTTTTTAATCAAATAAAAAATTTTCAATTTTATCCACATTTAATTTTTAAAGTATTATTTCTAAATTTTTAATATGCATTGTATAATATAACAAACAATCATTAAAATAGCATTTTTTTTTACAAATAACATAAAGTTTCTGAATTATGTTTGTTTTGTAATATTTCGTTATTTTATGGGTAGCATATGTTGAAATATACTAACTGCTTACTTACCGAAATAAAGAATCGTGCAATAGGTCCCATTTCTGGAATTTTTACTTCTACGTTATCTCCTCCATAATAACCAGGCCTTAAAGGACAACCAGTAACCCCTTCAGGGAGGAAACCTTTTACTTCCTCTTTGAATAGCTCTAAATACTGGCAAAAATCTCTGGTGCTGCCGTTAAGAAAAATGTAATAAAGATTTTAATAATTTGCGATGAAAATGTTTTGGGTAAGTATATTAATGTGTGTTAATTGATGATAAATAAATATTAGATATAAGGTAATTTGTTTTAGTTAATTATAAAGAAAATACCAGAACTGATTTATTACAGATGAGAAAGACACAATTCTTCGAATATTAAAATATTGGAAGATTTGGAAATATATCTTTGAGGATTTTTAGCTTTCTCTTTCATTCAAATCCTTGCGTTGCTTAAAAATTATTCAACTTATTTCAGTAAGGGTTTATTTTTCATAAAGTCACAATTTATTGCTATTACACTATTTATCATAAAGTTAAGAATTTTTCCAACAAGAAACTATTAAGAATACAAGAATCATACAGACTAAGGTGTTATCCGCTCTGATGTCAATTGATAAGACCAATTCATCACTTATAATGATATAATGTACTGAACAAGGGTTGAGATGCGTGTATGTATTTCAGATATTTATTTATAAATCATCACAAAGATCTGTTTTTCGAACTTTGCAATAAAATTTCTAAATTAATTAAATTAATTAAATTTCTAAAAATTATTTTTGTGAACAGATTAAATGTATTATAAATATTTAAAATGTGTAAAAAATGGTTCGAGTTCCTGTGATAGAAAGCTACAATTAGAAAAAACACTATTTTTGAAACGAATAATAACTTAGTTTCATTTAATGCAAGAGCCATTAAATGTTTTTCATAGCCATTAATAAAATAATTCCAAAAGGTATCCTACATTTGGAAATCTTAATAAACGATTAGGGTTAAATTAGGCTTAAATCTCGAATTTCGTTTTCAAAAATAATACAATTTAAGGCAGTTATATGATCAAAACTAAAAATATGAATTGTAATAAATAAAATAGAACCAAAACAAAATTTAAAATTAATCAATATAATGAGAAATATGTATTTTTCAATATGATTTAAAATCATAAAGTTAAGAATTCAATTTCTTTTAATGGTTACTTTCGGAAAAAAATTATCCTTGTCTGCACTACAAGATTGGAATTACCTTAAGTACAACTTATTGACAAAATACCGATAATTGATGTATTGGCACTAAAAAAAATTTAAAACACACACTTTTGAAAAATCTAAAAGTTTTTCGGGAAGACAGGATAATCAGTTATATATATTTTTACCAGTAAAATGAAATACAGTATTTCTAAATACAGTGTTTCTCTTACTCTATGAGTGGTAAATTGACACAATATTAACATTTTATGAGTGAAAAATAAAACACAATATTAACATTATGAATGCTTTCTTAATTTTTTTAACGATAGTGGTTTGTATCATCACTGTATAGTTTTGCTTTGCACTTAAAATCTAACACAACAAGGGCTGTCAAGTAAATTCCATAATTACAAATATCTACACCCGAGACCCAAGTTACAGAAAAGTAATTTACAATTATTTGCTAAATATTAGGTAATCTATGAATAGAAACAGCTGTTACAAGAATCTTCACACACACAATAATTTTTATAAATTACCCAAGAAATTTCATAAATAAAACACTACACTATTGACAAACTTCACACACAAAGTTATTAATAAAATGTTTTGCTTTTAAAATTGAACTGTGGATTTATTTCGAACAGAGACATCTTCAGTGTGCGATTGAAATCTTCTCAAATTATTCTATTGTAACACGTGAATATAGCTGTCTAGTTTACTCGGGAGACAATATTACATTATAGGTATTTAAAAGCCCAACAATACTCCGTTGTGTCTGTCCACTAATCAATCATAAATATTTATATATTAGATGTTCAAAAGGGTCATATAGTAATTTTTAAATGTCCAGCTATTTTCTGTGATGTCAAGACTATAATTGCCTTGGGTTTATAATGGTTTATTGTAATGAGTATGAAAAGTCCCATATTCCATTTGTTGAACAATTGGACATAGTTATTACATTTCTTTTATCTGCTTGTACTTCTTTTTAATTCAGTGCTAGAGAGTTCTTACAGTTATATAAATATTAGTATATAGTCTTTTACTCTATTTATTAAATTAAATAGTTCTTTTTCTAGAGACATGTGAATATGGCCTACTATCTATAAGCATTTTCTCTTGAAAAGTATTTATTTTAGACAGCAAAATTGTTATAACAGTTTTCAGCTGTTAGGTGATTCTCTTTGTGGTGTCAAATAACGTTTGGTTCATCGTAGAACAATAACGGAAACTCGCACTTAAAAATGGATGGTACCAGGTTTGATCAAAGCGAGAAATAAATAATAAGAGATATATAGCTGTTTTAATTCTATTTTTATGTTCTGAATGTTAAATGAATGTTTGGAATTTTCCCGAGATTTTCACCTCAGTAATGCACAAATATAACTAAATATCAAGGTATACTCTTCTCGCAACTGTACATGTTGGATGATCAAATCTTTGCATGACATTTAAATGTTTGGCTGAATTACATGTAATCAATAAAGCAATGTTTATAACATAATTGTCTATCAATGTTAACATGATTGAAACTCAGTGCTTTTATTTTTGGTTTCAAGACTGCACTTAAATAAAACTGATATTAAATAGACATTTTTCTCTATGGGAATATCATTTTTTAATCGTTATTTATGAATACATAACGGTAAAGACGTTATTAGGAAATACACTGTTACCGAAAGTCTGCTATTTCGTTAAATTACATGGCAAATATTGCATATCACTTTAATTTCGTGAATTCATTTTCGTTGTAAATACATTAACTAAATCATTAATACTCTTGAACCTTTGCTATTACTTTTCAGATAACTTAAAAAAATGCCCCTCCATTATTCTCTGGTTAAGAATCTTTTGACATCAGTATGTACATTCCTGGAAAGATTACTGTTAAGATATTTATTAATATCTCATCACTTTGTGCTTATATTTTCAGATATTCTCTGTTTTATGTTTCACTTTTCTTTAAAATGTAGAATTTATCATTAACTGGCATCCTTCAACAGCCTGTATTGATAAAATGAAAATTACGATGCTTATTTTCATTTTGCTCCATAAAATAGTACAAAAAATATTATCAACTTGCTTATTTCCTTGAAGTGTGACAGATTTATTCGTTTGGAAATAAATCTTGGATACATTTTGTACATCCTTATCATTTATTATTTGATTGTAAAAATATGATTGATTAGATAGTGATACTATTTGATTTAGATATTTACTTGAATAATATAATTTTTATATTAAAAAGGACTTTTTTTAATTCTGCTAAATATGTTAAGAATTTAATCATTGACAGTTTTATATAGTATAATAAATAATCCATAAAAATGTGACTTTATAAATATAAATTCAGAAGATTAATATTAATGGCAGGATGATAAAAACTCAATGTGTGTAAATAATCATTATTTTAATGATCATTTAATGAACTATTATTACTTTTAAAGTTTTACTTTTTAGAAATTCATATTGAATTTAGTAGCATAAATTTGAATATTCGATTTCTTTTTTTATTTTGTAGAATACACAAAAACTTAATATTACAAAAACATTACTATGTATACATTTAATATGTATGTATAATTTGTATGCATTGAAACGAGAAAATATTTTTCATTGAAAAATTAATACAGCTGTTTTTAAAAATCCTTTTCAAATCTTACTTTTGATGTCGGTATGCAAACTGAGCATTCAAGTAAATGCAAAAATGGTTCCTTCATACCTTCTCCTAAGATTCTAGAATATAGGTAGAATTTCTTTAAAATTAAGTTTTAATAAATTTTTTTGCTGTAAATTAGGTAAATTTTGAAAATAATATATAACATTTTTTCTTTAAATCTTAAAGAAAAATGCATGGAAAATGGAAGGTGAGCTTGGAATTAATAAATCCCAACCTCATCCCTGATTATGATCACCTCTGAAGATAAATTAATAAACAAAAGAAAATTCGTTTTGCTTTTCTGCGTTATCTATTTTTATATACTCTGCAATAATTAGAAAAAAATAAATGATAATTTACGTGATTTTATAAAAATTCAATCCCTCAAATTTTCAGCAAATGCTCTGAAATTAAATATACATTATAATCATAAAATTTTATTTGTTGCGTATTTATTCAATAATGTTTAAAAAATGGCAAACCTGATATCATAAAAAGCTTAATATGGCTATATTTACTATTTATAGGAATAATGACCGCCCAACCTGTCTAGTGGTTAGCGTGCCTGACTGCGGATAGGGAGGTCCTGGGTTTGAATCCCGATTCGGGCATGGATGTACTTTCTTTCTCTATCTATCCTGTCTTTGTCCTTTCCTTGTATGAATGGGTTGTGAATGGTTGCCTACCCTATAAACATGTACCTATGGCATGTGTGTACTGAGGAAGTCGGACTCCACACCAAAATATGGTTCAGTTGGAAAAGTGGAACAGCGCACCCCATAATGCCAGCCTAGCTGGCACACGACAACAACAACATAGAAATAATGCTTAGTTTTGTACGATTTTTTAATTTCATAAAATGAATGAAAGTAAGAATCAATGATCATAGAACACACTGTTTTCCTAAATATTTTTCAGAATTATGTAAAATGATTAAGTAATTTTAATTTATTAGTACAAGTTTCATATTTACTTAATAGAGGTATGGAAATGAACAATTAACGGTAAATTGAATTCATGGAAGTATTGAAACTTTTTTAGCGACATATG
This sequence comes from Latrodectus hesperus, assembly GCA_037975125.1. Classification (NCBI taxonomy): domain Eukaryota; kingdom Metazoa; phylum Arthropoda; class Arachnida; order Araneae; family Theridiidae; genus Latrodectus; species Latrodectus hesperus. The sequence goes on along the minus strand of CM075857.1, from coordinate 74,517,421 downwards.
ATTAACAAGACAAAACATACACGAAACAAAAATCTACATGAAGTAAACTACAAAATAAGGTTATAACCAGATGAAAAGTGGCGGACTATTTAAGCAATGATATGTGAAAATAATACGAAAAATTCCGAAAATGTTTGATGTTACTCTATAACTATAGTATATGAGTTATGTAGAAGCAGCTATTTTTGTTACGATTCTTGTGACAATGAATTAGAAACCCAAAACCAATATTTCATTGGATCACCTTTCGCATAGACAATAACTCTTACTCGTTTGGGCATCCGATTCTATAGGCTTCTGGAGTGTATTTATATTCAAATACTATGCATCAGTGATCAAGCTTTTCAAACTTTGTAAATTAGCTGGAAGAAGAGAGTACTATCAAATGCATCTTTCCACCATAACCCACATATTTTCTTGAGATTAAGATATGATCTCTGGCGAGGCCAGACAGATTAGACTGATGTAAAGCAAATCAATTTTGAACACTTCTTCCATGATATAAAGTTGCATTATTATCCTAAAAATGTCCGTTTTCATCAGTATAAAAATGCATTACAGATGGCATTTGATTTGCCAATATATCAAGGAATCTTATGTCTGTTTTTTTACCTTCAAGAAATTCGCTGACACTTGTCAGCAGAAAATACCCCATATTATGATTCTTCTGCCAAAATTTTTCATCGTGGTAGAAAGGAAAAATGGGTTCATAACTTCATAGAGTTCTCACCAAAAATGATGTCTGTCATCAATTAAAATAAGATAAAGCGTGATTCATCAAACCACATTACCAATTTCCAGTCCTCAGATGTTCTGTAGCTTCTTTTCTGACACCACTGCAAAGGATATTTTGCTTTCGGGTAGAAATTAGTGATTTTTATCGCAGGCATCCTACTATGTATTCTAGTCTTCTTCAATTCTCTCCACATGATTCCAGCTGAAATCTGCTGGGAAGAGCTTTTTGTCACTTGAAACACACAGCAGAGTCCTATTCTTCCATTACAATTAGTAAGAAACAACACTGATCAAGTTGTTCGAAAACTGTGCTCGAACTTTAATCATGTCTTGTATATAAAGACTGTCGGTTCTGATTCCAGACTTTTAAAAGCCTTTAAAATGGCTGCTTTTGAGAACTCAATGATATTTGTTTTCTTCGAAATTAAGATCTCTACTAAGCAGGTATCAAAATTAAGCCCATTTCCAACTGTCTGTCATTTTCCCCATTTTACTTCATTCATGGGAAATGCATTCTTATATCTGGCATTCTAACAAGTGTAACCTGAGTTACAAAACAATTTTTATACTTCATCTCTAGCAAGCATTTAAAATAAAATGACTAATTAGTTTCTAATTCATTGGTTAATATGTATATTACTATAGACATTAGTTTCTTTCCACGTTTTAAGTAATAAAATTAAAATAAATATAAAACCATAGTTTTTTGCTCATAGCAACTAGCTAAAGAAGCCTGAGTAATATGAAAATTTAAAATAAGTAAATAAGTTTAATGAATATTTTTATAAGAAATTTACTACCACAAAATGTAGTATAATGGTGGTAAAATTTCCTTTTTTATTACTAATTATAATATCTAAATTTAAATTGTATTAGTTTTATTTAAAATAAAGAAGATGGACAAACAGAAGTTCTACCACCACTTGGTTTGCTTAGTAAGATTCATTTAACTGTTTCACCTACAAAAAGTATTCCTTTGTTTTTAATAAATAATGATCCTCAAAGTAAAATAATCGATTTATTTTAAAATTTATTATCATGTGATGACATTTTTCAACTCACCATGATCCAAATCTTCCTAGAAAGCATGGAATGGGGACCTCAACAGTCACTCTGAAAACTGTTTTGATCTTGTAGTAACTTACTTTAATAATAGTTCGATCTGGAATCTCTTTCAGCAAATTAATATGAGTCGTGATGCTCATGTTCTGCTTAAAACTAATAGGATCTGGTGCTATTGTGAATTCGGAGACATTGGTGACCGGTGGTTGGTCGCCTTTTGCTGCATTAAAACAAGTAAATAAAGATTGAAACAATTTGATTATTATCATTTATGACAAATAAAATAACTATACATCTTTAACTATAAATAAAGTTTTACATAAAACATAATTTCATGTGCTTTGTTACTTCATTAAGATATTTTACCTTACAATTAAGGTTAATTATCATTACTCAAAAACTTTGATAAGTGATAATTAACTTATAATAAATTAAAATGTACTAAATACATGGTGATCTTTTTTAAAGTGACAGCGTTTGGAGCGCGATCTAATTGCCGAAATGGCACGAAACTTGGTATTTAGACTAATTAAGACACGGGAAAAAGGATTTCGTATAAAAATATTTTAGTTTCAAAAATCACCGCTTGGGTATTTTGTGGCGCTTTACAGTGCATAAAATGTGAGAAAAGAGTTCCGGTAACGTGAGAGGAATGGTAACAGGAGTTCGTTTACTTTAATAATATTTATCAGTAACAGCAAATAATCTCAACAGATTATTTGTAGGAGCTGTCTACTACTTGCTTTTATAGCTTCTATCACTAGCACTGTCATCGCACAATTGAATTTTGTTTTGATTCCCGAGTTTTATGTTTATTCTCGTTATTGTAAACTACAGCAGCGTCATAAAATGTCCTAGTGGTGACTTTTGTAACTAAAACTTTTTTACGGAATTTTTCTCCATGTTTTGATTAGTCTAAATACCAAGAGTTTGGTGTCATTTCGGCTATTAGATCGTGCTACAGGACGCTCCAAGCACTGTCACTTTAAAAAAATCACCCTGTATTTTAAAAGATTTCGAAGTATTTTGCCACATATATCAAGAAAGATTACTTTGCATTTTACCTAAATATAGTGAAATATTTTTAGGACGTAAGGCATTTATTAAAAATAACTAAAAGCACTATATTAAGAATGAAGAAATACTACTCAAATATGTTTGTAAGAAATTTGATCGGTATAGAAAAGTTTTGTCTGTAATTCATAGAGGAAAAATCATGTTGACATAACTATACCCTTTAAAAAAATTACTAATGAACACTGAATTTTGTTACATTTCAATGCTTTTCTATTGGTATGGGTATGAAATAGTGTAAGAAGATATTATATCATGAAAAAAAATCGTCAAGTTTACTTTTAACTTGACGATTTGACGATTTACTAGTTTAAAATTCGAATTATTGATTCTGATTTTAATTTTTCCTTACTAGCAAAAACAAAACTGTAGTTAATATAACAGTATTAAACTCAAAATGTCAAGAAAATGTTCTATAACTTTCAAGAAATCTAACTTCATTTGTTGCCAGAAAATTAAAACTCTCCCATTATTATACAATTTATCAATTCAAGTTTTTATGCATAAATATATATGCGTATTGTTATACATATATAACAACATGTTCCGCTTGACACATAACATTTACTCCATGGAAAGAAATAACTGTGTTGTAAGAATGATTAGTTTTTCAGCGCACTTATATAAATAATAGTTTGTTATTGCATTTTTCCCTATAAAGTGATTTTAACGGCCAATTGTTTAGAAAGAAACAAAGAATGATACAGTACCATTCGAAATACTGATAAAAATAGAATTGGCAAATAAATACTATGTATGTTTCTAAATTTCCATGATGTACCATCTTTAATTATTTCTAACACTATGAAAAGTTTTTCATAATCATATTCATAAAAACTATTCACAATCTGTACAACCGTTTGAAAGAAAGCAGGGTTTTCTTTTTATATATTGAAGCTGATATTAATATAAATTTATCAATGTATTTTAAATTTTTAAAAAATGGTAATTTTATTTATGAAATAAAGTATAAGAATGAAAATTATTATGAATTCAAAAGCTTATAAGCAATTTTTTTTCAAAATCCTGCACTTCTTGGTTTTTATTTACGAATAGTTCATTGAAATCTCAAACTTCCATTGTAGGACCGTAGTAGCCAAATGGTTACGCATAGGCCTTCCGTCTGAAAGTTCGGAGTTCGATTCCCAATGCTACCAAAGATCCATCGTGTACACGATGGATATACGTTGATATATGCGATATACGTGCTCGTTAAATCTGTGAAATCTAAAGCACTGTGGTCGGTCGTTGAGTAGTTAATATGGGTGTTATGGTCTGGAGAAAATTTTCTCCCCCTTCAGATCAATATCAAAATTGAGGGAGTGGATCCTATGGTGGTGCCATCTATCGGAGGAGTGTAGAGCAAAATCGTACTTTCACCTTCATGGTGCTCTGGTTAAACGAAAGACGCGCCTTACTGGCTTAAATTCGCATAGCCAATGGCATAGCGAGCTTGGCTTGTCCAAGAGTCATAAGTAACAACTTTCATTGTAAGATAGGTAAATAAGATAGGTAAAATTTCAAAATGTAGTTTTCCGGCATTTCCTTTCGAAAACAAGTATATACAAGATGTGCAACTTTTTATTCAAGAAAGTCTTCAAACAGTCTGCATTTTTTAATTATCGTACTAGTTAAGGGTAAAGAAACAATTATATCTATATATTAGTTTGACAGTGTTATAAGACATCAATATACATATTTATTAAGGACTTTTCTGCTGCAAAAAGCTTATCTCTAAAAAAATCTGACAAATCAGAGAAATTTGCAGTGATAAAAAAAATCTCAGATCAAAATTGGAAAATCGGTATCAAACTTATATTTTAGAAAATATTACCTAAGCTACTTCTTTTTAGAGAAGGTATTTCGAGTTTGATTTTTTTGATATTTGAAAATGTGTGATTTATCTTTCCTGTTAGAAATAACTGCTTATTTTTTTAATTCATTATTACTGATGTTCCTTCAAGTATTAACTGAACAAAGTTTCAATCAATAATTTTGGAAACTTTAATTTGTTAATTTAAATTATTGATTATCAGAGAATATGTTTTCATAAATTTTTATAGTACATGATTTTATTTCCTTAGTGTAATTTTAAGTATAAGAGTATATGATGCATATTGCTACAGATTTACATAAGATTAATTTTTTTTACAGAAGGCAGAACAGAAATTTTACGTAAATATAAATTTATATATTTCGTGTTTTTATAATAATCAGAATATTTACACACAACTTATTTTCGTTAATATTTTTTCACCTTAAAAAAATTTAAGCCATATTTATTCATGTAAATTTTTAAAAATTGTTTCATTTTTTTAGATAATGTAAAATATATGTATGTTCATAAATTTTTGCCTATTTCTTTATGTCATTCCCAGAACGTTGTATAAGGCAAATAGTTTATTAGATTCTTAAAGCATGATGTTTCTAAAAATCTTTTTGTTAATTTACGCATAAAATTTTCCTTTAGAAACAGTTTCCAAAGTATTTCTTCAACAGTTCCTCTTAAAACAGTTTTCAAATATTCAAAATTCATTTAAAGATTGTGCAAAAATGTCTAGAGTGTACATCTAAATAAAAATCTCATTCTTTAAGGTAATAATCTTTAATACACCGACTGATGGCTGAGTGATTAGCGTTCCTGTCTCCTGAGCTGTGGGTCCCGGGAATCGAATCCCGGTTCAGGCATGGATGTTACTTTTTCTCTGTTCTCTCTGTGTTCCTCTGCCTTTTCATCTGTGATGTTGTATGAATGTGATCGATCCTATAAACGGGTTTGTGGTGATATCGCGGGCAACACTACTCGCCTCTGTGACTTGGCTCGCAGGTGCCCACTGGGTAACGACAAATGAGTAGCAGTTTCTGGCCTTGTTGTGACATAGGTTCGTCACCTAAGTTCCGGCCGTTGGAAAAAAATCTTTTATATTTTAAATAAAAACATTTTTTAAAGTTTTTCATTTATTAAATATTATTAAAAATTTTATTTTTTCGACTTAAATGTACGTTTTTAAAACAATAAAAGTAATATTTCTATGTAATGTTTGTTATTCTAAATATTTTGTATAAAAACTATTTTTCATTTAAAGGAAGTCTCAAATGCAAGTGAGCCAATTTGAAACTCTGCAATATAATTTTGTATTGCACAGCAATACATATGATGATACTTTAATCAACTATGACTTATAATATCACCTAATTATATAAAAATATTTGCCTATTTTTTTTCAGTGAAATTCAACAATTGATTTTGTTTAAATCAAATTTGCAACAGGATTATGCGTCAATTTGTAAAGATTGTAGAAAAACTTAGTAGACATTCTTAGCATTTAAATAATCTAATAATCTACATTCATTTTTATAAAAAATGTAGAAAGTTTTAAGAAAATAACACTAGAACTGTATACCAAAATTCCTGATTATTTCTTTCGACCAAAAAAATCTAAATAATTTTCATAAATGAAAGCGTATTTTTTGGCATTAATTGCTTCTTAATTTATTACACAATCTTAAAATTTAAAAATGTGTAATTTTACGTCAATACAATACATCGGTCACAAAAGCACTTAAAAATATTGATTCTAATATAAGTAAGCAAGAAATATAGCAATAATTAAATATTCGATGAAATATTACTCACTACATTCCTCAAATCTAAAAAACTCAGCATTTACTGAAGCTAACCACAAGATCAAAACACTCAGGACCAATCCAAGTGATTCCATGTCTTTTTTTCAAATGTGCAAGAATGAACTAAGTCAACTTCCGTTACGGAAACATTCCTGAAGTATTTATCTTCAGGTGGGAAACACAACACTTGATATTGAAAAAAATAATCTCACACGAAACACACATTTCCTACAAAAAAAATAGAAGCAGATGGTAAATAATAGGCCATCTACGTATAACAGATAACCTTCAACAGATTTTTAAACGTAGCAAAAGAGAAAAAATACTGTTTTATTCATTATGCATTGTTTATTAAGCGGAATTGATTGTGGATAATAAATTCCTCTTTTAAGGAAGCAATGTGTCACGCAATACATTTTTAAACAGTAACATACAACATGGAGTGTACTTAAAAAAATTAATATTTATTTAGTCAGCAACAATTTAACTTAATCTCAATTTCAACATTATATCATTTTTTTTCAAAAATATTATCTTAGGTTATATGCAATATGTGGTGTAATACACACCCACACATAGTATGTAATATGTGGTGTATTTAAAAAAATTAATGCTCAGCAACATTAATTTAAAATCCCAGAATCCTTAAGTTATATAATTTCCTTTTTTCTGTTTATAATGTCGTCATAATCTTTAAATTTATTTTTTATAAATCTTTCAGTATTTTTGCTCGAATGAATTATTTTTAAAATTATATCGTTTTCAGATGGATGAATTTTGAATTTTCAGTAAACGAAATTAAAATTGAATACTAAAGCAATTTTTTCAAAAGATAAAATGATTTTTTTTTTCGATTGTGAAATTACCAAAAGCTCTAATAATTGCATTTTCCGAGTAAGAAACGTTTTCCCACCAGATACTATATTCAGATGTTATATATTGCAACCGATACTATGTGTGTAAAGATTTACTAAAATTTCTATTCCTTATAAAAAACCGCTCTTTCTTTCATACATACTTTTTTCATACTTTTTCAAAAAAGACCACACTTCCTTTCACACATACTTTCTTTTAAACAAAACCACATTTTCTTTCTCACCTACTTCCTTTCAAAAAAGACCACACTTCCCTTCAAACATACTTTCTTTCAAAAAAGACACCCTTCCTTTCACGTATACTTCCTTTCAAAAAAGACCATATTTCCTTTTAAAAAAGACTACATTTCCCTTCAAACATACTTTCTTTCAAAAAGACACGCTTTCTTTCAAAAAAGACCACACTGCTTTTCACATATACATTCTTTTAAAAAAGACATTTTCTTTCTCATCTACTTTCTTTCTAAAAAGACCACTGTTTCTTACAAACATATTTTCTTTCAAAAAAGACCACACTTCCTTACATATTTTCTTTAAAAAAAGACCACACTTCCTTACAAACATCCTTTCTCTCAAAAAAGACTAAATTTTCTTTCTCATTTACTTCCTTTCAAAAAATACCTCACTTCCCATCAAACATACCTTCTTTCAAAAAGACACGCTTCCTTTCGCACATACTTCCTTACCAAAAAGACCACACTGCTTTTCACACATACTTTCTTTTAAAAAAGACCACATTTTCTTTCTCGCCTACTTTCTTTAAAAAAAGACCACATTTCTTTTCAAACATACTTTCTTTCAAAAAGACACCTCTCCTTTCCCACGAACTTTCTTTCAAAAAAGACCGTACTTCCTTTCACACATACCTTTTTTCAAGAAAGACAAAATTTCTAGAAGACATAATTTTTTCAGATTTGCTCTGAAGAGAGAAAAAATTATTCTATTTAAAAATATATAAAATACATTCATGAGACTTAGTTTAATAATAATAGCTTTTTTTGGGTCGGTCAGGAAGTTCACAATGCAAGTCATTTCTAAATAAGGAAAAATAGATGTAGTAAGGCTTTTCACTGCTGCATTCTCATCTCCAGACTGAAAATGTGTTTCTTTAACTTTCTTCCCTGCAATGCATAATATATATGGTATACAATCCATTTTAAGCCATTGGAAAACTTATACACTACAAGTATTTAAAAAAAATGCTTGAAATTGTCCCTCCCTTTGCAATGAAGGATAAAATACTTTCAGCAATTATTCTCTTTTTCTCTTTTTAAATTAATAAATTCTCTTTTTCTCTCGTTAAAATTAAAACAATTTTACTTTTTAATTTTAACATGTACCTGTATTTTTTAATAAATTTTGCCAACATTTTCATTATGTGTATCGTACATTTGCTTATTTATTTGATAACTTCAAATTTTATTATTAATATCATTTTTGCTTACGATGACTTATATTTTGTTTTGAATACGCTTGTTTAAGCGATTTGAAAGATTCAAGTTTTCATACTATTGAATAAGTCATTTTGTAAATAATCATAGAATAAATTAAAAACTTAATTTATATGCAAAAAACAGAACAAAATACTTTAATTAAATTTTATTTCGGGCAAAATTTTTATGTTAAAGCTTCTATTAAAAATTATCATCACTTAAAGAATCAAAATAATTTAATTATGTTTTTTTTAATTTTTAAATTTAATATGCAACAGTTCAAATTTCCTTGTCTTTTCAAAGAAATACCAACAGAATTTGCTTATTGCAAAAAACACTGCTATTATTTAACACTGCTATTTGATTCACTAAATTCAATATCCATAAATTGCATATCAGCTACAATAATTCATTTTTTGTAAAATATAAAATATTTAGTCGACATCATATCGCCTATTAAGAAATGATTATTAATGACATTTATTTTAATAAACGCTAAGTAATGAAAAAATCACTTGCCAAAAGGTTTTATTACCATAAAAAGAAAAAAAAATTCAGGATGATCTACAACCATCTTTCGAATCTGAAATAAGTTTAGGAAGGTTAAAGAAGTAGCATTATGTTCGGATAAATAAAAAATAAAAAAAGGTAGCATCTTAAAAACAAGATCAAATTTTTAAGATAAATATTTTAAACAATATATTTTACAAGTTTCTGTATAATAACCGAAAATAAAAATACTATGCATGACTCTTGTGTAACAAATATATATTCCTAACTTTAAATTTTTAAATTACATTAATTGAAATAAATGCTGGAGAAATGAACAAATTTCTGATCGCATTTTTTATAACGACTAGGGTAACAAGAGCAAATGAATCGTATTAATGATTATGTCATACGATAACCAATTATATAAGTAATACAAAGCATCGGGAGAAGAAAATATACGATTATAAGTATAGATTATCTATTAATGTTTAATATTACGGTATTCATGTTTTAATTATTTTATATTTCTCCTGCTTTTAATTGAAAAGTAATATGTAAATGTTCCCATACGATAAAATCAAATAGAAAAATTTAATCTTTCAATTTACTCTCTTTAACAAAAGAAAAATAATGCTTTGAAAAATTCTGTATTAGTTACTTGATAATTTTATTGTTTTGAAAGACCATTTAAAATAACAGAATAATAATTTTTGTACAATAATTATAGTCTTTTAACAATAAAATTTTGGGAATACAATCGTAAACTGCAGTACCCCACCACTTTTCTATCTAAAATATATTTAATTTTATCTCTAAAGAATAAACTTAAATATAATTTAAACAGAAAACTAATTTATCATACTCAAAATGAACATCAACTTTTTCAATAATATTAATTTTGGGAAAAGTTGTGTTTTGATTTTTGTAATAAATTGAATGATTTTGACTTGAATTGGAGTTTGTGAAATAGTATAGTGGCAAGATTTATTTATTTTTTTATAAATAAATCTGAAATGTGCAATATTGAAATACACTGCTCAAAACAATTAAAGGATATTGTAAGTTTTACATAAAATAAAGATATAAACGAAATTTTATTTGCTGAAAATGGAAGAAGAGAATCACAAATGAAAATTTTTCCGATTTTCAAACTGTAGAGTATGCTAATTTTGAGTTCGACGTCAAAAACGTCACTTCAGCGGTAGTGAATGAAATTTAACTTTTAACTGAATAAAAGACAATGAATACAAGGATGATCGGTATTCAGTGACTGCTTTGTTTCGATGAGTACGATGTCTCAGCGAAGTCATTTAACCGATTCAGAAGCTAGAAGAGTTGTTGGTAGGTTAGGAGGGAGCCAAACTCAAGCCGCAGTAGCGCAAGCCATTGGAGTGTTACAAAGTGTGTTTTCCAGGATCTGGAACCGTTTTTGGAGACTGGAGGTGCAGGCCGAAGACCAGGGCTAGGTCGTAGACGAGCAACAACACCCAATAAAGATCGTTATTTAGTGTTAATGGCTCCAAGACACCGAAATATGAACGCTACTCTTCTCCAACAACACCTTCGCTCGGCTACTGACACCACGGTTTCAACTCAGACTGTCCGAAACCGACTCCATGGTGTAGGTCTGTATGCTCGCCGACCGATGGTATGTGTTAAACTAACTTCAAGGCATCGTCGCGACCGTAGGGAGTGGGCAACAGAGCATGTGAACTGAAGGAGAAATGAATGGAGCAATGTTCTTTTTTCTGACGAGTCTCGTTTTTCTGTTCATCCTGATAATAGGCGTATTTTCATCTGGAGGAACCGTGGCAGTAGGAATAATCCAGCGTTCGTGCACGAAAGTTTCAGATTTGGCGGTGGGGTAGTGTTGGTGTATGGTGGCATCTCCATTGACGAGCGCACAGACCTCTATATCATTCGAAATGGACCTCTGACTGGTCGCTGATATAGGGATGAGATCCTCAGACCTATTGTAGTCCCTTATGCTGCAGCAATCGGATATGACTTCATTTTAATGGACGATAACTGCAGTCACATCGTGCTAACCTGGTGAAGTATTTCCTTTTCAAGAAAGGAATCGTACGAATGGAATGGTCAGCGTGTTCTCCAGACATGAATCCAATAGAGCACGTTTGGGATGCTCTAGGAAGATGAGTTGCTGGCCACCAACCACCCCCACAAACTCTCCAAGAACTGGAAAGAGCTCTTCTGGAAGAGTGGGACAGAATACCCCAACTCGTGATTAATAGCCTCATTGACTCCATGCCTCAAAGGTGTTCAACGTTGCTGGGCGACCGTGGAAACCATACCCCCTATTGAAAATGACTTCCTTTGAAGACAACACCTTTTCTTATTCTTTTTTTCTCATATGCTCAAATTGTGTTTTTTTCCTTTTGTTCACAAATGCGCAATAAAATGCATTTTTTCTGCCAAACATGTGTAATTTATTCTCATATAACCTACTACGTTCGTCGACCACGTATCTATCAGCTAAAAAGTTTCCCAGCCACAAGATCCACCTAAAACCGCAATATCCTTTAATTGTTTTGAGCAGTGTATGAAATGTGCGGAAATCTGCACTAAGCATTTTTTCAATTGAAATTTAATTCTTGTAACGTTTAGTAGCTTTGAATTACGCACATATAATTATTGATTAATCTAAAATATAACTTTCGATAAAATACTAGGTGAATATATATATAATGAAATCATTTTGATAATTTTGCAAAATGAGCCAACAATCTAATTTATTTTAAAAATCTTTATGAAAATATTAAATTTACATGCAACATAATTTTTCATAGAAAGAATCTATAAAAAATTCTCAGTTTCCCTACGCTATATGGAAAATAAAAATTTTTTAGAAGATGAAACATTCTCATTGACGTAAGAAAGATTAGCAAAAATAAGTTTATTTTCGAATCAAGAACAATAAAATTTTATTTTCTATTTTATTATATTTGTCAATCACAAACTATCGTGTTTTAGAAATAATATAAACAAAAATGATGGATAATACATAATTTTAAATATCGCTTTGTACATTACATTTACAATTAAATTTTTAGGTAAAAAAATTACAATTAGAAATTGAAAGAAACTTAAATTGTAATATATTAAAAGTATTTTACATAAAAAAAATTTTAATAAATTTTTTTGGTTATTTTTCTATTAATCAAGTTTAAATGTTTTGTAAGAAATCGAAGAATACAGGCTCTTAACACAAAATTATGATCTTAACAACCCAAATAATGATTAATTCCGAATGATTGAAGAGATTTAATTGATTTTTTAAGTAGAGAAAAATATATAATCATTGTATATATATTATTCTTTTAAATAATTTGAAAATACATGCACATTACTTATTATTAACTTCTTTCTACCAAAATATTCATAAAATATAAAAATAATATAAGATGGCAAATATGTAAAAACAAAACATAATTTAAGAATATATAAGCTATAAAATGTTTCCATTTATAATGTAATGTTGTACGTTGTGTAGCTAATACCATTGAAACGGAATCACTAAAAAAACGACTTAGAAGAGAATATTTTAAATTACGCCTTGAACTGCAATTGGCGCAGCTTGACCTTATTTGGACCTTGCGTCATAAAACCCAAACAATCAACCAGCCTTCAACTGCAAAAAAAAGTAATAATCCTAACACACAAATACTGTGTAGAGGCCCCACAAAAGTACAGAAATGCTAAAATAAGACGTGGCATGTACTCAATATCTAAAAGTATAGAAAAGGCAATTACAGCAAGAATCTTGCAGGATAATCCACAAATGCATAGCAATCTTGCGAGGTAATCTTTTTTGAACAGCACATTGAAAGACATACTTTCAATATTTTATAGCGTGATCTTCAGAGCACTTGGAAGCAAGTCTCGACACAGGCATGACATCGCTTTTTCCTGCCAAAACCATTTGTTAGGGATCAGATAAGAGATGCTTATGTATAAATCACCAATAAGATTCGTCTCTATAAATATTAGCAGCCTCCTATCTTATACTACCACTGAAGCTTCACCAACTCGGAAAGACACTTGTTGACATAGAAACTCAATAAATTCAGTGGTTTTCTCTGTACTCTCATAACTCCATTCGACATATTTGGATACGATACTTCTTAGGCAATACACCAGTTACCACAATAGCAGTATTGGCAGGTTCAAGCGAAGCGTAAAGCTTTATGGAATGCAGACAGTAACAGTACACGTATAGGCCATGGCGGCCTGGTTGGTTAGGACGTCGTTCTTACTATCCGAAGGTAGTGTGCTTGAATCCCGACTTAACCGAAGAACCATTGTGTTCGGTTGGTTTGGTTTGGTTGGTTTATCGCTCAACGGTCATTTTTTGCACACGAGGGCTAATTAGACCGGGACCTACGGTTTAAAGTGGATTCCGAACCACTACAAACATCCATGCCCAAGGTGGGATTCGAACCCGCGAACTGTTGAACCGAAGGCAAGAGCGCTAAACATTCAGCTGCCAGCTCGGCTACCGTTGTGTTCGCTACAAGTGGCAGGGACACGTTAAATAAATCGTAGTCGCAATGTCCTCTAAGTGAAATGACACTTCTGGGGTGGCAGGCCAAGTATTGGAGGTCTTCTACTTAGTTCCTGCTTCAAAATCAAAAAGACTCCACCCGGCTATTTCTGTCTGGTACTGCCCAACTCAGGGCTAAGAACAGGGAAACATGCTGGAGCAACAACAGTACACGTGTGGGCCTTTCACTCCGAAGTCCATTTAATAATTGTCTGTTAAACAATTCACATTCCACTTCATGTTGATATTTCGACAATGAAATACGTCGCAATAAGAGTAATTAATGTTCGTGTATTTATTTCGTGAGTCGTTGATGGTCATTTTCTTTCAAGCTCTCTTCCTGGCCGCACTGTTGGTTGCGATATAAAGTTTTAACAGGTCGATATTCATAGTAAACTCGTAAAATAGTCATATGCAAAACTCGAAATCGCAACCGAGTTAATCGTCCAAAGTTAAATCATTATAATTTGCCATTGTAACAGTAATATACAACTTGCCAGACATCTTGTCACATATAACCGTAATCCTGAAAATCACATCGTTGTTTCTTTGCATATTTTTATTACTTACAAATGAACGCTTATACCAGTTTTTTTTTTCACTTGAATGCCTTATCAGAAAACGGTACATATACCTAAGAAAAAATACACATTTGCTTGAATTTTTTCAAACATTAATCATGCAACTGTTATAAGAAAGATTAAAATAATCCCTGAAATATATTTTTTTATGAACTAATCTTTTTGAAATCGTTTTACTAAATTATTTTGTTCACTGTTTTAAAATTACGGCGATACAATATTTTCTATAGCGACAAACTTCGGCTGCTAGTGCCTATTTTCTCGAGGTACCTAGGTCCATGGGACGTCTAATTCGCAATAAACTTTATAACATATAATATTTTTGTTTTATGATTGGTATGGTAAGTATTTTACGATATTGAGAAAGTGCTTACATATACATGGATACAAAATAATAAAGCAACCAAAGAATGAAATATTTGCTATATAAATTTCTTAATAAGAAATAGATTTTAATTACATTGCATTGTTCAGTGATTTCGTTTTAATGAAATAATTTTCCAGTTTCAATCTTATTTGAAAATTTTAAATACTCAAATAGCTACAAAAAATTAACTTATGTATAATTCATTGGTTTAAATTTAGAAATGCTTTTGCATTTCATGAAAATGATTTTACCTTAACTTTTGCATTATCACTTTTGCATTTTAGAATAAAATATTTATAACTTCAGAACAATCATTTAGTACTGCTTATTTCGTTAAAATGTAGAATAAAAATATTAATTTTGGTAAGGACTCCTAAATATCATTGATGGGTTGACGATTACGCAATTGCTCTTTCCAAAAAATAAATTTATATGAGAATATTTGATGAGTATATTCGTATAACAAAAAGCAGTATAAAAATGGTGATTATTTCCAGAAAAGGTATTTTTACTACATTGAATATTAAAAAACAGCTAAATAAAAGTAAATATTCGCAAAATCTCATTACCTGTCTGTTCTCATAAATTTCTGGTTCTAAAAGGAAATCCCTGATATTGATGATGATCAATCATCATCGATTGTATTCAAGAATTTTAAACAAATTCATAAAAATTTAAATTTAAAAAGTGCTTAAATTTAAAGTTTTCATGTATGCTTTTGTCAAAGTATATACAGTACTGGAAAAAAATTGTAGGAAATTATACGAAAAAACACTCGATATTTGTGCATATATACTTCATTCAATATGCACAAATGCAAGTAATAAAAAAGAGTATTTTACTATTACTCAGTTAGAAATAGTAAAAATTTATGACTTCATCAATATATAGGGAATTTTCCAAAGGAATTCATAAAAATTGACACATTTTGTTACAATACAAATTTAAAATGAAAGTCCCAATTAAAACTGAATTAAACTTTACTATCATAACAATTTAAAATAAATTCTTGGAAAACGAATTTCACCTTTTGTGTGAAGGGCATCAATTAGGTTAAGCTTTAGGGCAAAATTTATCAACAATTAATAATTAAACCACAGCGTATTTAACAAAGAAATATAATCAGTAACAAAAATAAAATGCATAAAGTTTAAAAAAATTATTACATAAAAACACCTGATGATTCTTCAATAAGCGTTTCATATTTGGTTTATTAAAACGAAAGCGTAAAAACAACAGAACCCGCTTACAAAATGAAGAAAGAAAAGTAATAAAACTAACATGACAGTACTAAAAAAATTTTGTATGAAGAAAGTAAGTTATGGTTATTGTCAATGTGATCACAACTGTCACATAGAGATGAGTTTCATCAAGAATTAAGATCTTGTACACAAAATTACAAAAATTTCAAGTTATCGTTTTGTAAATTCAAAGAATTGTCTAGATAACAGTAATAATAATCTCATTTCTGAAATAAATTTCAAAATAATAATAACAATTTTCATAGGACTTAACAAATATTCTTCACATGAAGAAAAATAAAACAATTTTTTTTATGTAATTTAAAATTTTTGGTATTTATTATATATAAATGATTTCACGAGTGAAAGAAATAATTTAAAATAATCTTAAAAGTTTAATAATATGAATCATAAATTATATAGTAGATGTATGTGTACAAATATTCATACATGAATATGATTTGATTAATTTTTATGTGATTGAAATATTTAATTATTAATTTATAAATCAGTAAAAAAAATAGTTTTTCTAAAAAAACTTATAATTATAAAAAGATAATTAAAAAAGATCAGTTTATTTTAAAACCAATATTCAATAGATTTTGAGGGAGTTAAATATTTTTATAGCTCTAACAGTAATGGAGAATTAATTGTTACATACAATAAAATATTATAAATGTCTGTTTATGTAAGGAGGAAAAGGATAAGATCTTAGAAACATGAGATAAATGAGTAATGCTTAAAATTTTAGAAAACACAGACTCATACACACATACAAGGATTTTAAATAAATAGGTAACATTGATTTGATTGAAACAAATTTTTAGAATTAATTTGATCTTTAGCAGTGTTAAACGATTTTTAGGAGATACAAAAAAAAAAAAAAAAAAAAAAAAGGGAATGAATTTGAACAAAAAATGGTAAAAAAAAAATTATGAAACTGAAGTTTCTTTTAACTGAAATTGGTTTGCCTAAACATTATCAAACTTTTATTAAAAATTAATTTTTATCACATTTAGCACTTTGTTTTTAATTTTTGTGAAGTTAAATAAAATTATAAAATCACATTACTTTATACAAATGTAAAACAATCCTTCTTTTCTATACATGTTGAAATTCAAGGTATTAATTAATAGATTTCAAGAAACTTATTGCATAAATGCACAGCTATATAACAATTAAATACTATAGAGAGGTATGATATATTGCATTCTCAATAAATTATATTTAAAATTTATATAAGAAATTGCTTTTTTTTAAATGTCAGCTACGTAAATAAATATTACAGGAAAATAACGAAATAAATTATAGATAACAAAATGCAAAACGTTTCTTTTTTACTAAGCATACTAATAAATATCCTATGATGACGTCATAAAATGAACTGCGAGGCCAATTTTTTCTGAAGATCATAGCATACTAACAGCTGCCTCTATCCAAATTACATCTAGTAACAAATTGAAATAGTAAAGATAATAAAAGAACAATTTTTAGTACTTCCATAGCGGTAAAATATATAATAATAATAATCGAAATTAAATGTAAATTATAAATTTCATTAGAAAATCTCATTTTTTATGACTGCTAAAAAAGAAATAATTTGTAAGATACTATAACTAAAATCTGGTATTTTCATGCGAAACCTTCAGAGAGAAAATATATATTTTAATGAAAATGAATCTTTTTACATATTCACAATCACATATTTACATCCCATAAATTATAATTTTTACAATGAATTAAAACTTCTTTTAAAGACTTTGAAGCAGTCACAATGAGTTTTTTCATTCATTCTACTTTTATGCAATTTCTGTCCAAATCTTGAAACAAGCAACTGGATTTTCATCAATTATTATCTCAATCTCCGTCCGATACTTGCCCTAAAAAATAGCATTTGCAATTATTTTAAGGTTTAAAAAGATTCACATTGTGAGACAGTGTAATAATATTTCTTATGCTTACGGAAAAATAATTTTGAATTTACTACATATTCCTAGTTATAAATAGAAGCAAAAAGTGAATTTACAATTAAAAAATATCCTAATATTACAAAATACAGAAATCTTAATTATGATATCAGTATTCCTAAATTATAACATATCAAACGCTAAGTTTTACCGTTACATATTAATAATTTTGGGATCAATTGTTACCATGTTTCTATTAAATTTAAAATCACAATTTTTTCCCCAACACTTTCCTTAACCTTTTAAACTATTTCTCTAGAAATTAAGATTTTGAAAAGCATACTTTTATCATAAATCACTTTTCAAAAATATTAAAATTCTATAAAGATTTGATAAATGATCCCAAAATACTTAACCTTTTATTCTAAGTTTATGGCAGAACGATTTACTAGTGTCAACTGCGTTTCATAATTAATAAGACAATAAAAACATAAATAAAAATCTGTTTTTTAAGCAAATTTTGGACATATTTTATAAAGTGGATTTCATGGATAGATACTTTTCTCAAATACACTTTAATTTGAGAGGTTTATAGTTAATAGGAAAGAAAAACATCATAAGTTAAGTGAAATTGAAGAAAATATCAAAGATTTTGTATCGAAAGTGCTTTTATCGAATGAAATTATGCAAGTAAAGCGATATGCTTATAATCGTTGAGATGTTAATTTTATTATTTATGAACTAAAAATATACCTGCATATTTAATTTCTGACTGCATACTTAATTTGTAAAATGAAGACATTGTTTTTTAAAATTTAAACTCTTTATTTCACATCAAACATGTAGTCAAACCCGCATTAGAAAATACCTTTCTTTTAGAATAATTTTGCGAACTGCAATTTTTCAGTATAGTGTTGTGCAATTATGAGACATAAAAACATGCATCAGTTAAGTATTTATTGGATTACAGAAAGTCTACTGTACATAAAAGAAATATTAGTAAATCATTAAATTGTGTGACATCTGAAAAAATATCGATGTGTTTGCGGTTTTAGATGTACTTACTACATTTTCTAATAATGAATGAAAACTCACAATTACTTTATCAAATAAAATAACTTAAGCTTTAAAGAGTTAAATGATTTAAAAAGTGAAATAAATAATTTAAAAAATCTAAATTGACAGGTATATGAACTAAAATGTTAATTTATTTTATAAATACAAAAAAATATTTCTTGCTAAGATTGCACTTTGTTATACTATAAATTAAATGGAGATAAATTAACTATTGCGTAGTAATAAATTGCAGAATATTAAATCAAATAAGAAATTTGTTGGACAATTTTGGCATAAATTAAATTAAGGTAAATAGAATATTTTATATGTACTTTATTCTATTAAAAATGTGAATAATTGATGAATTTTTCACTGTCTTCGTTGCCATATTAATTAACTATATTAGATTTCTATTACCATATATACAGGCACATACATGCATGCATACATCTATAATTATGCTATATTTAATATATGGAGATAACTAAATGAAAAAACACATTTAAAGTATTTATTGCTGATTTTAATACTATATTTTTACCTTTATAAACATTTTAAGTAACGGTCCTAATTTTGGAAGAGCCATTTCAATATCATCTCCTCCATATTCACCTGGTTGTATAGGGCAACCAACTGTTTCGTTTTTTGGGAAGAATGGCGACAGCTGATCTTTATCTAATTCAAGAGTTTGGCACAAATCTTTAGAGCTATAGTTTAGATAAAAGTACAATAAAGAATTATCAAAGGAAAAAGGCATAATATTGTATATAATAGTATAGCAAAAAAATAGATAAAAGTTAGGAATATATTAATTATTATATTTGTCATAAATGTAAAGAGAATTAAAGAATGCTTCATAAATAATGTTATTAATTTTAATTTTATGAGATAAATAGCTCCCTGGAATGCAAGAATTCCTTATACTTAGATCAAGAATATAGTGTTTGAAAACACCCTGTTACATTACTTAATAAAGAAACAGCAAGTTTGATCTATACATAATTGAACAAAGCATACACAACAAACTGAGAATTTGTTTTCCGTAAAGAAATCGTTAGATTATAATTGGTGAACCAAAAGTTCGTTAAAACTTTAAGAATTTATAAAGAAGGAAGAAAATATTATAATGAAGTGTGGTCGGAAGAAAGGGATCACAACGAAGTCGAATTTTTTAAAGAGCAAAAAAATTGTTAATTAAAAAATCACCAATCGAGGGCACTGATGATCCGAAACACAATGAAACGTACAGCAGTGGCACTATTCATTTATTCTTGATATAATATTTGTTCAGCATATCCTCTAGAATATTGTACAATGCAACTAAGGTGGCTCACAATGTCCATTACCACTAAATACAGCATGTCGGAATGAATTGTAAAAATCTTAGGACAAAACAGAATGTTTGAGTTCGGCCACTGTTGAAGGGAATGAACGATATAAAACAGATTTCAAATAGTCCCATAACTAGAAATAGACCGCAGTGACATTGGGTAATCATAAAGGCTATGCAATCTTGCATCCTGGACTGATCACTCTACCTTTACTAAAAGTTCTCCAAAGAAATCGTTTTACTGGATTGGTACTATGTTGTGGTATATCAACTTGCATAAAACTTATCACAGATAACACATCTCTTTGATTTAATATAGATACGACTTTGCTACACAAAAGAGTGAGGTAGCGCACAGCAGTTACTACACATGTTTTCTAGCCAGATATGGGATTCAATTTGTCAATGAATGGTCCGAAAATGAAAGATGATGTGTGAAGCCACCCCACACCCAACTTGGATGGATGCTGAGGCTTCGTCGTGAATTCACAAGGAATCAACCTCACCCATATAAAAGTATTCTGGATGCTGACATCCTCGTGCAAATTGAAGTGCGACTCATCCTTCCAGAAAACGTGAAACAACCATTGAGGGTCGCTTGCAATACCCCACTCGGCAAATGATACCCTCACAGCTATGTCTCCCGGTTGTAACTCATGCAGTGGCTGCTATTTGTAGAGAGAGCTATGCAATATCGCAAAAAGAATACGTATAATGAATGATGGAGACACATACAATATCCTTCCAGCTTTGAGAGTATTGCTACTCCCAGGAGACGATTCCGCCGCTATATCATTAATAGCGGTTCACACAGCACTAATTCGACCCATCGTTAACAAGGTCTTCCACTAAGTGGCTTATCCTTCAAGCATTTTCGAACCATTTTATAAGATTCAGAATTCCAGGATACGATATGGGGCCATTCTTCTTCTGTCACTTCGTAGTGCAAAATTTTCGCAAAGCAATAGTTGTTGATTCTCCGTTCAAATGGAGCACAGACTCGATCGGTAATGCTCGATCGGGTAATAACAATCTGAAAGGGAATGATAAATCCTTGTGTATCATGGTCTTTTATTGCAAGATTAATTTGCATAATGCTGCTAAATTTCTCTAATGTAGCGCCCACTACCAATGATATTTTTAACCAAATATATTTTTCTGCTATATAAAAAAACTGTGAACTTTTTGGTAAACAGGATTTCCTTGTTATAATTTTTTCTTTCTTTATGAATTTTCTAAATTTTAACGAACTTTTGGTTCAATTAGTATAAAAATGCAATATTATAGATGTAATTATCGGCAACGATGCTCAAATAGCTTCTGAAAGTCAAAATTATAATGAAACTTCTTTTATTCCATTAGAGCAATTTAAGACAAAAGATAAAATGTTTGGTATGCATTAAGAATACTTTCGAAAGCCTTTGCTTTATGAACTGACACACAACTATTCTCATCCATTATTTTTTCAGATCTCATAACTCTCTTACAATCCTCAAGTGACCTAAGTTAGTTTATGTTTTACTGTAAATGCATATTATTGTTTGTTGTACACACACACAACAAATCAGAAGCTTCCATCTAAACATGAGACGCCGATGTGAATAAGCTTTATTTTTACCACGTATCAGTGTTCTCTTCAGAATAAATAGCAGATTAATCTTTTATAAAGATACAATTTGCAAAAGTCATAAATCTTGATAAAATTATCATTTTTTTTTAATATTTGCAATGTGGAAGCTTCTTATAAAATTTTAATTAGATGTCTATTGCCTTTTTCTTGATTGACAGTTTGAGAGTAAAGTTATTCATTCAAGAAAATTCTACGATTCGTTTTTCCGCTATTAAATCATACACACAGGTTATTTTAATTTTAAAGTACTTAAATTCACTGACAACACTTGAAATGATCAGTTGACAGTTTAAAACAATGGGATGATGATTATAAGAAAATATACTTCATTTAGTACTCAATATTTTATCCCTTATGTTAAACTATTTCACTACAAATTTTTTTGTAAAATAAAGTTCTACCTATAAGTTCTGTTTAATTTTACGTATCTGTACACAGGCTCTAAAATTTTTAAAATAAATTAATAATATTCCCAATTTTTTATCAATAAGTGATTTTTAATTAGTTTGAAATCTAAATTTATCAAATATGTTTACTATATTGATGCATTTTGTTTTACAAAGTTTAGCAAGAAATATATTTTTATAACAGCAAATGTGTGAGCTTTCTAACAAAAAAATAGGTGCGTCTATACTAAAATACAATATCACTTTTAAAATAAATTATTTTTAAATGCATAAATACTCACATGATACAACAGTTTATTTCAAAGAGGGGCGATTCTATAGGAATTCATTCTGTTATTTAAAAAAAAATTGCTAGAAGTTCAAGACCAAGGTCAAAAAATATTTAATGATAGAGTATATTTTTAAAACTGAAAACCTCCCGATCCCTTTAATAAAAGGGTTTTTTGTATGCATAAATGATCGCGATTAGTATTGCCTGGTTTCATTTAAATTAATACTACTACAATCAAAATTGGTTTAAATTAATTTAGCCTCTATTTTTTAATACTTATATAAATTTTAATTTTTTAAGAATAAAATTCATTTACAAAAATGATCAGGTAAGAAAAAGAATCTCTTGAACATATAATACAATAATTTCGATTTTTTTCAATATAAAAAAGAAACTAAAGGAAAAATGAAAATCCTAGTCTATACTTTATTCCCAAATCTATACATGTGACCATTTTCAATGGAAGATCATGTTGGTTTTTATACAATGCACAATGATTTCCCCAATTAAAATTTATTAAACTTCTGACGATCAGAATATTCAATATTTATAATGAACTACTCCAAACATTCCACCAATAAGAATATTAATAACATGAGCTGTCGTAAAGTAGAAAGTACACAAATAAGAAAGAATGTAAAATGCTTACATTTGTATCACAAATTACTGAATCTTATAATTTTGGAGTTTCTATTATATTTTAAGTTTTTTTGTAGGATAACCAATGCACTTTAAAATACAATAGAACTCACATTATCTGAATTGTTTTCAGAATTTCAGAAAAATAAATTAGATTGAGAAAGTGAAAAAAATGAGAAAATGAAAAAAGCTCAAGAAAAGGAAAAATAAGTGAAGGGAGAAGATGAGAAGGACATGTCCCTTAAGGAATTCATAAACCTTCTTTTAAAAATTGCTGGATGTTCAGAAATTAGACGCTGAAGATATAGGAGAATAGATTATGAGAGTGAGACCCAGGATTCATATAAAATTGCAAATTATGGTCAATTTGTTGGAAGTGTCGAAGCAGAATATGTCAAAGTTGAAGCAGACACGGAACCTTCAGTAGAGAAGTATTTTGCCGTCTTTGAAACTGCTTTGAAGTGGATACAACATCATCCAAGTATGATCACATGCAAATTTTTCTCTGTCAAATGGATACTTGACACTTGGCACACACAAAAAACGGAGGAAGGCAGTAAAACAGCTTACTCTGACCGAAATGTTCAGCAACCAATGACATTGATTTTCTGATCTGTACATTTATAATGTACAGCACGTGTAACTACTTTAACATGTATAAGTGTTGCCTTTTCATTTAATAGATTAAAAGCACTTTTTCTTTAAAAAATATGCAGTCTTTTCGCATTTTCCACGTGCAATAATTAATTTAAATGAAGCCTTTTTCTCCAAAAATCCCATTATCTGAATATTTGATTATCCGAATGGGAACCGACACCAATTGATTCGGATAATTGGAGTTCTACCATAACACATTTTCCACAGTCCACAAATTACCAAATTGGTAAACCTGAGTGAGAATTCAAATGTAATAAGCAAAAATACTTTAAAATATAAAAGGCAAACAAATAGAAAAAGGGTTAAAATTAAAAAGAATTATAATTAAAAAGAATGGTAGTTAAAAAAAAGTTTAAACTCACTCACCATGATCCAATTTTTCCAAAGAAACATGGAATCGGTATTTCCATATCTTTACCCCAAAACTTTTTCAATCTATAAAATTTAGTCTTGACAATAGCGCCTTCAGGAATTTCAGTTAATACATTGATGTGAGCTTTGATGCTCATATTCTTTTTTAATTTGATAGGATCTGGTGATACTTGAAGAACGGAGATATTAAGAACTGGTGATTCTGCTTGGGCTAAACGTAAGAAAATAAGAAAAAACTTGTTTTATCATCAAGAAATTAGTCCTTTTTTTATTGTGATTTAACCATTAGACTGCTTAAAATCAAGAATTCTCTAACTAAACAATTTTAATTCAATTTATTTAGAATTTAGTAGATTTTTTAAAAAATTAAATTGAAAAATATTTATTAAAAATTTTTAAAAAATGAAAATCAGCATAACAATTTATTAAAAAAAATAGATAATCCAAAATAAAATAAGAAATATGATTTTAACACAAGAAAAACTAAAATAATTGTGATGGATTTAAGGAAATCAAATAAATCATTTCTTAAACATTTTTAATGCATACATCTCACTAAGTGTGCAACCAGTAATTAAACGGAATTTAAAACAATTTTTAAGAATTTATCTAATTATATATATAAAAATAAAACAAGTTCATACTATTTAAGTACTCTCTTGTTGCAATATTTTAAAAAATAAAAATCTTTCTTTTTGCAAAATGAAGAGAAGGAAAAAAAATTTTTTTCCACATTTTTCTGAATTTTAACATTTATGTGACTCATTACCATTATAATTTAAGTTTTCAAACCATAATTCATGCATTTTTTGCGGTATTTATTGACAATTTCTCATCCTTATATGGAATAACATTCATAGTATTTGTTGTTTGCTTATATTTATCGAGAGGAATTCGACAGCAAGCAGCCTAGACTTCCAATGGTTAGTTGAATTAAACGTAAAGCACGGAGTGTTTCCTTACTCGAAACTTTCAACAGAATCTTCAAACTCGTTGTGGCCTAGAATAAGACAGCACTTTTCAGAGCGAAAGGTTCGGGGTTCTATTCCAGCCACTTTCAAACAACATCTGGATGTAGCTTTACCTTTCTGTATGCACGTCTATCAGAATGGAAGCCTGGCAGACTTCCGAGTTTTCTCCTTTCCGACAATGCGTAAGAGTCATTACCTATAAAAAGTTCTCCCTAAAAGCAATTTACGTGGTGAGCATTAAAGAACCTTACAACAACTTTAGGCCATTAGACAGTCTATCACGTGATGTCAAATTGAATCATTTAAAAATAATGCTATGAGATTTTTTCATGCACTATATATAATTTTACACATTTCTTTTTCGAAGAATTTGTTGCAGGCTGCTTTTATCACTAAAGGTGAAAGATTCCTATACCATAATTTAGATACATTTGCATATGAATGATTTTAAGATTCTTAATTGTTTAAACCTAGTTATTATTACATATTCAAAACTGATATTTTTTGTCTGAAAATATTTTTTTAATGTTGAAAAGTAAGTCATTAATTTCTTCACCTATTTAATTCTTCATAGATGAAATTTTACATAGCCTTGATTTCGGTCTCATTTTAAAAAGTATAATTTAAGTTAAAATTTAAGTAATAATTTATTGTATTTTAATGTAATTATTTTAATGTAACAAACACTCTAAATCGAGCCTGTATTGATTTATGTATGTTTTGCATTACCCATCTGTTGCCGTTTGATAATTATTTTCTTCCTTAACATCTTTTTACATTCTTTTTAAAAACTATTTTTTTCGTAAAAGATCATAAGCATAAATTTTAGGGAAAAATTTTAACACTGATTATATGATATTGATATTTTAATGAAAAGAATTTTATTGAATGCTTAATTTTAAGGATTCTTTTTTTCAAAGCTATTTTAGAATATTTCAAAAAATTATGAGCTTTTAATTTTATTATTTAATTTATTTTTGGTAAAATATGAGATGACAATTCTGTATTTAATTCAATGTTGATTACAAAAATGACAAATAATTTAAAAAGAAATACAATATGTATACCTATTTAACACAATGCTTTTAAAAATAATTTGTTTCGTAATATAATTTTTCCTTCAATTTATAACAAAACAATTTTGTCAACTCAAAAATTTTAATTTATAAATTACAACTTGCGTTCTTTTTTAAATGCTACATAAAATTTGCATTTTGCGTACTTAAAAAATTAGCATTTCTGGTAGTTTTAGAATCTTGTAACAATCTTATAATTTTGAAATAACTTGTAATTTCTGATAATTTTTTAAAAGTGTTTTTCAAAATTTTTATCAGTTAATGCTAATAGCTTTCCTTGAAATTGCTTTATCAGCTCTGCGTATACTTGTTTCCATATTAATGTTTTTCGTAATATTTGGTTTTTACGTTAATGCGAAATCTTAGGTAATCTTGTATAAAAATTATACATAGACGAATTTCAATATAAGATATAAAATTATAATATTTATAACATAAGAAAGATTATGCTAGTAAAATCTAAAATATAGAAAGCATTTTAAATATATAATTAATTTTTTCTAAAATCTGACTTTCTTTTTACTTAATGACAAAATTATTTTACCGATTAAAATTGTAATTCATGACGAAATGATTATGAATTACAAAATTTTACTACTAAAAAGATACTTAGAAATTTAGACATATTCAGTTTTAAAAAGCTTTAATTTCATAAAAAAAAAAAGTCCGTTTTTTTTGTTTTTTTTCCACCAAAAATATGTAATACCATAAAAATATTTTTAGTTATATAAAAAAATTAATGTTTGTTTTCTATATATATAACCAATAAATTTTTTTAAATCCAACACTGTAAATGTTTTCACAATCAAAGCAATAAATAATATGTTCTGTAAGCATTTTTTTTCGATGAACATTTATGAGAAAATGATGACATATTTTCAATGTAGAGCTTATAAGATGGTGACATTGTTGTAATGATGTTAATTTTAAATCATTATACAGTCAATAGCACTTTATTAGTTATGTCTATATTCTTCGCAAATAAATTTTTGATCGAATTCATATTTGAACATTTATCATGGCATTGAAGTATATAATTCACTATTACTATTCCAAAATACTTAAAACATTTCAAACAGAAAAACTAAAAAACTTTGATTTATGGGCGAAATAAAAGAACTCCCTAGAATAATTTTGAAAACATAAAATAAATTTATCTGTTCCTCTTTATTACACTTTTATAGTAACTCGATCAGGTAAGTTGAAACATTACTAACATGTAATGAAAGTATTAAAATAAATGTTTTAGATAAATGAAAAAAATACTGTAATGTAATTAAAACAAAACACTTACTACAATCTTCGAATTTATAAAACTCAGCATATACAGATGCCGCTAATAAGATGATGGAGCTAAAAACAATTCTCAAAATCTCCATAATTTTATTCCAAATCTGCCAGAATGAAACAATTTAACAATTTTGTATCATTATCTAAGAGTATAACTGAAAACTTGATATTGTAAGATTGCCAAAAGAAATCCATTTTCTACCTAAGTAAGAACAGCTGTCAGAGTACACATATAACAACTAAGTAAACAATTTTTACAAGTAAAAATACTAAAATCTCTAAACATAAAAGCTTCATGCCCAAGATACATTAAATAATCAGATTTTTATGTTTTCTTCCTTAGGTTATTCGATACTTCAATCTGTGATGTTTTTAGTCTTATAAATTGAACAAACACAAAATCAAACACAATAACTGCTTGAAATATTGAGGAATTTCGGTGTCACCTTAAAGTAAAGTAAAATATAAACAGAATATTTAGTTTTGCATTTCTTAAAAATATTCTTGAATCACAGAAATTTTTATGATTATTTTAAAACCATTTCAAAACCAACAACATTACTTAAATACTATTATTATAAAGAACAATACTGCATTTGAATTGCTTGATTTTCATATCAAAGTGAATTATGTCAAACATAGTTCAGATTAGTTTTGTTATTATAAGTAATAACTTTCAATATTGAATATCAATTTGATATCAATATAAAATAGAAGAGAAAAAGTATTACTCAATTAACAACTATAAAATTAAATAACGTAATTAACTAATGTTATTACTTAATCAATTAACGTAATTAAATACAGTAAGTAATGAAAGAATATAATATAAAGGCATAAAAGTGATAACATTATGTTTGTTATTTCCACGTCATAAATCACTACAATATTATTACTTACTTAAATTTAAAATTTTGAAAAACAGAAATAGATTTGTCATTTATAAATAAATAATAGTTTTTAAAATAAATTTTCATTAAAAATTTCAAATGGAAAAAAAAATTGTTTAGACAGACTCATAATTTCCTTTAACAAAATTCACGCACAGAAATTATAATGCAATCTACTTTATATATTTAATAATTTATCGTTTTCAGAATATCGCAGTTTAATATATTGTGATGAATGAATCCTATAAAGTAGTTCAGAACACTCATAAACCACAAATATATATAAAAAAAATCGTTAAAAAAACTCATGAATTACGTAATCAGATTTTTATTTGTTAAAATTACATCATGAAACTGAGTCAACGAATCTTTGAGTCATTTTAAAAATAAATGTCCGATGCATATTTTATTCCTTTCTATTATATTCTTATATCTAAAATGAATTTGTCAAGGAGTAGGTTGAACACCTTTTGAAATTTAAAAGCACACTAATCTAATTTAACAAGAATGGAAAATAAAAATTCATTATGGAACAGCAATACATTATCAAGAGCTACAGATAAAACTAAATTTGTTACCTTATTATATGCTATATACTATATAAATTTTGAAAACAAATCACAGTAGCCAAAACAAAAGTTTAAAACAGATTTTGTTTCGTGAATAAATAAACATATAATTTTGAAAAATTGTGTGTTAAGCATAATTATTGATTAATTATACTTTATTAAATTTTATTTTAATTTAGATTAATTAAATTTTTCATTATTTTAATATTAAACCTGATTTATTACAGAATAGAATTACTATTTGCTAAAGGTTAATCGTAAGGTAAAACTATTTTCGTGGAAAAGTTAAATCCATTTACAATAAAATCTTTTAACCCTTGTTAATGTATATTGATTTTAGCTGCCAATTTTCCGTTATAGTTGAATTGTTGGATACCAAAATGACATAAAGTTGTTAGATTTAATATAATATACTTATTCTAAGATTTTCAATTTCCAAATATTGGTAAAATTTCTCAGTATTGAGGATCAGAGATTGAATTGACCATTTCATTAACAGCAACCTTATCTTTAAAAAATCTCTGTACAAAGCAAAGTTAATGAATGAAAGTATTATCCATCTATATGGAGAAATATAACATTAAAATATGCTTTGGCACATATATTTAAGATATTGCCTTCAAATATAATCAAGAATAACAGTTCACTCAAAAAATATTTATGTATTCTTTCAAGACAGTATGTGTAAATCAATGTGACCATGTAATGAGATTTTGTATTAAATGAATGACTTTTTTTTAATTATCTTTTTCTGCTTTAAGAGAAAAGTTATTTCAAGGACATGTGTGTAGATGTAAGAAACTACCAGAGTTGATTAAAAATTTTAGAATGGGAATACTTTTCGCTTCCTTTAATCAGTGGATAATCTTTATCTTTTTAAAAATATAAATCTAGACTCGATTATAAAAATACAAAAATTAATATGCAAATAAGCTTCTCTCACTTATGTTACAAGAGATGCAAATAGAGAGCCGTCCTATATAGAATCATTCACATTAAAAGTTGCTGACTATAATAATAGATATTCTTATCTTTGTCAGAAGAAAGATCTGTAATCAAATTACTGAAGATGTCTTCTTCCCTTTTCCGGAAAAAAGAATTGGGCGGAAAATTTTCTTGAATAGTTGTAAGATCTGATCAGCTTGAAATATATCATTTTGATATTAAGTTTCAAATACAAATCAATTTCAAAATATTTTGACTGCAATATTAATCATCTAATAACATTAGTTGAAAAATTCCCATTCAAGGTCATCTTAACTAATATTTTTGTAATTGTTGTATAACTAATTATATTTGTTTGTCTACTAATATAAAATACTCTTCATGAGAAACAGAATGAAAGGAAAAGTAGATTGTTCGATGACAATTTACACGTGAGATTAGAAGTGTTATAAAATAACTTACATAGATAGTAAAATTATAATTCGTTCAAAATAAATATCGACTGCATAAACATAAAAATTACGTAATTTTTCTCATTTTTTTCTCAGAAAACTTTAAATTTATGATTAATATCATCATGCACATATTTAATTTGTTAAATAATTAAATAATGTGAGAATAAAATTCTATTAATCACTATTTCACTTTAAATGATATAATATTTATTACTGAGATTTTATTACTATGATTATTAAATGCTATAACAAAGTTGTTCTATCCAATAAAATAAAAAATGAATTAATTAATATGCTAAAACAGAATATTAATTTATAAATTAATATTTTAAGAACAATTGCTAACTTAATTTTTTTAATAATAATACAAAACTTTACTTCAATAGAAAAATTACAAATAGAAAAATTATAAATAGAAAAATTCTCATTTTTAATTCTGCATATGCTTTATATTAGTTTCATTAAATAACACTATAATTAGAGCAACATGGAATCGAATTTAAAAGAAAAGATTCCACAAGATTAGAGGACTTCATGCAGAGATATAAAAAAACATTTCAAAAGATGTGAACGAAATTTTACCAGATTAATATATTAGAAATATTAAAGGAATTTTCTGAATGGGTGTATTTGTTTGGAAATATAAAAAATAATCAAATACAATATATCAACAATTTGTTAGTTTATAACTATGTGAACATTGTAATTAAGCTTATGTATAAAATTTGTATATGAAACAAAACACTTTCATTATGAAAATTAGTAAAAGAAAATTATGCAAGAGAATGAATGGATATTATGTTGTCATATATTAGTACATTGAAAATACACAATTCATTATTTCCCAATTCATAAAAGTGAAATTTTTATAACGTACGAATAATTTTCAGTTACATTTGAAAAAATAAAATTTCTTAGCACAAAAATAACAAATGCTTTTTAACCAACTGGTCATGTAAATAATTTTGTGACAAACAAATTAATAATTAGTTAATTATATCTGTCAAAAAGTGTTTCCATGCTAGAAATTCATATAAACTAACAGATAGTGCAGGAGATAAAATGTGATTCAAAGAAACGATAACATATAATACTTTTTAATCTTATATATAAGAATGGGAAATATATGAGAAAATATATGAGAATTTTATACTCGACTTAAGATACGATAAGGTTAATAATTTTATGAATAACCATTAGGGTAGCCAAGAATATTAATATTTCCATGCAACTTGAGCACTTGATTGACAATTTTGTAATCATTCTTTTAGATCTTTATCAACATTTTAAGCATTTCTATATTGGGATTACTTTACTGATGTTTTTATGAAATGTTCATTGTTTAGCATTCAGTTCATATGTGATGAAGATTTGTTTTCGTCCATGCTATTTTTTTAGAATATAAGACTTCATACCAAATTTAATGTGTAGTTAACAGCCATGCACTTTATTTTTCAACTTATTATTTGATTTTAAAACAAATTGATTTTTGATTTGTTTAAATTTTATTTTAAAGTATGTTCAGTTAAGTAAACTAACTAGAAAAAATCATTCTTTTACAGAGTAATAAACGCAAGGAGGAAAAATGTTGTTTCTGGAAATTAATGGCTACAGCATCTCAAACAAAGAGAATTACATTGAAGGAGTAGATTTGTAGGATATAATATTATTTCACAAATGTTATATATGAATCTGAAATAAAAACACTATCTCAGATGTCAACAACATCACCTGACCATAGTTAAATGTAATACTGCTGTATTTAATGACTTTGAAAAGGCAAAAATGAAAAGTTGTAGTTCAAAGTTATTAAATGTAACACATTAAAAATCGGTCTTTAAAACCAAATTTAACGATTCAAATGTAATAAAGTGTTATGCATATAGGAAAATAATAGTTTTTAATAGAATCTCAAAAATGAAATAAAAGGTTTGAAAAATAAATGTCAACAATGCATAAGCATAGAAATATAAAAAGTATATATGTAAATAATTTTTCATTTTATTTATTAGGAAACCATTCAATTTTCACTTCCAGATATGTTTATAGACAAATGATTGGAAAATTAATTAATGCAAAAACAAATAAGCACACACGTGACCAGTTAATAATTGATTACTTTAGGTGGTTAAGAACTATAGTAGTATCTTTGTTATCTGGAGCAAATCTAGTTACTTGAAAACAAAAAAGTGGACAAAATTAACTGAACAAAAAATGTAGAGTAAAATTGCAAAATTTTGTAGTTAAATGATTGAGAAAATGTATAAGAATTATTTCTTTATCATGAATAACTTCTTCATATAACATTTTAGAAAAACATTACCTTGGTAAAATATACACTCTATTTCACAAAAATAAATAAATAACAAGCAATAGTGTGCTATTCGCTATCTTAATACATGTTAAATTCAAAATATGTGCTTATATATGCTCATTTCACATCAATAAAACAATTTTGGCACCATTTAGTGAACAGCCTAATGACCAAAGGCCGAACAGTAAGGCATTTTAATATCCACTCTGTAAGTTGTTTTCTTGGAAGACTTCATAAAAAGAGCCGCATTTACATGTTCCATGGGTGGAAACCCAGAAAACTCACAAACACCCATCCTAACAGATTTGCATACAGAAAGCAGAAGTGCAACAACCATTGACCATTGCTTAACAATGGCTGGGATGGAGCCTTATGCTCTGAGGAGTGTTGTCTTACCACTAATCCATGGTGAGCATAATCAGACAGTATAGTATAAATATTCATATTCTGTTTCAGAATTAAAACAGAGATAAAAATTAACTGACTCAAACAATTTTAATAGAATTTCAACTTCAATATGCATTATATATATATTTTTACATCATTTAAACTTATGTAATAGGTAGCCTAACACCTGAAAGCTGTTTAAAAGATCTTTATGATCTACAGGTGGCTTTCTAGGATGATTGATATTCATGTAAATTTTTAAATGTTCATTTTGCTAGATTTTCATGCAGAAAGAGAAATGTAACATCCATGCCTCTTGTTAAACATTATGAGTGAGCCTGAGACTTTCTACTTCAAAGAATGAAAGCATTTGACAGAGTTTAGTAAACATTCTAATAATTAAGAGTTATGTAGTGAAACTTTTTTAATATAAACAACGGATAATTGCCAAAGAATACATTCCCTTATAATAGATGCATTCATGAATTACAAAAGATGAAACAAAGAAAACTTCTGCAATTCTACTTCAATAGATGTACCTCCATAAAGGAGAAGTGCAACATACAACTTCTATTATAAAAGAATTGACGCAAATCTAACATTTTTTGATCTGGTAAATATAATAGAAAATTTTCACTTGTTTACTGTTTCTAAATAAGCAGAATAAGATATTAAATTTTTTCTTTTCTTTTTTTTCCAATTTCATTTAAAGATTAATTAAATTTTAAAATTTAGATGTATACTTCATAAATTTTAAAGAAACAAAAAATGTTTTGAAATTATTGTAAAACACTCAAAAACTATTGGCATATGATTTGAATTAATGCCCAAAATGTATATCTTAATTTAAATTATGTGCTTCACTTTTTTACAGTTTATAAATGAAGCAGTGTAAGGAAATAAAATTTAATGTTTATTAAACATAAACATTAAATTTTATTTCCTTATACTGCTTTATTTAAAGTGTTAAAAATGAGGCATATGATTTATTAAGATGCACATAATAGGTTAATTAACAAAATATTTTATAACCAAGTTAAAAATATTTCAATTTTAAATAAAAAAAATTATTGTAATTTTTCAAAACTATTAGTTGATTTTGTATAGGAAAAAAGAGATGCCAGACAAATTAACGAAAGATAATATTTTTATAACGTTAAATATTTATCTTCAATAACACATAGGCTAATTACATCGATGATTAGTAAATTCCCTAAATTTTTTTAAACAACATTAACAGAAGAGACAATATATTGATTAAAAAATTATTTTATACCACATAAATTTGTACCAAGAAATCTATTAGAAACAAATTGGAAAATATTAGAATGAGAAGAATCCCATATTCCAAAACAATTTTTTTTCACGTGTGATAGAAAGTATTGATTCAAATTGAGTCAGAATTTGATCCCATTCAATTTGTGTCATTAGAATTTGAAAAAAATAATGACACTGTTTTTGACCAATACATGCCCATCAATACGCATTGATATACAGCAGATTATGATACAGTATTAAAATGGAGAAGTTATCTGAGTATAAACCTCTATGGCTACTCACAATAAAATAGAAGCAAAATTAATTGCAAAGAAGCCAAGGCTAAAAAGTAAATGGCTAACATATATTTTTAAATATATAAATTCAAAAATCATTGAAAAACTTTTGCAATGAAAGCAAAATATTTTCTTTGATATATTAAAAAAAATCAATACATTATATGTATTTTTTTTATTTCTCCTAAGAAATAAATACATTTTTCTTGCCAACTATCGAGATATTCAATTTGT
Source organism: Latrodectus hesperus (assembly GCA_037975125.1). Lineage (NCBI taxonomy): Eukaryota > Metazoa > Arthropoda > Arachnida > Araneae > Theridiidae > Latrodectus > Latrodectus hesperus. The sequence continues at coordinate 74,482,420 of CM075857.1, read as the reverse complement.
TAGATCAAGTTTAGTTCATATCAAATTAAATAATTTGAGTCCTACAGTAAAATCATCTTAATTTTGAAATCAGTTAATTTAATGCACTTAATTATTTTTATTTTGATAACTATCAACTCACTATTAAATTATTTATATACTGTGAAAAGAAGTCTAATAACTAGGAAAGTTACTAAGCTAACTATTTTGAATAAACACATTCATTTGTACACAATTTATTTTAATTTTTTAATACTTAACCGTTTAAGATGATAATTTCATTTAAAATATACAAACATTGAATTTTTAAAAGTTTGATATTTCATGCTATACCTGTCCATTAGTTTTAGTAATATATAAAAAAAAACTGAATTTTTGTGACCTATTTTTCATTTCTAGAATAATTATAATATTTTTTCTTAATCAAAGACCATTAAATTATATTAACTGGTTTTATAATTTTATTTCAAAATTATAAAATCAGTTGCCTGTTGTGGGGTAAAAATATTTAAAAATTTTTATAACCACAATGGTAGGTAAATATATAAATTTATAACATTTAGATTTAATACTTTTTTTAATAACTTGAGCTTTTCAATAACTATGTATTTAATTTTTGGACGTATATATTTTATGTTCAAAAATTAAATACAGAGTTTATGGAAAAACTCATATTATAAAAAATATTAAAAAACAAAAGAAAAATAACAATTTCAACTTTTTCATTTTTAATCCTCTATTCAACTCATTTCTTTATAATATGTAGCTATCATAGAAAATTAAAAAGTATAAAGATCATACAATTAACTATTATCATAAAGTATTAAAAAAACGAATTTTGAATAAATAGAAGTTCTACTCCAACTAGAACTCATTACACTAATTATATGTATTGCATAAAAATATTTATTAAAAGCATTTTTTTTCTTAAAAATTCTCAATCTCTATAAATAGCACTTCGAGAATGTCTGTGATTATTGGAAAAAATTATAAGTACAATTATTTCCTTTTTTAAAATAATTATGAACTCTGACAAAATGAACATACACATAAGAAAAGAAGCCACAACTACAAGATTTGAAATGTAAATACTCCATGAATTGTACAGATCATTAAATGTACAGTATCCTCACAAGAAATGTGCAAATGACTTAAGTATGAACTATACAGAAATTAAAATTTTAAACCTTGACAAGTTATATACACACACAATAAAGATATCAAACAATGAACCTGAATTTATTATAAGAACATGCTATAAGATAGTACTCAAAGAGGTTAAATAGTTGAAAAGACAAATAAATAGGTTCTTTTATAATTAAGAAGCCATAGATACAGTTTAAAATAAAAATTCAACGTAAAAACACAAATGATTGTTTCTATTTTAGAAATGTAGATAATACTCCATTATTATTTACCAATAAATATCCAACATCAAAAATATTTTTCAAGAATAAAATTTTTTTATAATTTTATTTTTTATAAATTATATATATTTATGTATATTATAAGGAACTTATGTAATCATTAAAAACAAATATATTATAATTAGAAAATTTAGGACAGTTTTTAATTTTTAACTAAAATTTAAAATTAGCAGCTAAAGAGAGATGCCAACCTCTGAGCATCCCAATCAGTACTAATAGGATATATTTTCAGTACTTTCAGTAACTTTTTCAGTAACACGTGGTTTACATTAAGAATACACTTATGTGCATAAAATTAATACTTTTAAGGTAACCTATGTTAAAAAATAAAAGTAAAATGATTATCTAATCATAATAAATATAAAAAGAAATAATTAAGAAAGTAAACCATTTTTTTAATAATAAATAAATAAATAAATAAATGACATGATAAATAGAAATAAATGACAATCAACCACAAATTTTGTGTTATAGCTTTCTTAACCATACTGATTTCTGTTTGAGAAAATTCTCTCTGATAACACAATTTTGAGTCTGAAATATTATTGATATTTTTCTTAATCCAATTTCAACACTAAATTTGTAATTTATTTGTAACCTTTACAAATTTTAATCGCTATAATACAATAATAATAATATAATCGTACAAGACAAAAAAGGATTATTATTAGAGATCGAGAGAGAAATCTATTTTCCGTAATTTCGTTAAGATCATCGTAACTCCGTAATGAAGAGTAGAAATCCGTACTACATACGGAAAAATCGTAACAAACGGCATCTCTGATTATACAATGGAAATAATTATTTATTCTCACTCACAAGTAAAATTAGGTGTGAAATATAAGAATATTATAAGAAGCAAATTAGATATAATAAATAAATGTTAAATATAAAACTATTTCTTAATATAAGAAATAATCGAGAAAAAAATCAAACATAAAATTGGTAGTGTGTAACAAAGTCCACAATTTATTAACACATATTTGATAAAACTTATGAAAAACAATTATTTACATATGAAATGAATTTAAATAAAAAATAATGCTTTCATTCATATATGCTTGCATAAATTTCTTGTGTTAATCTTATATATGCTTCTTTTTCTTCCGGTGTCATTCTTGAAACCAATTCTTCAGTTACTTCACTTAATGGGTATTTTTGGTCCCCAACTGTAACCATTAAATTATCATCTTCATCACTTTCCATTTCAGCAACTTCTAAAATTTAAAAAAGAACAACATTTTTAAAGTTAAAATAATAAGTGACAGTAAAAAGAATTAGGTATGTAAATAATGTATTTAAGTATTCAAAATAAATTTTTCAAGCTCTTCTTCAATGATATTTAAATTAAAAAACGTTAATTTTATTTTATGGAAAGATGGAAAGAATATATATATATATATTGTATAAAAAATATTCATATTTATTCTTGAAAAGAAAATGCTTAAATATTTTAATATTTTAGAAGAGTATATCAATATGTTCAAGAAAAATTCAATGCTATAAGCTATTTTTATAAGATTTATGCTATTTTGTCTGAATTCAAATAGTATTAAATTTTTTCAGATATTTTTTTGGGAAGAGAGAATAAATATTTTCTAAATAAATTTCTGTATTCATTATTTAAATTAAATATCAATTTGTGTTATCAATTTAAACTATATAATTACATATAATATTATAATTTTTAATTTCAGTTGGAAAATGTTTTCCTCAATATTTACTTTGATTGGTGTATAAATGTTTGTGTTTTTTGAGGCCTCTGATTTTTGCATTTCATGAATGGTGATTCTAAAGTTTGTATGGTAAATAAATAAAATTCCCTACCATAAAGATTCATAGTAGAAATTTTTTTTTTACCAAATAATACTTTAGAAATATTTTAGACAATATGGATGGATTAAAAAACTTAGGTTTCTTCAGCAACAGTATAAACCAAAAAAAAATAAACTTTTTTCACAAAAAAATTAGAAACATGGATAATACTTCCCTTATAAGGATAATACACATAATTAGTCTGCTTTTTCAAATAAAAACCAAATAAACAAATTTAATCTTTTACTATAACTTAGAAAAAAGACACTAGAAAAAATATATATTAAAAAGAATAACATAAGTTAATCAACTAAAAAATATTTTATGATTAGATGAAGTTTCCAACAAACCTAAGATCAGAAAGTATTTTAATAATTTCATAAATTATAAAACTCAAATATTATTAAATTTCAATAAAGAAAGGAAAATTATAATAAATTAAAACTAACCAGGTTCCAAAAATGAGGATTGTGTAGGTTTGGAATTCTCATCTGACCCACTACTACTCTCATCATTATGTCCAGGAATAACAATTTTCTGTTCTGTGCCAGTTTTCCTTTCATGAGCTAAAAGGGCTTCCATAATGTCATCAGGTTTTGTAAAGGAATTAGTTTCAGGTACTGAGCTTTGAATTTTTTCTTGTCCCCAAGCGAAATTGGATGTCTTGCAAAATAAAAGTAAATATATTATATAATAAAAATCAGTTTAATTACTTGGGTAAAAAAAATACATAATATTCTTCAAATTAGTATAAGATTAATAATAAATTTTTTAGGCTGATTAAAATATTTTCTAATTTTAGACCACTAAAAATATATACAATGAATTATAAATCATTCATTTCACTTAAAATAAAATAAGAATTTCTGGTAAAATATCAACTAAATTATTTTTATTCAAACTAATTTGTTTAAACTATTTTGCTTATTCCAGCTAAGTTGTATAAATCTATGATATTCTTAAACATAATTTTTCAAGAAATTACACCAAGTGAAATAGAACATAATAATTTTGTACAAAAAAATTTACCAAGGATTAATTAAAAAAATAGAAGTAAAAGAAAAATTTAACATTTTGAAGCAATATTAAAATTGGATGCAATAAAGAAACAAATTTATACCAAGTTAACTATAAAAAACTAAACTAAATTAAGCCTGTGGCCCATATATGAGCCACTTATATAGAGCTCATATCTGTTTTCCTAACCAAGGGCCATAGGGTGCAAGGCAATGTCTCAGTTAAGTGGTAAGCCTAATGCAACCCCCCCCCCAGTGTCCAGTTTCCAAGTATGCTTGGTTCTCAGTTTATCAACCCACTGAAGGGATGAAAAACTGAGTCGACTTTGCCCAGCCTGAGGATTGAACCTGACCTATGCTTTGGCAGCATAAATAACTATAAAAAACACAGATACAATTACTATTAGAGTTAACTGTAAATAATATTAAGCTTAAAATGTATAATAATGTATTTCGTGGTTGCATTATGCGCAAAACAATTTTTCCCATAAAATTTATTACTTTTTATTTGATCTTTATTTTGGAATAACTAAAAAATTACATATTAGCTTAATTTTGTCAAACATAATCTTCTTTTAAAATTATAAAATATGGTAATGTAGAATAATGTGATTTGATTCATACCAAGTTTTCACCAAAATTACTAATGATAGCTTTTGCAACTTAAAATATACTATCAAAACTTTCCTAAGTGTAAGTTGGCATGAAATCACAAAATAACTCTAGCAAGAATCAGAAGTTTTCATAAAAAAATATTTAATTTACAAAAATATTTTGATTCAAATTTTTGTTACAAAAATATATACAAGTGATTTAAAAAGCCAAACAATAGACAAATAAAAAAAATTAAAGAAAATTTAAAAGATCATTTTTCATTATCATTATTGCATTTTTAAAAAAAAAACATTTTGAAATGTTGTAATTTATCAAAATATATTTTTTAAATATAAATTACAAAAATATGTTGTTGCTGTTGTTGTAGTGTCCCAGCTAGGCAGGCATTATGAGGTGCGCTGCTCCACTTTTTCCAACAATTAAAAAATATAAAATACTAGATAAAAATTAGGGCAAAAATTAATTAGAAAATACTAAGTTTCCTTAAATTTAATTTTCTCTAATGTAAACAAAACTGCATTTTTTAAAGAAATTAAAATAAATGAAGTTATAACAATTTTAGAAATCAAATATAAATAAATAGATTTGATCACACATACATATTAATGACAAAGTTCTTAATATATTTTTTAAAAAATTTTCTAAATTATTAGAATTGAAAGTCTAAATCTTAATGGAACTGTTATGAAGTAATTTATACAATAGCTTGATATTTACATGTTGCTTTTATAATTTGTCTCCAAAAGTAATTTTTATAAGAACCATGTAACTTTAAATAATTTTAATAATTAAAAATAACAACAATAAATAAGTTGAAATTTTGCCATAACTGAAAATGAGAAACATTAATCTTTTAACTCAAAACATACTTATTTAATTTATTAAGGTAATTATAACAAATGCAATGCAAATTATTATAAATAGACATAAGCAATTAAACTCAGAAATTCATATGTAAAGCTAATATAATATGATTATTAAATGCGAAATTAATTTTTTATATATTTATTTTAAGATATAATTCATAATATTCTTCACATACAGTAAAATTTAGGTAACAAAATATAATTATTTAAAAGAAAGTGAATTTAAAAAATATAGACATACATCTTTAACTTCAGCTTTAACAGTACTTTCAACCATCCAAATAGGTTGTTCTTTCTTTTCTTGGCTCGAAAGATTTGAAGAATCATCGGTACCAAAGTTAACAGTAATACCTTGACTGTTTGCAAAATCATAACTTTTATTTCTCGTAGCATCACCACTCCATGTATTATGATTTTCATTGCCAATTGATGACTGATTACGAGATGCTTTGTTAGTACTTGCATCCCTGCATTTTAAAAATTTATGCATGTTAAATAAGAAATTTTAAATAAATTTTAGAAGAAACTACAAGGAAAAGTATTTTTGTAAGAACATTTTATATTCATAATGAAAGTATACACTTCTTTCATTATGAAATAAAGAGATTTTAATAAAGTAATCTCAAAATTGAGAAGAGAATTTTAAAGCACTATTAAAAAATTTAAACTTTAAATTAAAAGGCACTTTTATGAACCAATAATTGTGAAACTTCATAATAAAAACATTCAATTCCATAAGCAGAACTCTGTTTCTTTAATTTGTTGCAATAGTGCAACTGTTAGTTTATTATTAAAATAAATAGCATATTAGTAACTAAACATTTAGTACATTTGTATAACAATTGCTTATCTAAATTAAACAAATTTAATTATACATTATGTAATATACCTAATAAAATACTATTAATTGCTTTACTAAATTGTTATTTTTGAATAAGTTTAAAAAACCAGTCAAAATATTAGAAGTAAAAAGCAATTACAATAAAGAATAAGGAAGGATATGATCAATTTGATTAAAAATAATTAACAAAATTGTTTCCATGTCATTTTGAATGTGAAAATAAAGTAAAAACTCAAAAGCAAATTCTTTACTGTATAAAAATCTATACTTAAGAATGTTAAAAATTTTATTCACTACAACATTAATCTCTTACAGTGGTATTTTTCAACGACCTGGAAAAATCAATCCACTTTTACAAATCATAAATCAAATGAATAAACAAAATTCACATGATACAGAAAATAAATAAAAAAGGGAAGTATCTTAAAATAAAAAGGACAAACTACCTAATTTTTAAATATTTTTTAAAGTAAAGGTATTTTGATTTAAAATTGAATATTGAAAATTACTCATTACTTAATATAACTCAACAAATAATAGTTAAAAAACAATATACACTTTTAATTTCCAAAGTATAAGAAAAATAAATGTAATATTACATAATTTGGTTTCTAAGCAAGTAAGAAGATTTTTAAGAAATGTACGATTGCTTTTATGTGATACATGTAATAATCAAATTACATTTCATGGTGGAACAATACTGGAACACCCTATAAAAGTATGAATTATTTATAGCAAATAATACATAGTGTAAGCTTTTAATGGCATCATTTAAGTTTTGTTAACATTGTGCTTCAATTACAAAAAAATTAAATATTTTTTATGAATAAAAAAAAATTTGCACGCATTTATGAATGTTGAACTAATAAGCATTATTATAATAAATTGAAAAAATGATTTATTCTTGAAGAATTCAATATTAATTTCCAGATTTTATTTTGAAAATCTAGCATATCAATATGACCATGAATGTTAGCTTCAATAAAATTTTCAAAACAAGCAGAATCCATCAAAAGAGGAAGATAATAAACTAATTAAAAATTTATAACACATTTTATAAATTTAAGGAAAAGTTACATATTGTATAATAAAAAGAATCTTGAATTGTAATTAATCTTGAATTGGTTACTATGTTTAGGTGATCCAATTGTCTGCATTAGAAATTTATTCATTATACAAGATTTCTAGAACCATTAACATTAATTCAATTTTTTACAATAATAATTCAATAGGCACAAACTTTGATTTTTATCATTAATTTAAGTGTTATATTCAAGCTCTGTATTAAAAGTTTACATTACTCACTCAAATAATGCTTTTAATAAAAAAAAAATTTTTCATTATTTAGAATATTTTTTTAAAATGATGTAGGATCAAAATTAAAGCTTTAGTTAGATAATATGCTGTGTAGATTCACAAAATATTTTTAAATAGAATTGAAAATAGTTCACCTTTTTATTTACGACTAATTATGCATTTATTTTGATTTAACAACATCAAAAAATTATTATTTTAAATTCTCTTTAAATTTAATTAAGAAATCTAAATTTTGCATTAAATTAGTATAGTTAATTTGATTGCTAAATAATAACTAATATTAATCACTAAAATTTTCATATTTTTATAACTGAGACAATTTTAGCTATATCAAATAGTCATTACACATATTAAAAAATATAAAAATATTCACCTTTACATATATTTACCTTTCACATAAAAATATTCACATATATACATAGGCTTTTTAAATTAATTATCATTATAACTATAAAAATTATAATTATTATGAAAGAGTAAGAATTAATGAATGCATCCATTTTATTAATTATAAAAGAACATTTTAATAAATAATTTTAACTATATAACTATTCAAAGTGAAGGCCACTTTTAAATATAAATAAAGTTTCTTAAATAAATAATAAATCAAAATTATAAAGAGAAACATACTTTTTAATTTGAGACAAATCAGAAGGCTCTGGTTCCAAAATTTCTGGGGCTAATTTAACATCATCTACTTCCCTTAAAAGACTATACAGTGGTTCTATTTGCTCATTAAATCTAGCTAGCATCAATCTAGAATCTGTTTTTGGGAGAGCACTTTCATCCTCATTGACTGGAGCATCACAAAAACTGCAACGAAATTCTCCAGTCATGAAGTCACACAACTGATCAGCTTCCAGATCAGTAAAAGTTTTTGCACAAGAAGTACACTTGAATGATGCTCTGCTTGTAGAATCCCTCTCTTCAGTTTCAATTTTTCTACGCATATGATCTAATTTGTATTTTAAGACATTGACAAATATCTAAAGTGTAAAAATAAAATTATTACAAGATTAGTTACAATGATAAAAAAAAATGCTGGAATTAATATGTGCTATATATATATATATATATATATATATATATATATACAATAGAAATATAAAAAAGATCAAAATCATAGTAATCAAAATAATGTAAAATGGAAAACATGAATAAAATGTACTATAATAAGATTACTTGTAAAAATAATGAAGCTAAAAATCTTGAGTACAACAGATATTACAATTTCATTGTAGTTTTAGATATATAGCGATCAACAGGAAATACTCTTGATATTAATTTATATCAAGCATTAATGTTTCAAAATATTGATATTTTTTCTGAAACAAATTCTGTGGATACAGCCACAAATTTGTTTTTATTGATGGATTTAAGAATTTCATAAAATTGTTTTCATAATGCAAAATTCAAAATTTTGATATTTAAAGTTAAAATACAAATTTTATCATTGAGTTGAACCTGATCGGAATTTTTAAAAGCAAATATTGTGTGAAGTGACATAGTTTAAGTTGGCAAAATAACTGTGCAGCACTTGGCATGAAAATTTGAAATCGAGCCAAACATTACCAGCTTGTAGGATTTTACTTATGTAAATTATAAAACTGAATTTCAATTTACATGAAATAAAAGTTAAATACTAGTGAAATAAATTATGAGTTAAAAATAGAAATTTTTCAATGCTATTAAAAGCTTTTACTATCCGCCATAGGTTCTGAATACAATTGATTAAATATCTTTAGTTTTTACTATGTATTACACAGTTATATATTCCTTTTGCATATTACAAATTTGTTACTGTTATATATGAAATGAAATCTGTTAATTTATATAATGTGCATGATATATATATATATATATATATATATATATATATATATATATATATATATATATATATATATATATATATATATATATATATTTAATGCTGCTTAACAGTATATAGTAAACAAAAGCTTAATATAGAATGATTTATTGTAGGCTTTGCTTGACCAATTAAAAACAATTGTAATTTATAATAATTCTCTCATACTATTCACTTCATTAAATTACAACTAGCAACCAACTATTGATCACTGCTAAATACCATAAATATCACAGCAAGTTTTTTAAAGCCAATGCTAGTAATCAATTAATCAAAAACACATTATAATAAATGATGATTTTTATTATATTGGTTTAGTGCTGATGCATGAATGTTAGACACTATATAGGATGATGTTTTTCTTTGGATTTCTCTTAAGGCAGGTGTTATTTTTTATTGAATTGAATATAAATTATTAGAAATTCAATATCATTCATATTATTAACCTAGTGAGTAACATTTTATTACATTTTTTTTTAATATATTAGCATTGATTCTGTGACTTCAATACAATTTTATGAAATTCTTTTGAGATAGAATAAATTTTAAAAATGTCTCTCATCCCGAAAAAAAATTTAAAAGTAATTTAGACAATCATTAAGAAAACTGAAATTAAAATATTATGCTTATATTACCTAAAAGATATATAAATTAAAATGCATTAAAAATAAATATAATAATTTTATATAATCTAATTGGAAGGAAAAACATAATTAAACAGATCTTAAAACTGTTACTGATGTTAATAAAGCAAATTTTTTTTTCCAGTTTAATGTTCCTTATTCAATAATTATTTAATGATGCTGAAATTTCATTATTTTAGTACATATATATAACACTACTCTATAATACTATTAAATATATTTTATTTTTATTTAAATTAAGTTTAATACACAAAATTTTTGAATGGAAAATCAAATGTTATTATATAATAGGAAAATATTATATTTTACAAAGAGATAGCTTACTTTATAATTGATGTAATAATAATTTTGCCTAGTAGCTTTACCATCTGATCCAGTCTCAATTCGTAAGCGAACTTTAACAAATCTATCATTTTTTAACTGTGCAATGACTGATCTTAATTGTTTCCTTTCAAACTTTAACAGTTCAACTAAATCATCTTCTTTCATACATGGATTACGAATAAGCATATCCATTAAAATGGTATGCTCCACACTGTAAAAACCTCTCATAACTAGACGAACAAGCCTTTTGAGGGCAGTTGGTACTTCAGTAACTACAGTTGACATATTTTTCTAAAAAAAATATATATTTCAATATAAAATCAAAATGTTAACTAAACACACACACACACACACACACACACACACATATATATATATATATATATATATATTGAAAGGTACAAGAATTGATAAAAACATTTAACAATACATTCAGCACAAAAGCAGCTAAAATATAACTACTAAAATATTCTATTGTATTTTCAATTTTTCAATGTATTGTTTTCCATTTGGTATTTTCAATGTATTATTCTCCATCTAATATTTGATTAATTTTATAAAATATACTATTTATATATATATATATACCTGTCCACTTTGGAGAAATAAAAAATCAGTAGATTCTACTGATTTTGAGAGAAAAAATCAGGAGGCACTACTATCAATGTTTTCGCTTGAAACAGAATATTTAAAATGGTAGTGCCAACAAAAAGAGAATTTTACTCTTTAAATTATACATTCTGAGAATGACTTATGTTAAACATATTTTGTGTCAATCTTAATATTTTAATAAAATATTCATCAAGCTCATAAATGACATATGAAGAATAAAAGAACATACTATATGTAAAAAAATAAACACATTGACATTTATGTCTCGATATTTATTTCATAGGGCAACTTTTATTACACAATGCAATTTATAAATAGTAAATTTATAAAATTATTTCGTTACACAAAATTGTGAGAATATTTAGCAATAATTAAACTTTCTAAATTTTCAGAAGAAAGAGAAGACCTGAATTAATTATTTATTTTTTTTATGACTGAACACCCGATCACATTTAGCATTAGAATGTGGAATAGTTAAAGTTGAAAGCATAAACTGGGAAATATTGGAAAACATTAGTTGTTCGAACTCATTTTTCAGATTTCCAACAAGATATTATACGTCAGCTCTTGGTTCATCTAGTGTTTTCATTTTGTGAGGATAGTATTTTATAGTTCGTAGAACTCAGCTTGGAGAATGTCCAATTCTTTATTCAGTTCTGTATTAAGCAGTAAAATGGGAAATCTATCAACAAAGAATTTTACACTTGAAAATAAGGCATGTTCAATAGCCAGCAAACAGCATACTTCTGCATGTTTTAGAATCTCATCATGAAAGGGAAATTTTTTAAGCATGTAACTACACAGTCACATAAAATTAAACAACTCAATATTTATTTTTCAGCAATTTTAAGTTTTACACAGAAATTGCCAAAAATCAGTAGATTTTCATACATTATTGGGAAATCAGGAGAAAGGGTGAAATTTGAATTGCCATTGTGCATTTAATCATAATTTGTTGTTTGGACTTTTTTTGCATTTTGTTTTGTTGAAATACATGCTATTTAACAACTCATTTAGTTCATTCTTTGAAACTGTAAGAAGATATTCCTTTAAGCTTTTTTTTTTTTTTTTTTTGAAGTTATATATCAGCTTTCTGCACTGATTAAATTGGTACAGCAATTCAGTAAGTATCCCATTTTATGAATCAATGGAGTTTTTTAAGTCTTCCATTTGAATATTTTGCTTTAATTAAACTTGAAAAACTGATCCTTTTGCATGTTACCTATTTTATTTTTAGACTTGTAATTTTTTTATATACATATATATATATAATGTAACCTCTGAGAACATATACAAGATAGTCAAGTGATCCAGAGATATCATGTTCAGGATCTGTGCAAATATCTAATCTAAATGCCTATTTAAAATAGAAATTATGTACATGTTATGAAAGCAAGACCATTGTATGAAAAAGAAAAAAAATTTAATGTAAAGAGGACATGAAGGGAAGTATAATGTTAAATGTTCCATCAATATAACTCAATTAGGGGCCAAGATACTGAAGTTATAAAAAAATTGTACTTGATAAAATATTAAAATCAAGATAAAATGTATTAGAGAAACAATTGAATTCTCTGATGAATGCACTTTTTATTAACTGAACAAGTTAAACCACAATGCATGCAATAATCAAACTTTAATAATAATTCTTTGCAAAAGTTCAAATCTAATTGCTTCAAATATCATTAGAAATAACATAATGGAAAAAATAAAATAATTTGATAAGGTGTCAGACCTTCTTCATTTAACCTGTAAAAAGAAGAATGGATGAATTTGAAAATTGATAATCAGACATTCTTAAAAAATCATTAAAACAAGGCTTTTTACTCATTGTAAAACACCCTCTTCTACAACAAAAAAGATAAATATATTATGCTAAAGAATAATATGCACTTCTCATTTTAATGAAATCTGTCTTCTCTAGCCTTCAAAGAAGTACTGATTCTACATATCTGTGCCAAAATATTAGATACTGTGAATAAATTATTATGTTTATAAGAAAATAAATATGCATAACACAAACTTCTTTAAAGGAGAATATACTATACACATTTGTTAAAACATCTCAGGAAAATAAACAACAAATACAATATTGGTTTAGTCAACAATTATTGCATTAATAACTTAGAAAATTATAGCCATACCTTAAATATAACTGAGACTTAATGAAAAGCAAATATTATTTTAATTTAGAATTACCAAAAAAAATTACTGCTTTATTTAATGTTTTTCATATTGGTCTCTAATTAGTAGCACCATATAAGATCTATTTTGCTAGCTCATCCATGTAAAGAAAAATATTCAATTTTTCTAGTCTGCTCTTCCACATTATTTTTAATTTAAGGTAGTTATAATTATTTGAATTTAACTCATTTGTTCCCATTTTCATACTCAAGTAAATCAAAAGTATTCAAAAAGAAACTCAATAATGAAATCTAAAAGCTTTTTAAATTTGACTGTCAAAAGTATTTGGTCACTATTTAAATATTGTTGTTTTAGGTACAGTAAATATTAGGTTACGTTCAAAATACCGTCCATAATAAATATTATAATTAGGAAAGAGAAGATGAGATTTTAAAAAAATCATGAATATTAAACTATTTGTTATTTGACTTTATAATAATGTAATAAATGTTTGATTACATTGCATAAAATATACTTTGAAAACAAATGTAGGTATGTGAGAAAGTTTGATACTAAAAGTTTATAAGAAACTACATTTATCAAATGTAAGAACAAGTTTTCCAAGAAGTTTTTCAGTGAAATGCACTAATCGCTTTAAAAAACACAATTATACAAAATTTCAAAAATAAAATTAAGATGTTTGAATACTTAATTTACTTCTTTGTATATCTTCTAAATAATATTTAAGAAAAATAAATCGTTCAAAATATCTTCTTTTTACAAACATTTATAATTTTTTAAGGTTATAACTATTTCCGATACTTTTAACAGCGGTGTTTACCAACACCATACCGACTCGTCAGAGTTGAGAGTTTTTTATATTTAACTTTATAATTTGGTGCAGGATGCATAACTATAGGTTGCTTAGCTACGTCAGACTTACTCCTTTCTATTTTCAGTTAAAACTTCCACACAAATGTTTTCTTTTTTTTTTTAAACCCATATTAATTTTGATTGGATGAGAAAACTGATGATATATAGCCATTTTTCATTCCACATGATTTGATTTCTTATTTTGATTGGTTATACGTTATGAGGAAACTAACATTGGGAGTTACAAATATTTTTCACATTATTTATGCAGAAAAATAAGTCTAGGGTGTTTTATTGATAAAGAGAAGTAAACACGTGATTTTAAAAGTAAACTGTTTTTTCGCATACATCAGGCTTTAAATTAAAGAAGCACAGTTTTCTGGAAATTTTTCGTGAATTATATATTAAACTATTCTTCATTGAATCCTCCATTTTCTATGAATACTACAATGAATGAAGCCTCAAAAATTGCTGAAAATACTGTGAAATCCGCAACGAGTGGTGAAGTAAGTTTTTGTTATAAATTCAGTTAATTTAGATTTCACATAACTTGTTAATTTCCAGTTACAATATAGTTATAACTTTTTGCAGTATTTTGGCAGAAAGATTATGAAGAAATAAATTATTTTTGCCTGAGAAACTGTTAGCAAATAGATTGGTGATAATGAGTTTTCTGTTAATGATTTTAAAAAATTGGGTTTTATGTTATCAATAATAAAAATTCTGTATTTTTTCTTTTTGATTATTAATATTACATGCGAAGCAATATTGGTGCTCATTATTTCATACTAAAACTCTAGTTACTCCAAATATTTAATATTTTTTAGCAATAAAAAATCATAAAAGCAATAAAAATACAGTAAAAAATTAAAATAGTATGGAATCCATTATTAAAAAAATGAATCACACTAAATGACAGAAAAAATTTGATTATTTTAAAGTACAACAAAGCACATACTAAATTCTCAAATCAAATTAAAATAAAAACACAGTGCCTTATGGGGATTTTATTCATATGTAAAGCTTATTTATATATATTTATATAATATATATATATTATTATTATTATTATATATAATCTTAATTTAGAATGACTAGAGTGTACTATTTAGTTTTTTTTTCTATTTGGGATCTGGGATGGTTTGAGCACATATTTATATATAACAAATTTTAAATGTAAGAAAAATCTTGGATTGTATTGTGAGCTACTCTATCAATAATAAATCAGTTTGATAATTTTCAAAATCGTTAAATGATTTTCTATTTTAACTTGCGTAACGTAAGTATATCCATCTATTTTTAAAATTATATAATTATATTTCTATTTACATATAATGTTTTGCTTTATTTTATTTTAAATTAATTAATTTTTACACACATATACTTTTGGATTATAAATGATGTTTATTGATAAATTTGAATAATTATTTTTATTATAAATAATTGTAATTATTTATAACATTTTTTTTCATAGCATCAAATGCAAATATTCCTAGCCTAATGGTCTATTCTGTAATATTCAGTTCAGTTCATAGATTTGACTTCTATATAGACATAGTTTCTTCTTTGAAATTTTGATTCTAATTGAATTAGTCATCATACAAAATGTGTGCCTCATTGAAATCAAACAATATCTTCTGTTTTAGTGACTTATGCTTTAATTCACTTTACACTTTCCATTTAATTTTCTGGAGTAAAATGTCCTGTGAAATAATTAATAAAAAATCTTTAAATATCCTTATATTTTTATATTAATTGTTAACTGTGTTTTATCTTTTTATAAATTGACATCTATTTTATTAATGTTTTCTACATGCATAGCATAAAAATATAGGCTTTTCATTTTTTAGGTATGTCTTAGATTTAAAAGTTATTTTGCCAATTTATTTTATTAAAAAAACTTTGAAATTATTTTATCATTTTGTCTAATTTAAAATAATTTTAAAATATTATTTTAGTTGATCCAAATGAAATCACTATGGGAAAATCAAGATTGTGTCATCACATTTTTTCGTCGATTTGGATGACCCTTCTGTCGCTTGGCTGCTAAACGGCTAAGCGATATTAAACCTCAACTTGATAACAAAAATGTTCGTCTTGTTGGTGTTGGTGTTGAGGAACTAGGAGTTGAAGAATTTATAAAGGGAGAATATTTTTCTGGAGGTAAAAAAATTAAAATAATATTTGTCTCTCTAAATATTATTTTTAAAAATAGATTATTTAAACTAAGTTTTTAGATAGACGTAAGTTCCCTTAAAAAGTAGCTTTGTGCAACACAAAGAAAAACTTATTATTGCAGTGTTGTCACATAGTAATTGCTGTTTTCCCATTATATGAGTACTAGTCCCAATTCTTTGTTTTGCTTTACTCGGCCTCATTATACAGATGTTCATTGTATTCATATTTGCACATGCTATACCTTAATTATTTTGGGATTTTTTTTATCTATTTTCTTAAATGTAAATAGTTATTTTGTACTCATATTTTTAAAAAAATTAAGTATTTTCCATTCCCCAGAGTTATTGCATCATGAATAATGGAGATAATCTTGAAAATACCTAGAGTGTAAAAATTTTCAAGTACAATTTTTGTTTATGCTAAATGTATATATTTAAATGAAGAAACAAATTTATAAAGTTGTATGTATATTGCCTTATAAAAGCTTTACATAAAAATTTATTATTAATTTTACTTTGTGACTAATTGCAAATTAGAATTAATAACTAAAACTGAAAGAAACTTTTATCTATGAAATTACAAATTTTAAAAAATGCCTTAAAAAATTATTCAATTTTAGCTGTGGGTAATGTTAAGACTTTTGACAACTTCATTGCTATGAAAGTACACAATGTATAGGATTCTTTTTTGCTTTCCCTAATAATTGCATCTCTTCGTCAATGCTTATAGCTAATTTTTTACACTTTTAAATATTTTTTTCAAGTTTAATGATATGTTTTCCTGAAACTAGTATTTATAACGTACTTTTTACTGCTGTAGAAGTATTGTGAGCATACATTTAGTATTCCCTTATTTTAAACATTAGCTAAACAGTTTGTTTTTCTGGAAATAAACTATTTAGTTTAACAATAACTTTTTGTTAATATTTTTAATGAAATACTATCATTTTTCAAGAAATCTGTTCTAAAAATATCTCTTAAAATTATCTGATTTCATAATGATTACAAAACTGATAAAGTAGATAAATTTGTTTCATCTTTTTGTATTAAAAAAAAAAAAAAAAAGCTAATAAATGCATGCTATCTTCCTCAAATTACTATTAGCAATAAAAATGTGAAAATTCCTATTAAATCATAATTTATATTATTCAAAAATATTTTCTTCAATTCATGATGGAATAATTGATAATGCAATTTCTCATCTATGTTCATTTTTCTCAATTAAATTACAGGATGAAATATATATATGTGTGTGTGTGTATATATATAATCGAAATTTGAAAAAGAAATGTCTTTCAGTTCATCTTTCGATTCAAGTAATTTTAAATATTGAAGTTTTTGTATAGTTATATTTAGATTTTCCTGTAAAGAAACTTATCTAAATTAAATGGATCTAGTTCTGCAATGTATTTTGCGTGTTCTATTTTTCTAGAAAAATGTTGGGAATAAAGTTTTCTCCATAAGTATTGAAACTTGAATAATATAATGTAACACTTGTTAACCAATTATTCATTTATCTACTATTTACTTTTCCTTTAAATGTACATAATTGTATGTTAAATAATTAATCAATAATAATGAAAAATCTGTGGTAAATAATTATGAAAATATTGACTTAATTTTTTAGTGTAAAATGCTTTTAACTTTAAAATACAAAAATATTTTTTAAAAAATCATTTGAAGGTGATAAGTCTTATCAATCAGTTTATTTTAAATTGAAAATTCTGAAGTAAAAAAAAATGTCTTTATCTCTAAGATTTGAGCATTAAAAAAGCATAAATATTATTACAGCCATTAAAAAATTTTTTGTCTTTTAAAAAGGTATTAAATGTAGTTAATATTTTTAATATATTTATTTTTTAACTCTTATAATATTTATCATAACCGTGATTTATGCTACTTGTTGTATATATATTTTTAAATATTCATTTAAAAAAATTTCATTGATCATATAAAACTTATGAAATTAAGTATTAAAATTATAATCAATGTGTTTGTACAATTACATATTTTAACCAATTTTTTTAGATTTATTTGTTGATGTTGAGAAAAAATGCTATAAAGACTTAGAGTATAAAAGGTAAACTTATTAATAATTTGTCATATTAGAAATAAGAAATTTTGTTTTTTACCAATTTATTTTCATCAATTTATTATTTTTAAAACTTTTTTCATATAAATATATGGATCTTCTATTATTCATATCATTTTATTATTTGAAAAATCATGATGAAAAATGTGCAAAGTATGTAAATTTCATTATATGGTTAAATCATGTTACTGTATTTCTATTAGCTCAAGTTTTTATTGGCAAATTAAACTAAGTAATTTCATATGTATATAAAAGAAGTGTATTTTAGTAAGTGAAACTAAATTGTCTGGTTGTGCATAAGATTTTTTGTGAGGATATAATTTAAAAAATTCATTTTATTTCAAATATTTTAAAATAAACATTTAATTAATAAAAATTTGTTTTGTAAAATATCAAAATTAAGTTATTAAACATTCTGCAACAAAACTAGATAATCACAATGTAACAGTAGGCATAGTATCTCTACTATCAAAATGTTGACTTG